>JBAWJQ010006046.1:0-442717 GCA_037783105.1 Bactrocera zonata
TTGTTAGTACTGAAATCCCCTTTATGCGATATGCGTTGACGTCCTTTCAAGACCCGACTTACTTTCCAGATGCCAGCATCAATATTTACCATATTATCATATAATATGTATTATATTATCTCATTCGCATATTTAGAAACATTTCCATATAACCGCTTAAGCTAATAACAGTTCGGTTTATTGTGTTTACAATTTGTTGCGTATACGCTCTGTCAACCTTAAACCTTGAAGATATTTAAGAATTTAGTTAAAATTGTTTCATATATAACACGAAGGTATAAAATGGAATATTCTTATTTAGCTTTGTTCAAATAAACAAACAACAGCAACAAGGCCCACTACAAAGAAATGTTAAAACTTGTTAACATCTGATAAATACATTATGGTAAATAATACAAAACTGACTCAGCAATTTTGTTCAACAAGTAATTTTACTGTTAAATAGAATGGTGACAAATTGCTATACCAAACAGTGGAATATGCAAGTGTGACTACCGTAAAAGTACACATGTTTTTATGCTTGTTTGTTGTAATGCGACAATCATTAAAAAACCTAACAAAAAACTTGGAAAGCATTTGTTGTGGCAACGGAAATACAAACAGAAAGTAAATTAGAAGGAACTTGAGTGGAAGGAAACTGAAACGCCGAAGAGAAAATAGTAAAATAGAAACTGAAAACTAAGTAAGCATAAAAGATACAGTTACTGTTCTAAGAAACAGCAATAGTAAAACAAATTCAATTTTATTTTTGGACGAATGAAGCGTTTTGTTTGCTTTTAGTGCAACACGAGTTGTGACCCTCACTTGAACGGACATTCGCCCACTTGTAAGGCGCACTGGCTTACAGTCAAGCATAAATATATAAATATATTGAAGAATATACGCAAACGAGTATATATATGAGTTTGTCTCCAGTAAAATAGATAAATGTTATGCCGCAAACGACAGGCAGGCCTACATTGGTAATAAGAACATACATACATACATATCTCTGAGGTGTGTGGGACCCTGTTGAAGTTGGCGACCAATCTCAAAGCTAATGTTGACATTTCTTTACCACGTGTTATTTATTAGGCTAGTGGCGGTATTATTGCCCACATATTCCTTGTTTTTTGTTGCAGTTGTTGTATCTTTTCTCCGAAAACGTCTTTAAATAACTGTTATGGAAGTTGTATGGTAAAATACTTTGAGCTGAAAAAAATTTTACGACTTGAAATCTGACTGATGATCTTGATGAAACTTGGTACACATGTTTCTTGGTGAAAAAAAGTAGAAGTTCCTAGAGAGGCGCAATCGGACCGCTGCCACGCCCAGAAAACGACATTACCTCTAAGCGTATAAAGTGGCGTTACTAAACACTAAATTAAGATATGAAACTCTAATTTGCAGACCCCTATGTGAGCAAAAAAAATTTAAAAAAGTGGGCGTGAACCCGCCCTCTTGTATGTTTAATGTACATTTCTTCTACCACAACCAGATTCATCCGGCACAAATACTATAAGAACTCCAAGCGGCGGTATGAAAATGGATGAAATCTAATGATAATCTCGCTCACTCCCCGGTACTGTTAAAATCTACTAGAAGCGCGATAAATCACCAACTAAATAGACCATCGACATTAGATTTTGCCTTGAGAAGCCACGAGAAGCCTTTAATGGAGCCGGGGCCAAATTGAATGACGGGTGTGGTACCGCCCATTTTTAAGTAAAATCACATATCTCGAGACCCGTCCGACCGATTTCAGTGAAATTTGGTACGTTACATTCCTCTGACATTTTTATGTGTATGTACTCATTGTATAAACGCTCTATTAAGTGCGTTGACTTATATACAAAGTATTTTTCTGAAAACACAAACAAATGGTTATCATAGATTTCTTTCGAAGATCTTGCGGTTTTCGCATAAAAAGATTTTTATACCAAAAATAAAAATAAACTTCTCGTTTTTTATTTATTTTCAGGTACGCGCCTGAGAAATTGTTACCAGCTGCTCATTTCATGGGAATTGAAATCAACTAATTAGCTTGCAGCGTCGAAATGACACACACGAGACGGCAGATTTGGGGGACCTGTGTGCGTTCGTTAATTTTAATTGTTTCCACATGAAAATTTTGTGTGAACTCGCATGCTGAATGTACATATATATCAGTTTTCTTTGCAAATTATAGAATGCGCACAATTTGTGAGGTCCTAAATTAGTTCGGTGCTCTCACAATAACAAAAATAACAAATTAAATGTTTATAAGGAACTGACATAAATAAAACTAATTGAATTAATTATTTGAATGTAAAAATGTGTGGTAAAAGGTAAAAGTATGATAAGCTAAATTAATTAATAAAATACTGAAAAAATTTCAGAAATATATAATAATTAGTGACATGGAATAGTAAGACTGATCTTTTAATGATTAGTGGCATAGATCATTTATATTGACTTTTTGCATAGAAAATTTCTTTTTTGAGCATTAGATGGACCACACATTTCTTATGATAATAAAAATTTAAAAGTAAACATACATATATTTATAACCATATAATATTATCTTACTCTTACATATCTGCCATGCCAACATTTCCCTTCATTCATTTATCTTCCTCTCTCTGTTCCCTAACACTTTCGCGCCACGAAGGAAGCTTAGCCTCAGCGTCTTTCATCATTCATTCATAATTCGTTTACTTTTACAGCTCTTTGTTGTTCCACTCAACTCTTTTCAGCTTATTTATGCTTCCACTGAACAAACAAGAAGACTTTAAAAATGTCTTAAAAGCCATAAGTAACACAAAAGGTTGTTTGAAATATTCCCTAACTGCAAAATAAATTGATTATCTCAAACCATATCCATTTGCATGTTTACTGCCAATTTTTTATCAAGATTTTCGCAATCAATTCGAGTATCACAAAATCAATTTACTGTCTCTCTCTTCGCTTACCACATAAAAGCTTGCGCACGCGACCAAATTTCATTTTATTTCATATTTTCATTTGTGCAGGTACTTTCACACCATATCCTTTATCATACCGAGTTTGGTAGCCGAAAATATATGCATGTACCTACGTCCGTGTATATTTGTTGTATTTCAAGCGAAAGAGAATTCTCGAAAACTTTGTCAATAATCCATTGACGGCAATCTTTTTAAATGTGAAAAGTTTTAACCGTTAAATTTTAGGACAAAACAATAACAGATTTTAGCCAAGGAGGTCAGGATAATGGCATATTTTGTGGTAATAAATTGCTGAGATGAAGATTAACTGTATGTGGGTCAGCGATTATTTGGACTTGAACTTGGGTTGTGTTTTAGTTTATGACTTTTTCAATGTGTTTTATTTTTCATTAGAGGATAATAAATTAATTTTTTCATAATATTTTGCTGTTAGTTCTTTCGCTTTGGTGAGCAGAGAAAATGCTTTTTCTTTTTGAAACTTTTAAAGATGACCCGAGAAAGAGAGAGTTAAAATGAGCCATAAATAAAGCAACCATAAAAGATTAAAGTCAACTTAACTGAGAGAGCAGTAAAAATTTAAATTTTGGAACGTAACATTAATATTAAAGTAAAAATATGTACATATATATTTAATTTACCGCGGAGTTTATGGAGACAATTCTACATCTACATACAACGTCTAAATAGAAGGCGGATTAATAATTTATTGAGCTCTATATATATTATAGTACAGACATTGTTATTTGATTAGTATTTCTTGCTAACCTTCCAGACTGTCTTATTGACATCCTAAAAATGACAAAAAATATAAGTCGCTGGAACAACAAATAAAACAAACAAAACAATAATATTAACATGAGATATTTCTACAGCAATATATACATATATGCACATTTTATTTATTTAAGTGGAAAACATACATCTATATATCTATTTATCTAGGCCCGGGGTGGGCCCTCATACTGTGAAGGAGCTGCTCCGCAAGGAAGAAAGAGTGTGCAGGGAAAGACATTGGCAGCGAGCGCACGGTATGCGTCACGCCAAGCTGTTAGTTGGGGGGGTATAACCAGAAGAGGTTCAAATCGCTAATAAACCTTCCAAGAAACAAACTCAGGCTCCTGGTCACATTCTACACCGGCCATTGCAGGCTGAAGGGGCATTTGGCTAACTTGGGCCTATCAGCTTGCGCTAACTGTCGGTTTTGCGACAGGGAGCCTGAAACCCTGGAGTACCTGCTAATCGACTGCATCGCAGTCTGTAGGCGCAGGTCGAAGGCCCTTGGATCCATGTTTGCGGATAGGGATCACATCGCCTCGCTAGCACCCAGCGGGTTATTGGACTTCATCAATATGTTGGGGCTAAGCGAGACCCTGTGAGTTAGGAGAGGGCACAATAGACCTAAGGTCGCAGTGCATTCCTCAATTACTTTCTTATCTTCTTAAGTAAATTAGACCAATATTCCAAGATGCATTTTAAAATTTTTGCAGAAATACTTAAAGAGAGAGAGTGAGAAATCAAAGGTACTTGTAGTATAATATAATAAGTTTTCATATTTTTCCAAAATAAATTTCACTTAAGGGGTTACATGGGTTTCGACGGTCGAAAAAATTTCTATTTTCATTCATTTTATATAATACATTTCTTTATCTTCGAAATGTACCTTTACCTTCATCGCTGAATCGCACAATTCGCTTTGCTATGCCTCTGTCTAAAACTAATTTACTTTGTTCATAATACACCAAGGTGTCATGGCCTTTTAATAAAACATATGCTTGTGACTAAATATATTTAGGCATTTCTTCCTGTTAGCACTTGAAACTATTAAACATGCATATACTTTTCCAGAATTAAAAAGTTTCTTCTGTGATTTTGTACAGCGTCTGCTGCTCGACCAAAAATTCTGAAAAACAGGTAGACAAACAAAAAACATTGTCAAAAATTCAGCCAAACAAACAAAGCGAAACGCAATACAAAATTGTCCCACACAGCCCAATTCTTTGTTAAACCTCCTCTTAATTCCTATTCAATGTTCCTAAACGAATATTTACATAATTCTGTGTTGGCGTCGCAAACAACACGCCTTCTCAAGCCAATGAATGTCACATAAAGCAACTACCGGTAGCTGCCGAAACCGCAGAATAACAGCGGCAAGCAGGTGCGTATCGTGTTTGGGAAGCTGAATATGCAAGGTGTGCTTTAAAAGGATTCTCCCTCTCAACCACCTGTGACATCAACTATGAATTTTCCACTTTAGCAAAGAGAGCACGGAGCTGAACACATAAGATATTTGTTTACTTGGGGCTATGTAGGCTAAACACATGATAGACGTGTGCAATCGTTTGGTGTCAACGAGCCAAAAGGCAATCCTGTAGAAAAACATAAAATTAGTTATCGAAGATTCTCGCGGCATTAAACCGACCTATTTTATGGTACTCGGAACTAGTTAATAGGAAATCGAGCTTTCTAATTAATTAAAACATTGCTACTCATTTCGAGCTTCTTCTTTTGGATTTAAATTAGGTATGCTGGACGCGTTTCCACGACGGTGTGTGGCAGCATTGAATCGCAACTGTTCAGAGATCTCTTCGAAACTGTTCAACTCATAACCGGTGTGTTGCATAACCTATCGACCTGCATCAATTCCTCTACAACATCATGATTCACAAATTTCGTGCTGCTTCCAAGGTGAGCTAAATTAAATAGAGTGTGTCCGTGTTAAAGGCACGAGTATGCACAAATCTTATATATGTATGCCAAATGAAATGCCTCATCATTGTCTGTGTACGAGTTCTACTGACGTTAGCTGATTTTGAAACGTTTCTAAATACCAACTCATCTCATTTAAATTTTATTCAATCTCAACTTACTTGTATGTCATAAACACTATTCGATTTTTTCAACAGAGTGGTTTAATTCATTTTTTCTCTCAGAGACAAAGCCATTATTACAGCGTCATGCTGCGACAAACGGCTCTGTGCGTCTCTGTACAAGGTTGACTAAAATGTGTTCTCGTGGCCAAATGCATCCCCTCTCTCCGCAGGACAGCATTCGAACAGCAACAACTTTAGTCCTCATTCATTACATCGCTCCGGCATTACTTCCTTTAGTTGCGCAATCCTCACTAACAATAACCCTCACCAAACGAGATGAAATCGTCACTAATGAAGTAGATGATATAACTGCAGCAACCGTACCTAAACAACAACGACAGCAGAAGCAACACCATCGCATGCTACAAACTCAACTATTGAAACTCTCCAACGGCAATGCTAACATAGAAATGTTCTACACGACGTGAAGCTTAACACAGCGTATATATTTTTCAATACTCATGCATGGTCTTCAGCCGTAAACTGCAATGTTATTGTAAAGAGTGGAAATTCAGCCAAAAAATAACTGGAAAATACTGAACTAAACTAGCTGCCAGTCTTATTATGCTACGTCATTGACCCAGACTACTCATTTCCAGTTTAAGCTCAGTATGTCAACATGATTGGCGGATCGAAATCAAAAATTTTAGAAACCACCAAAACCAAACAATTATACACCCAGCTTACAGCCACGTTTCGCTATTTTAAATTAATACTCATATTTTATAATTGACACTTTTAAAATATATTAAGAACTTTCATATAAGACATTCATGCAAATAAACATAGCTAAAGACTTGTTAGCAGATTTAAAAATATAAACCTTAGTATTTTTAAATGGTTACTATAAACCGCAATCTTCGTTTCCCAGCAATACGAGTACAGTTTTCCATTCCTTGCTTGTTCTTAAATGTAAATTTTACGGACCTCCTTGCTTGAGTGATTGCTCAAATTGGCAACCTTACCTGTACCTGTAGATTGCACCGCATGAAAAGAGCGTTGGAGTGTGGAAAGGGACATACGCACGCAAATATTCAAAACCATATGCGCACAAATGGCAAGCTTCCAAATGCGGCACACCAACTAAATTGCAATCTGAAACAAAAGACCGTCACGCCAGCAAACACTTGTGGTTCCAGAAGATTTCGAAATATTCTAGTTTTGATGTCGGTATTTGCAATAACTTCACATCAATTTACGATTAAAATAAACAGCAAGAAACCTAGATTGTCGTAATGCAGCAGGTAGCTTTTTATACAAAAGTTCACACGACTGTATGCATAAATTCGCCGGTACACGCGAGAATATTGGATGCTGAGTGCACTTCAAGCGCAATCTTTGCTCAAATAAAATAAATTTCCCACGCAGCGCAAATGTGTAGTCGCTACCGTCATATGCAGCTTGAAAATGCCGATGAATAAGCACAAATAAAAATGTCAATGTATGTGAGTGGGTGTGTGAATAATTCCTGCCGGCGAAATGAAACATTTTTTCATTTGAATCGCTTCTCAATCCCTTCTCCCCTTCTATTTAAAAGGTAAAATTTTAGGAAACTAGTCCCATCAACAAAAATAGTTTTACTCGTGGTAAGTTGTCAAAAGGTGAAAAACCAGTTGAGGTATCCTTTTTTAGACCGCAATTTTATTCAAATTTCCAACGCGATTGTTGTCGATTTGACAGGTTATTGATTCTCGACTATTTTTCGCATATGCTTTGAATAGAAATGTGCAGTGTGCATAAAAATAAGAAAAAAATTTAAACCTATATGCAGCGTCACTTTTTTGTGTGAATATGTATTAATATATATTTATTTCTGACAGCCAGATTTAAAATAAAATCTTGCAGTAGAAAATGCAAAAAAAGTAATCTTCCAAAAAACAAAAACTACATATGTATAACACACATTCAGAATGTCAGTCCAACATATCTGGAAAGTAGTTTGCTCGTCTCCAAAACAGATGATGCTACGAAATTCCAATAAATAACTACAATTCACGGATATAGCTGAGTTAATAGCAGCTCGCAAGTCGTTCTTCTTTTCGCTATTTGGCGCCAATTGGAGATTCCAAACGAAGCCAGCTCCTTCTCACCTGGACTTTCCTCTACTTTCACCGACGGATACTGAATCGAAAACCTTCAATACTGGAATATTATCTTCCATCCGGACAACATGACCTAGTCGTTTCATCGAGCGCGGCGCCCGCCGTTGCCAATGCGCAAAATACCATAAATCTTCCGCAAAACCTTTCCTCCGAAAACTTCTAAAGCCGACTCATCAGATTAGGGCATTAAAAATGTAACACGGTAATGATGAGAGACTTGTTGAGTTTAGTTTTTCGTCTTGAGAAGACTTCGCTCTTCAATACTATGGATTGAATATTATTCTATTGTTGTGGTGTTGATGCTGGTTTCAAGATAAGCGTAAGTATCTATGACTTTAAGGTTTGACTAAAATGACGTGGGAGACAATTCGTGAATGACGATGACGACAGGAGATATTTCGTCTTGTCCTCGTTCATAACCAAACTCATACGCTTGTCTTCCTTTTCCAAAATGTCATCTATAGGCATTGGGGTCTATATTTTCAACCCGGTCTGATTTTAGCTTTTTTCACACTTGATATAGCCTGACTTAACGAATAAAGCTGATCAAAGTTGTAACCTGGTATATTTATTGGTGCCTGATTTATATATTGAAAAGTGAAAGAAAGCGGATGTGGCTGTAATCCAATTTCGCCCATTTTTTACTACATTATTGGAATGTCAAGGTTATGCCACCTACAGAATTATATTGAAATTGGTTAAGTCGGTACCGAGCTGCAGGTTTACACCATCGTCCAATTTTTAGGCCAGATTCCTCTCGTACCTCCTCTAATGTATAATTTAATGTTTCTGACGCATTTATTTATTGACTTATCGCATTTTTAGTAAACCGTTATACGTATGGTGAGTGGGTGCGTTTACGATCCGATTGCTCTACATGCTACCGTCAGTTTTCCTTGAGTCACGTGAGCTTGATAAATAAGAAATTTAATTTAAGGGCAGCATCGTCTCATGAAATGAAACTGAATTTCATATGGTAAGAGTTATTTATAAAATAATAATTAAATTATCTTTAACTGATTTGTTTACATTGTTTATAACATCCTTGAATTTAATATAAAACAGCACAGCTTACGTAAATTTAGCTTAAAATTTTTTGGCTTCTGTTTTAAAATGAACAAACCTTTTCATAATTATACATAATCCACTTTCATTGTTGCAAATTTATTGTTGTCAACAAAAACAACAGCAAATCATAAAATTTCCACTTCAACAAATCTGTTGCATGAGCTAAGCTCAAATTCACAAAGCACACATACCCAAAATATTACTTTCTCTACTAGCTCTTTTAATCACTTATTTATGATAATCATATTTTTCGGTCATTAACGTGGCAAGTTTCTGACTTAGAAAATACCATCATGGACCCAATTGTGTGAACAATTACAAAATCATCCGAGTTGCCGAAAGGATTCGCAGCTGACAATTTTTCGTGTGGACAATGGAGAGAACAAAAAGGAAGTGAAAAAGCAAAAAAGAAAATTAAGAAGCAAAGAACTTGGCAAGCAGTTCATAAAGCAACAGCAGAGAATGAAGTAAAAAGTATATAAAACAAGAAAAAACGATAACTTCGGTTGTACGGAAGCTAATATAGCCTTCACAGGTGCATTTCTTTTACTAATATTATGTGTTTAGTTTGTATGGAAGCTATATGCTATAATAATTCGAACTAAACAATTTTTTCGGAGATTATATTATTACCTTAAGCAGTAATCCATGTCAAATTTCGTGAAGATACCATGTCAAATGTGAAAGTTTTCCATACAACAACTTGACTCCGATCATTCGGCTTGTATGGCAGCCATATGTTATAGTAGTTCGATATCGGCAGTTCCGACAAATGAGCAGCTTCTTGAAGAGAAAATGACGTTTGCAAAACGGTATCTTAAAAACTTAGGGAATAGTTCGTATATATACAAACAGACGGACAGACGGACGTGGCTAAATCGACTCAGTTCAACATACTGATATACTTTACAGGGTAGCGACGCTTCTTTCTGGGTGTAACAAACTTCGTGACAAACTTAATATACCCTGTTCAAGGTATAAAAAAGGAAAGAGAGTATAAAAATGTATGAATGTAAATGTGAGAATATGCACTAAACAAATGTATTACATAGATACTTGTAATTTGAGCAGACATTAAAATTGCGCCCTTAAATTTTTAGGAGAGCAAGCGGTCTGAGCTAAAAGCTGGATAATCATTACCTCGTTACCCAAAACAGTGTGGTTTTGGCCTTGTGATTATGACAGCTTGGAGGCATGAAAAGTATGCCTTAAGAATGTTGCCCATCGGCTGTTATATAGAAGAACGTGTACTTGTTGCTTGTTCTTGGTAATGACGTCACGCTCGTACTGATGTCATCCACGATATTTTCATTAAAATCGTCTGCTATGACGTAAGTATAAAACGGCAAAAGACAGCAGTGACATCATTAAAATTAATGGGAAGCTCTAAGAAGATTTTTATACCAAATGCGTGACGTATTAGGAGAAAATGTTGAATACTTAAGACGATACTAGTCTACTTTTTGATGGCGGGCCATCTCGACATACACATTTAAAGGATTATATATGTGCATTTTATATCTGTTTGAGTACTATTTAGTATGGGTATACCAGAGGAATCATGTCGAGCTTTCTCAATATTTTGTTGAAATCTTCATTGTGATGTGTTATAAGTGACCCCAACCATATGTATGTATGTATATAGGGTATACATTACGCTTTCGAGTTTTGGGTATAAAAAAACTTAAATTTACTCCAGGTTATTATATTCACAACTTAATAAATGAAGCTTTTACACGTACATTTTATGGGCTCAACACTGAAATGCCTATAAGAACGAGAAACCCAAAATATGGCGCAATAACGTTCATGTCTTAACAGAAACATGTAATGATGTTATCAAATGTGCGAAATGGCTGTAAAGTGGCAGCAAATAATTTTAAATATGGCAACTTCGAGCGATACGATCTGAAATTGTTATTAATTCTAAGATTTCAATCAAAGCAAAGAACTCGTTTACGTCACGCTTTTCTAATAATTCTTCAGAGGAATTGGTACCGTTGTACGACTAAGGTCAAAAATGACTGTTTCTCTTTTCCTGGTTATGACCAAGCCTTAATTGAAGCAATTAATTGGAAATTTTGTTACATTGTTAACGTCAGTGCAATAATTTCTTGTATTAGAGGATGTGAGTATCTATTTACAAACTAAAATTTCTCCGAATTCCTAGACAGTTTTATCAGTGACCATAAGCAAAAAAAATTCGCTATGGCCCGTAAATAGTAAAGCCAATAAGCAGTAATTTTTAACTCTCCACAAACACACGAAAATGTTAAAAAAGAAGATAAAACGAGGTAATTAGTCAGCTAATAAAAAGCCACCAAAAATCTTCATTATTGTGTATTTATGTTCGTTGTAATAAAAGAGTAAATCGGTAGAAATCATGAAACTATAAGAATCTTCGACCAAGCAAATGAGGAGTGCCGCCCATAACAGCTTTTTTCATAGAAAGTACGCCACATAATTTAATAATTTCACTTAAAAAATTCTTCAACACTTATTGTCCCATACCCACATTTGGAAGTTTTGCTGTATAAATAATTTTACAGTTTGAGAGAACACGATAAGCAGTTAGGGCTTCCATACCCCAACTCGTTTCTATTTTAGTTATGGCAATTGATCTACTGTCCCATGAATGTGTAAGGCCCTGAACGTTAATTATCATAAAATAGTCGGTTGTGTTTTGTTTTCAGGGTCAGTTCAATATCAACGCACAGGGCGGGGGAAAAAAATGAAATCGAATCCGCTCTTAATCGTTTGAGTGATGAAAAACTTGTTGACAGCAGACTTGGTGCGTGAAAACAAATTGAGTTTCCGCTAATTAATATCATTAATGTTGTGAGAGCTTATGGAAAATTTCAGTTAAAATCAAGGAAAGTGTGAGGAAGAATAATTAGCATTTATTCGGAAAGTCAAACAGCGATGTAGGCGCTAGTAAATGCTTGAAAAAGCCTAGGCTTTATTGAGAAGTTATGGTTCCATTCATGGGTTGAAGATGGAAAACGGAGTCGAAACATCTGCGAAATACTTTGAAATGTCAACATAAATTGTTTATTATTATAAAGAATTAATAATATTTTACAGTTACAGACATATTTAAAAATTTATACATATATTCGAATTTAGTAATTTTCTTTTAGCACCTGCTTAATAATACAATTTGTTTTGGTGATAGCTTTGAAAGTTGAAAATATGTGCCTATGTTAGGTCACAAAAAACTTTGGGTCGCGGTGCAATCCTCATTTACTTATCTAATGTGCATATATGTATTTGTATTCCATACCTTTTTGTGAGTGCAGATTTTCATTGTGAGCAGAAATTGCCAGAGAGCAAAATGTGTCAGTTTGATGTATGTAACTGCCAAGTCCCTAAAGATTAACGATTTAAGTGTTTAGTTCTTATGGGAGAAAAAGTTCGCAGACAAAATACAAATTCACCCAATTATGTGAACAATAATTTATGAGTGTATTTATGCAGACTTAATCAACATTTTGACACAAATCAATAACATAATACATAACATAAAATACATAAAATTTTGGGAAACTTAATGTGATGTTTGGAAAACTGCAAGCAAACTGTTGTGACATTTTAATTAAGTTGTGGAAAATATAAGCTCTCAAGTCATTCTAAGAGCAAAGTTAACACTAATTGCTAGCCATCGTTAGGTCAAAACAAGGTACAATTAGCAATTACAAAAGATTCCTTACTAGATTCATTATTAACTCAAACAGAACAATATCTTCGGATTTTGCAGTATGTTCTTAGATAACAATCCACGCCAAATTTCGTGAAGATATCTCACTAAATTGAGAAATTAGAAATTTTTCCATAGAATCCGAGAAACAAAATCAAAAATTCAGAAGTTTTTCATACAATCCAACAAAACATTTTATCCTTTAAAATCATTTAGTTTATTCACCAAACGCTGTGGCTATTGTACTAAATGCGCGCATAGATTAATTTATTTAGACATTTTTATTGCCTAGGAAATTTTCGAGAAAAGTATTTTGGAAGTTTTTCGCCGTGGTTTATGTAAATTGTAATCACACAAACGAAAAAAGATACGATTAATCCGCTCTAATGGTGTTTAAGAGATTAAATATATTCCTTCACATTGCAGACGTAGGTCATATATGTATGTGCAAACATATGTACATCTTGAATCAGCAACAAATGAAAGTGATTGCGAAAAATGTGTAAAATAACTCACTTTTTTTCAACAGAAAATTTTAACAGGAACTGACTCTTTCAAATTGAGCGCTTAATCCGAAATCATATTATGCGGTGTATTGTGGTTAAGTTTTGATATTCGATAGTTAAGTTACTCAAAAAAGATTTGTAAACGTTAACATGAAACTTTTAACGAGTTTTTTGAAACTAGTGTCTTCGATGCAGTTGTCACAATTTCTCCTCCTCTTTAAATGGGATGAAAAACTATATTGTATTGCAACACACAGTAGCATAAAATTTAATATTTAATACAAGTGTACCAACAAAAAAGATTTTATCATTTTTAGTTAATTAACCATTAAAATATAATATTATATACATATTAATATTTTTCTTAGAAATCTTTTTTAAATTAAATAAAACATGTGTTCTGATAATATTACTTTAGAATTCCACTGAAGAATTGACCTTGAGGGAATTGCTCGAAATAAAGTCATAACTATGAAAATAAAAGTGTCATGCTAGCAAAACATTTACTAATTAAGCACAACTCTCTGGAGCGCTGGAAAAGCACCAAAACAGAGCAACAGAAGTCACACTTCAAATCACTCGGCAAATTCTTCGGAAGAGCAGCATTGCAACGTCAAATGTACTGATTGCATTTGGTTTGTTCAAGTGGAAACGAACACAACACGATATGAAATGATGCAGTACGACGTGTGGTAATGAAAGTGTGGCAACGTCAACGTCATCAACACTATCGAATTACATACAAACACCAGTTGATAGGTTGATTACGTATAGAAGCGCAGGCGAAAAGTAATAAACGCACTTAATGATGAAGAAAAAATTACGGAATTGACAACCGAAAGTTATGGAAACTCACCAAATGCTTCGATAAACCGAGTAAACAGCGACAAAAGATATTTTGGTGGGGAGCACGTACTTATATTTAGTAAATTGACTAAGGTCTCTAGTTTTAAGTAGTGCAATTTCTTCAAAAATGACGTTTATAAGCTGAATAATAATAGTTACATATATATTTAACAGTTCGCATAAAGTGGTTTCAGATTTCTAGAGCTTGCTTATGGAATAGCTCAAAGAAGAATTACAAAAAGTGTAAATAATTTGTATTGCAAGTTAGAGTAAGAAATTGAAAGCAACCGGTTAGTGGGAGCGTATGAGTAACCTACTCAAATGTACAGAATTTTCTACTTTCTATAAAAAAAATATATATATTGCGGTTTTAAATCTTGTTATTCTCAATTTACTTAAACAGATGAATAAATTGATAATAATCGCTTTGATTTTCTAAGAACTTATGGTGTCGTTTATATTAAATTGTCCTTTTCATTTAAGAACGAAGATAAGCGTATTATTTATAGTATGACTACAACCTGAACTGTGACTGAGTGGCTCTGGGCGATTGCACGGAATTTTTCCTCTTGAACTGCAACCGAACCTAAGTACACGCACTTACCGAACTCAAAACTAGACCGAGTACCAGCCTGAGCACCAAGCTGCAAGCATCAACAGGTTGGCGACAATGACTGTTAAAAGCAGTAGTCTGTCAATAATTATTTATGGTAAATGATACCAACAAATCACGTGACGTTAATGTATGAATATGTGTTCGCGATGACAGTGTATCCACAGCCTGGCTGCCTGCTTTTCTCGCTTTTTAAGTAATTTAACTGCGCGCTTTGCATCTTAGACGCATCACAGCTAGCTCAAACCTCAAAAAGTAGCAACATTATTCACTCCAATTCAAGCAGAAAGCCTACGTCGAAGGGTGACGATGACATGTTGAGCGTTTCTTCAGCTGCCCCAGCGAAAAAAAACCTACGATTAGCCACATAATTTATGAGAGCGTTCATTGAACTCTGCCATATCGACCAAAGTTAAAACGGTGAATGGCTTGCCTGTTTCGAAAATTTTGGTGAGCATACTTATTTTTGCTTATGGATGCGTTACTGAGGCTAAAGCGCTCTTGCACACGGGTTGTGTGAGTCGGAACTGAATGAACGAATTGCGTAGAGAAAGCTGTTAGTAAGCATGAGCTGATCCGCATTAAAATGCTTCAAAATAAGAGGAGGGTTTTAGTAATCATTTTCACTTCATTTTGATTGTGAGCTGTATAATTGAGTCATACATCGTGAATTAACCTTTGAACTGCTAAGCTTGTCTGTAATGATGGTATCGATACAGTTTGTTGATTATCCAGTCGAATTTTCTTTGCATTGACTAAATAATCTCCAGTATATTTGCTGTTTTTCTGTACTTACTTGTATGTACGTCAGGACCATTTGTATGTATCCAAGTTAGAAGCGTGACTCTCTGTAAATAATTGTTGTTGTGCTGTCATCATAAGCCTTTAAACTGTGATTAATTTGTGACAAATTTGTTAAAGAGGAAGCAACACTTGAGCACCACACTCACCAAGGGGCATAACCAGTTGACTGCGCTCTTGTCAAACACTTGAGATAAATTAATTATATTAATACTTAACGAGAACAAAATGGCTCACAGCATGAAGTAGACTTTGTGCGAAAATCTTGGAACTTTCCTACGAATTGCCAACACATACATACACTCATAGTAGGGGCAACATTAATCAATTCTACAAAGCGTGGCCTAAACGTGTTGGCATTTCAGAGGCAATTCGACCATTTCATCACGAATTTCACTGCTTCTATGCTTTGATACTTCTGCACTTGATTTATGAGTGCAGTAGTCCTTTATCACTTATCCATACTTCCATATATAGAGAACTTTATACACTTACACACAGACATATGTATGTATGTGAAGGGGATATTTCCTCTTCTTGGTAAGTTAGAACTTTGTTATGAATTTGTTAAGCTCTGCTCAATTGATTCTCACTCTCAAGTAACTCCTTGTTGCGCTCGTGGTGTTGTCGCGTGTAATAAGGAAGTTCCACTAATCCAAATACATGACAACAAGCAGCACACTTTGACGGCACTCCGAAGAGATTATAATAATGAATTACTAAAGAAGAGGATCCAAAGAAATTTAGCGTTGTTAATCAGTGTAATAAATACATTTACGACGGTTTCAAGGTCGCACGTGCGTTACTTGTGGAAGACTATACTCCAAGTAATCTACATCATTATTCAAACACGCGCAGATTTCTTATGCTACATGCTTCAATATACTAAATTTAATTATCAATACATTCATTTCAATTTCTAATTCTTATCGACTGATCGATCAAACTCAAGTCCTTGTATGGAAAACTTCTTTATTTGACAAGATATCTTTTATATGTATATAGTTGTGAAATCAAGCGCAAAGTGTTGCCTGAAAACTATAATGATCGACGATGTAAATAACTTCAAATTGCAACAATATATGACATATTTTACGTGTATGGCAAAGTTGATTTTGGCTTGCTGGTTGCAACAACATATGGATATATACAAACCAGTACATAAATGCGCAATATCCACGGCTTCTATTTATGGTACTGTCTAGGTGCACTGGAATGCACATATATACTTACATATACTAACTGTAATGCCCCTCTGATTTGACTAATGTCGTTATTTGTGTGGTAAGTAGTAAATTTCCTAAACGGCAAAAGCCACTTGAGTCATTAGCCGACGATGGAATGTTCGTTAAGTGAATTAGGTAGTTAAACAGTTAGTTTTATGTAAAATATTTATGGCGGTGATTTTGAATTAGTTTCGATCTCAAAGAATTTAAGTTATTATAATTTTAATATTAGTTCGTTATAAATTCATATTTGCTGAGATTACTTATTTATTTTGAAGATGCTGCATGGAGAATCTACAATGGATGCAGTGACTTATGAAAGTGTATCTTTTTACAATAAGAAACTGATACTCAGTAATTGCTTATACAACAAACTGTAAATAAAATTTGACTTAATCAAATATGAAATTTTATATAATTCTCCTTTCGGTTATTGCTTTTGTACCTTTGACAGATTTTTTGGTAGGAGAAACATACTTCTGGTCGAAAACTTTTGGAGAATTACTTTTAGACGAAAAGAAAATTTACTGTGCGCAGTTGTGACCATAACCTAAAGGATGACATACTCACCTCGACGGTCAATAACAGCAACGATAACCACAAAAGTAAGAACAATGAAGCTCACAATGACTTTTACTAGATTCACTTATATTTTATGTGGTTTTGTTCAACATGGCGACTAAATTTCATAATGCCTGCAACAAAAGCAACAAGAGCAACGACTTGCTATTGAAATTCAGTGAGGAAAGTATTGAAGGTGAATAAAAGTAAAGTGCTTTTTCCGTTTCAAAGCTTCACTTTAATAACCGTCCGAAAATGGCAAAGTTACTCCATCGATCAGAGGAAACTTAGAATTCATTACCAATTGTAAAGAGGAAGTTCAAGAGCAAATAACAAACGCAATGCTTGTTAGAAAGTATAATAAATAAATAACAATAAACCATGAAACTGTATTCCACGATAAGTGAGTCATGTCTCAACTTCAGCGCTGTTGTTTTTTACTTGACAGTACACAAACCTGGAAACTACTGAGAGCGCTTGCCTATTTAGACGAAGTAAATCATCTAATAAAGTTTTCATTCCAGTTAAGACGATCAATAAATCATGATAAATTATTAAGAAATTTTCCAGCCAGACCAGCATGTTTCTACTGCTTATTGCTATATGACTAGCAATTATTCTATGCCAATTTGTCAAAAGTACGAGTATCTTGTAACTATTTACCTATTGGAGACACCTTCACAAAAATGGTACTTATCTATATGAATTAAATTAGCCTATTCATTTGTAACTTTATGTATTGATTATTTAATTATTGTGGTAGCAGTATCAGTAAAATATCCAAGGTAACCTAACTAGAAATATTTCATGGACGCCGGATATTGAAAGAAAAAAGTCATCGATTGCCTTATACTGCTAAAGAAGAGCCATTGGCAACAGGTGGGGTCTCCCACCGAAAGTGATCCTCTGGCTCTTCGACACCATAATCAAGCCAATTATGTCCTATAGAGTCCTTATGTGGTGGAGAGCTCTAAATCACATTTGCAAAGAAGCTGGAGAACGTTCAATGTATGGCTTGTATGATGAACTCTCCAACCATGGCACTGAACATTGTCATCTCACACGTAGTGCCTGTAGACACAGTCGGTAGGTGTATGGCTGCGAAAGTTGCTATCAGGATCAGAGAATCAGGTTTCCTAAAGGACACGGTCTGAACACTCGGAAATTCTCGCACACTTTGACTTCATACAGGATCACTTGAATCATGGAGTCGCCAAACCTGACACTCGCAGCCCCTTCTCTGCTAATATACCGTCAAGGGAGTTGTGGGTGGGATGAAGCCGTTGGAGGAGAGGGGCACTGAGCTTCTTTATGGCTGGGTATGGTTATGGATTGGGGAGAGCATTACTGGAGGGATTTTCTATCAGGAGCTCTCTATCAACTCCAGCTTCAGACTTCCTGACTATTGCAGTGTCTTCCAAGCCGAGGTTGCAGCAAGTAAGGTAGCAATAGATTTAATGCTACGAAAAGCAGCCTCCTTCAGAGAATTGGCCATCCACTCATATAGCAGTGCGCTCAGGATATTTAAATCTGTTCAAAGATAAAAGTGTATGTGAGCAATTTTTTTTATTTCTGTTTCAATTATAAAATAAATGAATTCGAATTTACCAAAAGCAATCAGTAAAACTGTCAAAAATTTTCTATGTCATTATCATACTTCCAAGAAGGAATTTTGGTAATTTCCGTTTAGTTTGTTGACCACAAATTACATTGACTTCTATGTAATTACAGTTACATTGCCTTAAGCGGAAGTAGCTTTCTTTAATTTGCTCCTGCTTATCAAATAAGCACTTGGAGCAGACGAAAGAGAGCTTTCAACGGCGAAGTGAAGATTAGATATGAGACAGTGCGTAAAATTTTCCATAATGAATACTAAAAAGCAAGTAAAACAATATTCTTCAAAAATTTGCATATATTTATGTAAATTATGGCCATTTAGGATAAATATTCTTCCGTTAATGCTTGCCGGGAATTACAAAATAATTACTTACATTGAAATTTTAGTGCGCTGTCACGTACGATACTTTTGGGCTAAATTAGAAGATTTGAATCAGAGTAATGGCACGTGTCGTGACAAGCTTTGACTTAGTTAGAGCATCGCTGAATGGCGTACTAAATTTTATTTTGGCTTTAAATGTCTAACTGATTTCAAAGCAAGTGATAATATTCATGAGTTGTATATTTTGCAAGGAGATCCTTTATTGTTTTTAGATTTAAAAAGTTAAACGAAACATTTATGCAAACTCAAAAGTAATGTTAGTCAAGATGTAGGATCACTTAGATGACTGCGAGTCTGGGCCCTCTGAAATCATGCACGTTTTGATTTCATTCCAAGCTACTTGAATTACCAGGTCACCGAGCCGTTTCTCTGCTCACACACTCGTACCTTCGAAGGAGACAAGGGAGGGAAGAACTCGCTAAAGAAAATGGTCAGTGAGATTATTTACGGATAAATCAAAACTTTCCGCGAGGGTTGCAAGAGAATACACTATAAATAAATAATGTTCTGTCTTGAACTTTTCATTAGCTTCAGTTTTAGCCTTCCTGACCACTGCCCTGTCTTTCAAGCGAACGTGACTGCCATAGTAGATCTACTGATCGAGAGCACCGTCTCCTTTAGAGTAGTCACTACCCACTACTAAAGTGAGGCAGCGATATTAGCCTTGTTAATAAAGTGATGTCTAGACTCGTTATCTCTGGCATTACTGGATGGCAATGCTGTAGTAAACTGTACCGCTGACGAGGTTGCTATAAAATGCGAACTGGGAGCGGTTAACAACTCCGCAGGCTTCTTGTGGTTTACTACTGGACTCTTGGGCCTCAGGTCAGCTCAGCAAGCGTTGGCAAACTACCAACAGCTATACAGTCGGAAGGTTTCTCTGACCCAAAGTAAATCGGAAGAGGTCGCACTCTGGATGGTTCATATTTCAATAATTGGAAGAGAGGAGTTATAACTGGTCGCTACTCAGGCGATCGGGACTCATGAGGCTAAGTTTACCCCTCCGCAATGCTGAATAATCCGTCATCTAACTTAACCTAACCAACATGAAGCATCAACATTAACATTTTGGCATACCATAAGCTGCTTGAAACAGAATATGGAGATAGCTGGTGGTACTTAGTTCAAAAAAGAAAATAAGATGTCCGCAAGAACGCTAGAACGTAGAAGGTGAATTGAAATGTTTAATTAGAACCTTCAAGACCCTTTGAAATATTGGCCGTTACTTTGTTTGCTGTTATCTTACAATCACATGATTTAGAACGAATGAATCGTTTTTTGCTGGTTGACAATTTTCCTGAAATAGATTATATCTAATCAGTGAAAGTGAACCATAAATTGGAATCAGCCTAAAAGATAAATATATAAGGAAGCGTGCGTGTCTTAAAAATGACGTACATTGAACGCACCATAAATAGTTGACTTCTTCCCTAAGTCTTGGAATTTTGTCAACAACAACACAGGACACCCATTCAAATTTCTGGTGTATAAATAGAATTACTTCGGACAGCAGATGGCGGGTCAACAAAGCTAGTGTACCATGAGTTCTAACAGATCATAATGTTGGGATTCACTTACATTTCTCAATAAAATATAATGTGAAGATAAATATATGGAAAATTACCAACAGGCCATTTGGCAGCCATTAAAAGATAGAGCGTGAAACATTCCAGGCAAAACGCTGAATAAAACAATAGGATCGAACGCGAGTGGTGCGAAGTGGAGACGAAAGCGACGGCAGACGTTTTTAAAGAGGCGTTGATAACACGATTCATACTTGCACATATGTAGATTCAAAAAGAACACGAACAAGGAAGCCGTGCAAACGAAAAGTAAACAAGAACAAGGAAGAAAAAAGTTTAAATTCTAACAGCTACGGCCTTCACCACGCAACTGCTAACATAATCAACCATGTAGCAAATTCGCCGCAAATGAGCGCCTTGTTGCTGCCATTACTGAGTGTTTTTGCTCACTTCAAGTTTGCTAATTTAGTTCGTCGTATGAACTCTTTTGTTAGCTCACGCATTTCTTACAGTTTTTCTCATCATCGCTTTGTTGGTAGAGGCGAATTGCGGCGAGAGAGCACCGAATCTGAATTATAAACAGTTTGGCAACGCTCGTGCGCTCAACTGAAATCAATTGGTGACAACACATACAGCAAGAATGGCAATAACAACAAAAAACACACAGTTCCCTACAAAAAATGGTTTGTTTATGTTTTGCCGCGGCCGAAGCTACTTTTACCGGCTATCGCCATGCGCTCTTCGCTGCTTAACCGAATTTCTGCTTTAGCTAACGCTTCGCCATTCAACTTGACTTCGCTGTGACAAACGACCTACAGCGGCAGAGACAGTAGCAGCGACAGCAAGAGCAGAATTGACAGCAGCAGTAGCAAAGACAGCGACAGTAGCAGATACAGCGTCAGTGACGGAGGCAGCAGCAATGACAGCGACAGTGACAGCGACATTGACAGAGGCAGCAGCTGTCGATGGCTGACCGTGCATGAATGGAAGCACTCGCCAAGCGTTAAATTTGTTTGCCTTCAGTCTGTTTCTGTTGCCTGGCGTGTGTAGAACTTACGATCGGAAAATATTCTGTTAGTGATAAGTACGGCTGTATTATAAGAAGAAGAAGCAGAGGAATTCTACTTGAATACCTCGGTCGAACGTTACTCATTCGACGCGTCGCACGACAATTTCAAACCAACCGCGTAACGCGCTTGTGCTTAGTCGCGGATTGTCGGATTGGGCGTTAAATTTTAATTGAATTTTAATTTGCGATCTTTTTCGAGTTTTTCACGTTAATTGAGTACAATGATGAAGTGGCCAACCGAATGCCGATTTTTTGGAATTATGTAAATTTGCCTAAATAAAAATATTTTCGTCTCGATTATTGTGCTTGCGTTTAAAGCAAAAGTGCTGAAAATTTAAATTTGAAACAGGTTAGTATCTGCTGATGAAGCTGAATGAATTATAGAGTTGGGTTTGTGCTGTTTGCGCCATTTTTGGTGCTCATTTGGATAAATTTAAAATATTAGTGATAGAGGAGAAGCAGTAAAGTGAAAAATGTGAAACCTCTGACTAAAGTGGTAATGAATTCAATTTAAGAAAAATATTGTAGAAATATGGTGTGAAAAATAGTTACTAGTATATAATATTAAAATAGAAATTTTATTAAAAAAAAATTTTACGTTGCAAAAAATATGTTGAGTATTTATTTATTAAAGTGTGCGGAGTTGAGAAGATGTGTTTTAAATGAAAAACGAAATAAAATATGGCTACTTTAGTGCTATGTAGATTTAGCAATACACAATTTTTTGAGAATTTTTGTTACCAAAAAATAATTGTTATAACCAAATAACCAAAATAAAAAACGAAATAAAATTAAACTACTTCAAAGCTGCTTGTGTAATCTATAAATTTGACAATACTATTTTTTTAGATTTTTTGTTAATAAAAAAAATGTTATAAATAAATAACCAAAGGTATAACCAAAGTGCTGACTGAAAGCTGATAAGCTAACATGTGTAGTTGTGCAAAGTATCTTATGTTCAGTACAAGAAATAATGTACAAAAAAATATTTTAATTGGAAAATAGTGTAATTTTAAATGTTACTTTAATAAGAAAAAAATGTATTGAAGAAAAATTTACATAATAATTTTTTTTTAATTAACTAATGTTTGCAAATAAAAACGACAAAATAAATATTACTGAATAATGAAACATTTTGAGTTTTATTTACAATTTCCGTGTACTTTTTTTTTACAATGTTTATAATGTGAAAAGTGTTTAACTAAGTGCGAAAACTAAAAATACACTACAAATTTTTATATTACTACGACATAATAAATAATTTTCCTACCTGCAAAGCTCTGAGAGCCATAATTGATGTGCTTCATAATATAAACTAATTTTATTTTATTTCGTGCTGTGAAATAATATATTTGAAAAATTTATTTATAAGTGCTCAAAACATAAGAGAGTATTTTCAAAAATTTTTCCCTATTCTTCCTATTCTGAAGAACGTTACTTCTTGTTGCTAATCGATAGCAGACGGTGAGTTCAATATCACACCAATTTCATCTAAAGTAGTTAACAAAGTACTAAAAATATGAATCTAAATGGCAACAACAACCTTTAATATTCCATAAATGCCGATTTTAAAGTATTAAAAGCAAAGAAAAATGATAATAATATGATAAAAAAAAATGACAAACATAAAAAAAAAATCATTAAAAAAAATAATAATAATTTATTCTTATTCTCTAAAGCATTACGTTACGTAATTATCAATAAGAACTAACTCTTCCTTGAATTCTATAAAATATGCATTTTCATGCAGATTTCAGACATGCAAAAGCCTAAATTTTCAAAAATAAACAAAAAGGTCCTACAATAAATATACAGCAAGCTAAATTCAAATAAATTGTGATTTATATTTTAACAAATATCAAGAATAATCGTGAACTTTGGTTTCAGTAAAGCTACTATTTTTCACAAATACAAAAACTCACGTTGAAGAACTTGATTTCGATCGTTGTATGGCAGCTATATGCTATAGTAATCTGAACTGAACCATTTCTTCGGATATTGCAATATTGACTTAGACAATAATCGTCGCTAAACTTTGTTAAGATATCTGGAAAAATGAAAAAACTCTCTATACAAGCACTTTATTTTGATCGTTCAGTTTGTATGATAGTTACATGCTAAAGTCATCCGATGTTGGCGACTTTTGCAAATGAGCAGCTTCTTAAGTAAAAAAGGACGTGTGCAAAATTCCAGAGTGATATCTCAATAACTAAGGGACTAGGTCAAATCGGATCACGATAGCTGCCATACAAACTGATCGACCAATTCCAGTCCTTTTTTTTATGGACAACATTTATATTTCTAAAAGGTGTTATTGCTCTGGGACAACAGAAGCTTTTTTCTTACTCGACATAATATGTATGTTTGTAGTTGATTGTATTTACTACACCCAAACCTGTGTTTTCAATTTTCGCATCAAATTTTTTCACTTCCGCTGCTGCCTTTCACTTTCCGCAAAGTCAGTGAGTAACTTTTCACTTAATTAAATTCTGCAACACTTTCTACGAATAGTATTCGCCTGTCTACTTAATTGTTTGTTTGCTCAAGTGTAATTAACCGCTGCTTAGTCATGGCATTTGATCTCATTGTTTGACGTTAAGTTGACAGCTTTAATGCCGCAGCTTGATAACATTGACCTTACGACAACCACAAAACTCCGGCTTTGAACACCTTAGCATGACTAAGTAGGTGACTTGATTTATATGTATATATAGAATATACAACTGATAATCCCAATCCAATCAAAGTCAATGTACGATAATTTGCTATGATAATATCTATTTGGCTAAGAAAAATATTTGAAAGTCTGTTTTCGTAGCATCGCGTGCTCTCTACTAGTGAATATGTAATTACTTTATTATGTAACTACCTAAGTGTGACTGCCTGTGCTTGTGGCCACTTTCTTGCATTTGCTGCAGTCATTAGCTTTGATTTTGCTTTGCCCTAGACATCAATGGGAAATAATCTGCAAATCTGTGTTTCGTTTGAACATTCTTGATATTGCAATTTCGATTGTAAATCTAGAGTTCGTTGAATCCAAAGAAATAGTGTAACAATAACCATAGTATTAAAGTTCGGCGTAACAGTGAAGATGTTTATATAGCAAATTTAACAAACTAAAATACAATTTTACATAGATATTTGGATAGCTTTGAAGATTTTATATTTAACAAGCATTTAGTTACAACTTCTATTTAACATTCCCTCCTAAAAGTTACGTATACGTCGTGGCGACAAAAATTATAAAAGACAGGGCACACTATCAACTGATAATTGATTCTCTTTAAAGTTCCGTGGTTAATTTTTATACACAACTAGTATGGATATTTTGACATGCTGATTTAGATTAAAAATGGTTAGAAAATTTATTCTATGTAATCATCTACTAATATAAGTTTAAGAAGGATAACCTCGTCGCAAAAAATTCAAGAAAAAATTGTATTAAGCCAAACGACATCCTTAACCCAGAAATAAAGTTATCGTTTTCAGCTTAATGCGTTAGTTCAGTAGGTACTTTGTGTGTTAGCCAAGAGATTACTGCCAAAGTACACCTCTTTTAATCCACAGGTTGTCAATCGCACTTAATTGATAGTGGCATCAACATTTATCTACAAATGTGGCTCTGGTACTGTCTCTGGCACTTCGACTTAACATATAGTAAACATCACTTGCTTCGTCAGCGCCACCAAGCGCTTTTCCAAGCAATCTAAATGTGTGTATATATGTGTTTATAAAAGCAGCGAAAACGAGAAGCCAAAAGGGACCGAATCTATATCAAACGGGTTATCATGTCAATTCAACTAAAGCTGTGTTGGTAATGTGTGAGTACAACTCTGTGGGTGTGAGATGCACAAATTTTAGTAGATAATATTAAATTAGGATTCGCTTGCATTTAACAAAATGCAAACAATTTATGTTCATTGTTATATCCCAATTTATTTGTTATTGGCACAGAAGGCAACCATGATGTCATTGAATTGTTGATATTTCCAAAGTTTTAGTGACAAGTGAGCCACACCTAAAGAATATGGTGAATGCGGGAGCAATTCGAAGGCCAACACATCGATTTTTGCCATCGTTTCATTTCATTACTGTGAAATAGAACTTTCTTTTTCTTCAAATTCGACAATTTTTTGGAGATTTCATCCTTCCTTTAGTCTCTATTGATGATCGTTCCCTTTCCAAGGTAGTCAATAAAAATTATTCCATGCGCATCCCAAAATGTAGACGTCATAACCTTGCCAGCCGACTGTTGCGTTTTTCCACGCTTTGAAGCGGGTTCACACGGATGATCGTCGATAGGACTGCAGAGTGAAATGATGAAGCAAATCTTCATCTATGTTTGTCACATATCGAAAAACTCGAATTTATTACGTCTGCACTTTTCCAAAAATGCCTACGAATCATCACCTCTTTGCTGTGTTTGGTCAAAAGTAAGCACGGGCGGCACCCAAATATTCGTAAATGATATGAAGTACATGTTAAGTTCATATCTTTAGAGTGTCTGCTATATCGAACAACTTCAATTCAAGACCATACAAAATTATTTTGGGGACGTTTTTTATGTCTTCGTCTGTAATAACTTCTTTTGGGCGTTCTATTTTCCTTTTTATTCATTTTTTCACAATAACAAAAGTTGCTTAACTGAAAATGATATAGCTCACAACCTGGCAAAGTTCTTTACTCGCCTTCCGAAGGTTACTGCAAACTAAAAATCATATGGATTTAGTTCTAGTAGTTCCATCAATGGATCAGGCCGGGAACTTTTCAATTGACCTGTCATATTCTTAGTTGGAAGTTATCAGCAACATCACAGACATTCATTTAACATGTTGCTAAAGCTCTGCGCCCACATCGATAATCTTTTAACGGATTCAGTGGCATTTTATATCAAACCCAACGTTCGTGGGAACGGGGTAATTGCTTCTCATTTACTTCGGTTAATTACTAATAAAAACGATTCAGAGCGAGCTCACTTTTAGTTTGTTAACTCTGAAATTTTTTTTTATTATTTTTTTTTTTTTTGGTTTGTGTTAACCCAATTATTGTTTGCTATTTTTTAAGTTGTTTTATATTAAAGCTTTAAATTTCAATATATCACATAAATGGCGATTTCAGGTTCAACAACCTTTTTTGTCATTTTTGTGTACAAACTATTAGAATTACTAGCCTTACACAGAATATATCAAAACATAAAGTAGTATGAATTAAAAACAAAAAAAAACAAAAAAAAAACAAAAAAAAAAAACAAAAAAAAAACGAAAATATTTATGACATCTTTTAAAACAAATTATATAATTTATGGGCAGCAGCCATTAATTACTCGCTAAAAACAAACATATACCCCGAGCTCTTATAGCGGTGCGGCCGCCAACGTATCGTATTTGTCATAATTTCTTCAATTTAGTTGCTTTACTGAAGCACTTAGAGAAAGATAAGCTTTTAGATTAAAAGAAAGTTATTTACTTTGGACAGCGAGCGCATGCAGCAAACTTTTTCAACGATCTATAAAGTTAATAAAATGATGCACAAACAAAAAGCTGCTCACTTGCATATTTAACGTTTGCATGTGTGTGTGTTGATTCAAATGGGAAACTACCGAAAAGGTGATGGCAACGCCGAAGGCACAGACGCCAAAATCGGCATTTCATTTATCAGACGGTCTTAATGTGATTTTTACGAGTTATCATTCCGGCTAAATAAATACTAAAGCATAGGTTCGCAAAATGCCAAATTAAGTCAACAATGCTGTTTTACTTGTTTGCGTTTGAGTTTTCATTTGCTTTACCTTTGATTGTCGACTGCAGATTTTTATTACGCGTTGACATACGAAGCCAAGCGTGTACAGATCTATATTTCGGCCTTTATGCTTTTTTAAAAACATAAAAACGTGTATTGTCTGCTGAATTTTTTCGATTTCTGCGCATCAATAGAATGTGTGATAGCCAATTTTGATTTTTTTGCTTTTATAGCAATACAAAAACAAAAATTAAAATTTCTGTATAATTTTTTGTTTTTATTATTTTCATTGTGTCTTTCTTCAGCTTCATTTTAAAACCAGTTTAATCGCACTGCACACGAAGAAATTTAAAAATGTCGCCAAAAAGCTACTAGCGGCCAAAACAACTCGGCTTTTGATTTAAATTTTAGCGATGAATAAAGAATGCGATTCAGCGGAATTGTCTGTTGTGGTCATCCACGTGTTGAGTGTCACATTCTTCTCCCTCCTCATTTGTGAACTATGACTGGCAGCTTTTGCTTTTTGTGTGTGTATATAATTTATGCGTAAAATTAATTCAAAAATGTCGAAAGATGTGTTAATTTCGAAAACTTGTAGAAGAAAAAAGTGGATTTAAAGAAGTTCGCCAAATATTAGCTACGAGGTCTAGCACAAATTTATTATAAATTGTATATATAATTTATTCCAAATTTTCTTAAAAATCTAAGAAAAATATAATTCAATTTTTTTTTTCAAACAAAAGTGGTAAACTTTTTTGTTTATTCCTTATTTGTTACGGATATTAAAATTGAAAGTTTTTGTCCTTTATGTCATGCTATAAATTTCTCGCATGCGATAGTTTTCTGTTATGGAAGAGCCAATTGGTGATTTTAGGCAAAAAGGATTTTTGATAAGGTTAACTTAATAATGTCGATCTGGTTTCACGTCTTTTTCTCACTAAGAAGAGGCTCATTTGCCGGAACCGCCTATATCGGATCAATATAGCATATAGCTGCCATACAAACTGAACGATCAGAATCAAGTGTCTGTATCTTTTTAGTATTAGTATTTATCAGTTTATGTATTAGTATAGGGTATGATAGCTTCGGTGCAATCTAAGGCAAGGTTTTTTCTTGCTGGAGATTAGCATAAGTTAGTCAGGTAGGCTATTGAGCCAAGGATACACTAATTTGGTGGTTTGCGATACCAAATGGAGTCCAGTTAGGAGGTACAGAACTTTCGCAAACACAAGAATCTCAGCTTGAAATATACTGCAGTGATCCCCATTTATCGAAGGGAACATCCATAGAAAAACTTTTTGCTTTCTTGTGAACACAAGCAGATCCGTTTTCTCCAAATTCAACCCAAAATCCGCTTTCGATGCCCCGTTGTGGACTGTATTAAGATTGGTGGTCGTAATACTGCAAATTATCTGTAGAAACCTACCCGGGATAAAGATGGCAATTTCGTCTGCATATGCCCCTATCTTAAGGGCTTTGCCTTCCAAGTTCTTTAGCAGTTTATTAACCAGTAATGTCAATAGAAGCGGAGATACCACTCCACCTTGGAGAGTACCTCTACAGACTTCCTTGGTCATTTTAGCGTCGTTCCATTCTGCTCTTATCCATCTAGAGGTCAAAAGGCTTCTACCTATTGACTGAATACTAGTCAGAATAGATTCCGTAGAGATGTTGTTGAACGCTCCAGAAACGTCCAGGAATGCTCCAAGAGCGTATTCCATATATTCAAGAGCCCTTTCGATATTAAATACCAGTGTGTGGAGTGCAGTCTCTACTTATCCCCAAAATTATATATACATTTTCATGGTATCTTCAGTGGTTCTAGAAAAATTTAGTGGTTAGGCTGAGTGACGAAATAAACTACAGGTAATTAAGGAATTCTGATGCAACATTGAAATCTGTTGAAGTATTTGATTTTCTTCCTATGCACGATTGTTCAAAAATATATTAGTTAACCCCATCCATCTCCGACGGATCAGTGAGATTGATAGAAGTTTTAAGAAAATAACATATTAATATAGACCACGGAGAAAATGTGTTTATCATTGTGTGAATTTTTATGAAAAAAAAAAAATTGTTTGTATTTTACTTAGTGTGAATGTTCATTGATTATTTATTATGAATTTACTCGTTGACACATTTGATTATGCACAACTCAGATCCCCACATAAAGATTAAATTTAACAAAAAACTAACTTATAATACAAGTCAATATTTTACTTCAAAATCACGCAATCTAGAATACATACAGATAAACTGGAATTATAACCTTTCATATGCTAGTTGAAAGCATACAATCATATGTGTAAACATTATTCAGGCAAACACAGATTGATGTTGCGTGGAGAGAATTGTAATCAGACAAATGAGCAAAAGACTTTCAAATACCAAAAATTGTATCTATGAAGGAGTATATGCGAAGTATAGCAAGTTGCTTTGCAGTAACAGAATACATATTTGCTATTAAGCACGTGCTGTCATGTAATTGAAATATCTATGTGTATAATGTCATACATATATACGCAGAGTTGACCGTTGACCCTCATTACCATTGTACTCCTACTTTTATGAGTAGAAAAACCAATCATCAAAAAAATAAATCTCCTGTTGTACACAGAAAAAACATTTCAATCACCGGTGGCACTAAATACAAATAGCTGATACGGCAAACTGTTGAACAACGTGTCCAATAAGGACAAGGTGTCGTTCAATTGTCATTATTCTTCAACTTTCCCAAGAGTATACTTACATATGTGTGAAACTAGCTAAGCTAAGGTAATATATCTGTGCGAGTATAAGTACGTGTGATTTTGAGTCGATGTATTTGCTATACGAGGACTCGTATGTACGTATGTAATTGTATACAGGATGTTATATGTACATATATATAGAATGTTATACTATATTGCTTCACATATCGAATTACATAAAATAGCCGCAACCACACACGTAATTGAGGTCAGCAATTCCAGCCTACGAAAACGTAAATTGTTTGTTGACTCCTGTTCTTTTTCTACTTTTTTCTTCTGTGTAACGGTGTTGTTGGTGCAGTAAAGGATAACGGTATTTTATTGGCATATGGCTTTACGCTGATTGCTATTGATGCCTTTGAACGTAAATTCTTGTTGCCGAGCAATCCAGCATTCTTAAAATAATAAAAGAATTTTCAACTCAAGGGTGATCCATTTCAAGGTACCATACTTTTTGAGGAAAAAAACAGAAACTTCAAAATTATTGGAGAATGTTTTTATCATTCAAAAAAAAACTTCTTTGGCATTTATTATTTGAAGATTATCTCTTTCAAGTAATGAGATAAATCTCTAACCGCGTATTTTTCAATCGTATTTCTTCCAAATGGATTTTTTTTTAGCTTCAATGGCTTCTTAAATAAAATGAGGGTAATATTCCTTCAAATGCCCCAAGTTATTAGCAAAAGTAGAATTTGCTTTAGGAAAAAAAAATATTAAATGCCTTCTTAGTTAAGTAGCTATAAATGGTGGAGTTGCTAAAAATAAAACCAGAAAGATTGACGTTGGATTATAGCATATTCTCCTCTACCGTCTTGGGTATCGAAGAAAATGTACATACATTGCATGTATATGTGTTTAAATATGTGAATATTGTAGATAATATATTCTTCTAATCAAACTTTAACAATAAACATGGACACGATTTAGCAAGCTTACAAAAATATTTATCTATACATACATATACATATATTTATGCAGAAAACTAAGTGGCTTTCCTCAGTGTAGTAACACATTTCTATTAACCGTTAAGCTGCCTGTAATAATTGTGTCTTCTACCTTCTCCTTAAATGCTCTATACCTGGAAATCTATGTACATATACAAGCATTAATAAATAAAACCACAGCAAAGAAAGTAATTAATTTTGACCACCAAATTAGGTATATAAATATTGAATGTGTGGGTCAGCATAATGACTGTGTTTAAGTTGTGAGCGTAGTGTGCAAATAGACGCAACTTATTCACTTTTACTTTCTGCTTGCGGTCATAATTCTCGATGTTCTAAGAATTTATTTCTACACCTAATAGCGCCAGTCATGCAGTTAGACAAACTTTTCAAGGAAATAACTCATTTAACATATAACAAAAATATGAATTTTAATTGGCAGAATATTATTCTTATATCTAGAAAAACTTCGATGTAATGAAGTGTAATCAATTATTGACGTTTGTTTCATGTGTTTTATGTCGGACACTTCACTTTCCTAGGATTCCTGTACAAGGCTAACCTCCAATTTTTTGTTTAGAGTAAAATGAAGTAAAAGATAATTAGCTAAGTAAGCAAACTCGTATAAATTCGCGCTTGCTATGGGTTTGAGCACTTCCACGAAAACTCCTTTTGCAAGTTTTCACATACCCAGTCTGCAAAATTAGTATGAACAAGAAAACATAGTAAATTCACTTGCACTACAGCTATTATACTACAATAAGATAGCTCATTAGCTGCCATATGTCTTTAATAAAAACATAGAAAACATTCAGAAATGCTATATTTCAACTTTTCTTTTTTCAAAGCTTCCTTTTTCCTCAAGAGCTAATTAAACTGAAGTGTAAATGACTTGCTTCTGGCAAACACTCAAATCTCTATCGACACGTGACGAAGATAAATGAATGAAGAAAAAAGTAAGAAAAAAGTAAGAAAAAGCGAAGAAAAAATTGTTAAGCGGCAAAAGTAATCTAATTACTGACGCTTAAGGGCGCATCGGTTTTGCTTATATCAACAATTTTTTTATGATTCAGTTGAAATTTGAGAAATAACTTTTCGAACCGAATTAAAGCGCTCTCAACCAACAGAAGTACAATGAGTGCTTATTTTTTCTCTTACATACTACTGTGCCCAAAAAGTAAGATGAATTTGAATTAAACTGCGCGCGTCGAAGGATTTAGAGAATTATTTTTTTTTTAGGTTGGTAGTACTGTCAGTCACATTTGTGTCAAATTTCATGTGAAAATATTCATTAGTGTTTGAGATACGTGTCGTTTTGTGAGCTGCTAAAAGTGAGTTTTTCATTTTTTGCGATGTCGAAATTTGTTGAGCAAAGAATCTGTATTAAATTTTGTTTACGGAATCAATTTTCTGCTGCGGATATGTTGAGGATGGTGCAGAAAGCCTTTGGTGATGAGGCTATGTCTAAAAAAAATGTTTACAAGTGGTATAGTGAGTTCCAAGACGGCCATGAACGTGTCGAAGACGAAGAGCGTACAGGGCGACCATCAACCGAAGCTCACGTTCAACAAATCAAAGATTTGGTGTTGAAAAACCGTCGGTTAACAATTAGAGACCTTGCTGATGAAGTTGGCAAATCGAAAGGCTCAGCCAACATCATTTTGAAGGATGTTTTGAGCCTCAAGCGCGTCAAATCTCGACTGGTACCGAAAACATTTAATTTTTTGGAAAAAAGGCATCGCATTGAAGTGTGTCATAGGATGCTTTCCGACTACCAGGGTGTCATGAAATGCATTATAACTGGCGATGAGACTTGGATCTATGCTTACGTCCCCGAAACAACCGATCAATCGAGCGAATATCGTGGCAAAAGAGAGCCGAGACCAAAAAAATCGCGCCAAAGTCGCTCAAAAATCAAGGTCATCATGACTGTTTTCTTCGATTATCGTGGTGCTGTGCATTATGAATTCCTTCCAACTGGTCAAACAGTCAACAAGGAATATTATTTGAACGTTATGCGTCGTTTGCGCAACGCTATCCGCCTAAAAAGGCCGAAATCGTTGAAAGACAATTCTTGGTTTTTACACCACGATAATGCACTATCCCATACTGCCCTCGTAATTCGTGATCATTTCGCCAAAAACTCAACCCCTATCATTCCGCAACCACCGCATTTACCTGATCTGGAGTCGTGCGACTTCTGGCTCAAAAGACCGCTCCGGGGACACCGTTTTTATACGATACAGGAGATTCAAGCCGCTGCGAAGACGGAACTGAAGACCATCCCGGAAAGTGACTACAACCAGTGTTTCGAAGATTGGAAAATCCGTTGGCATAAGTGCATTGCATCGGGAGGGGATTACTTTGAAGGGGATAAAATTGATTTGGAAGAATAAATTAAGAATTTTCAAAATATATACAATGTCACCTTCTTTGGGCACAGTAGTATATTACCTTTACTTATTTTATTTTTATTTTTCGTTTCTTGCAAAATTTACAAGAACACCATTTATTCAAATAGAAACAAAGATTCAATTTATTAAACGCTTTGCGGACGAGAACCTTAAGTAGCTCATAGTGAAAACACTCAGAGAAATATACAAACAATCGTCGGAAAATAAATCACTTAAGTTTTAGCATTAACAACAACAACCTACACACAATGACAGCGAGACCAACAATAACTACTAAACGCGAAATCCGTTATTTATGAGCCTGCGGGACATTGTGTTGGTGTGAGTGTGTAACCGAAATTTCCGAAAGTGTCTGTCATATGCAAATCGCCTGCTGGTTGTATGTATATGGTAAATATAACTACAGCTGTAATTGTTGCCGCTGATAACAGGTGGGCGTGCCATAAAATCGCCAACAGACTCCAAATGTGTGGAATTAATTACAATTTGCGACACTGCCGCTCTTTATGCGCATTCAACTGGAAGTCAATACCACTTTGTCTGTGTATATGTATCATGCAATTACACACACCGATATCGATTGCAAGGCTTCGTAATCATTTTGCGGTCGCCTTATCTATTTGGCCAAATTCAGCATCCAACATCGATAGCCTTTGGCAGCGCATCATATTATGTTATGGTTTTTAACGCCTGGAAATTTTGGAACTCAAAACATATTCATTTATGCAAGAAACAGACAGATGCAAGCAGTTCTGGCTTACTACATCGCACCCCATTGTTTGCTGACATAATGTGAACTCAGCAGACTTGTGGTTTACTTATTTTCATTTACTTGGAAATTTGTCTTCGGTGGTTGTGAACTCAAATAAGTTTCGCATACAACTGACACTTCGAATGAAGACGACCAAATTCACAGCTGGCTGCCAATTACATATGTGAATGTGGCGTGATGCGAGTTTATAAATATTATAGTACAATAGAGTACCTTTTAAGAGCGGCTCGAGCGCGACAGTCGGAAAATTCAGTCTCCATGGTGAAACCTCTGAACACGTACAGCTTTAAGCTTTAAGCTGATACGTTGAGGACTGTCACGTCGCTGTGGAAAAAATAGAGACAGCATAAATCGCAATGTTGCGATCCACCACAACACAATGGAGTGGGATAGACAGTAGAAGTGGGAAGCGAGATGCATATGCAGATATAAAATCAATGAGGCCGAAATGCGTGACTATGAATAGCTTGAAAGCTGGCCGACAAGGGTTAATGATCGAGAATTCAACGAAAAGATGCGGCAACTACCGGAAGATTTCAGGACCAGAGCATACTCTTGTATGATTCAAAGTGTTGATGAAGTGACTGATGTTCCGAGCATACTGAAGTTATGAAGAGGACAGCCTGCTGAACGGCAGTAACAGTGTAACATCTGGAGATAGCGACACGGATTTCCGAATCCAAAATGATACAATAGACATTCTATTGCCCAATTATGATGAGGTTCAAAAAGCAATTACCCGCTTAAAAAACAACATAGCGGCAAGAGCCGATTGATTAGAACCGTGCTGTTAGTCTGCTTTCTACAGACTGGATAAGTAAGAGAAGGATATGGGTCTGGTTGAGAATGAGGACAAACATTTCCGCATTAAAATTAAAAAAAAATAAAAATTGGCAAGATTGTCTAGTAATCGCCTGCAGTTCTCCATACCTCATATTCATTACATCCCAGAATTTTTAAAACAAAACGCAAAAGTTGGAACAAAATGGCTTAGCGAGCAGTAAAATTATTTATTTGTACACTTTTCAAGTAGACAGATATAAAAATATGAGAACTCGTATATATAAAAATTATTGTGTATTTATTTTGTTTGTTATTCTCGTTGATTGTTGTTGTGGGCACAACGCGAGACAATTATTGAAAGTCAACAAATCACTTGTGAATAAAATTTATTGTGTTTACATAAATAAATACGAGCATTTAGAAAGAGCTTGAGGGAAACGGGGCGCAGAGGCGCACAAAAGGAAACTCAAAATAACCGTTAAGAAACATAATTAAAAAGGAAATAGCAACAATATGATAAATTCTATTTTATTTCCGCATTAAGTTAAGCTTTTTGTTGCTTTTGACGAAACTGGGGTTGCCCGGGTGACTTGACCACACTTTCGCGCGTTTGCAAGAAGAGACACATGGAAACTTACAAATAAACAGTTTATATTAGATAGTTTTATATCTCTTATGCCTTATAAGTATACTAGCTTATGCGCAAATAAATAATCATATTTTTTTATGAATTTAATCAGACATATTCGAATACCTTTTTGGTTTTATTATACGCTTCCAACGCAAAAATTCAATGTAATAACATTTGTCTGATTGTGCTTTGATCTCTACGATACTCGCAATTGCCGTAATTCAGTGCAGTCTGCTAATTAATACTTTCGAACGTGTTTATATTTATACAAAGCGAATTTGTGCTTCAATATTTCAAGCATCGACATGTTCACACTTATTTACTATATATACTTTTTAAATGACTTAAGCATCTCCCCGCATGTATACCTCACTCTACCTGGGAAAAACTGGCGCACCCTAGCAAGACAGATTAATACACCACATCCGATGGCATCATACTCTTACATCACCACACCACACCAACACAACGCACCACACCTGTACCCACTTAACAAAAAGGATGGACATCGGGATGGGAATTCAATTCGTTCTAAGCAATTCATACGATACACTGCGCCGCTTCAACATCTCGGGACTCTACCGCGATTATACTTTTCGATCTCCATCCGCGAGAACTCGATCGCCAGCTCCAGCAAGTCGGAACAGGATTCTCGCCACCCCGTTTGTCGACGCTTACATTTATTAAAAATAAATTGTGTAACGTTTATAACAATAAAACCTATAATTCTGTTGATGAGATTGTAAAAATACAAATAAAATTCATTTTTTATAAAATAAATTTCGTATACTTTTAATTATATACTGTGAGCAAAAAATAGTAAGACTTTGTTCATAATTTACTTAATTTATTATTCAAAATCTATGTCGTCAACGTCAAAGTAACTCCCCTTGGCCCAATACACGTGGGCAACATTTTTCTTCGGCTAAGCATTCAATGGGGGTAGCGATTCACGTTCTATGTCTTCAATTGACTCGAAACGGTTTCCCCGAAGCTGTGGATTGAGTTTGCTGAATAGCCAGTAGTCACACGGAGCTAAATCAGGCGTATACGTGGTTGCACGATATTGGTTGAAAATTTGCCGTAAAACTCCCGAAAAATCAATGCAATATGCGACGGTGCATTATCGTGGTGCAAAAACCAGCAGTTTTCGGCCCACAATTCCTCCCTCTTTTCTTCATAGTGTTGTCGGTCGGAAAGAATACCGAGTGCACCACACGTCATAAATCAAAGAAAACTATCAACATAACCTTGCTTTTTGACTTTCAAGTGGTGTTTTCGGCTTCGGTTCACCTTTGCCACGATATTCGGCCAATTGATCGCTGTTTTCGGGTCGCAAGCATGGATTCAGGCCTCTTCTTCTTCTTTACTGGCGTAGGCACCGCTTACGCGATTATAGCCGAGTCAACAACAGCGCGCCAGTCGTTTCTTCTCTTCGCTACTTGGCGCCAATTGGATATTCCAAGCGAAGCCAGGTCCTTCTCCACTTGGTCCTTCCAAAGGAGTGGAGGTCTTCCTCTTCCTCTGCTTCCCGCGGCGGGTACTGCGTCGAATACTTTCAGAGCTGGAGCGTTTTCATCCATCCGGACAACATGACCTAGCCAGCGTAGCCGCTGTCTTTTAATTCGCTGAACTATGTCAATGTCGTCGTATATCTCGTACAGCTCATCGTTCCATCGAATGCGATATTCGCCGTGGCCAACGCGCAAAGGACCATAAATCTTTCGCAGAACTTTTCTCTCGAAAACTCTTAAGGTCGACTCATCGGTTGTTGTCATCGTCCAAGCCTCTGCACCGTATAGCAGGACGGGAATTATGAGCGACTTATAGAGTTTGGCTTTTGTTCGTCGAGAGAGGACTTTACTTTTCAATTGCCTATTCAGTCCAAAGTAGCACCTGTTGGCAAGAGTAATCCTGCGTTGGATTTCCAGGCTGACATTGTTGGTGGTGTTTACGCTGGTTCCAAGATAGACGAAATTATCTACAACTTCAAAGTTATGACTGTCAACAGTGACGTGAGTGCCAAGTCGCGAGTGCGACGACTGTTTGTTTGATGACAGGAGATATTTCGTCTTGCCCTCGTTCACTGCCAGACCCATTTCTTTTGCTTCCTTATCCAGTCTGGAGAAAGCAGAACTAACGGCGCGGGTGTTGAGGCCGATGATATCAATATCATCGGCATACGCCAGCAGTTGTACACTTTTATAGAAGATGGTACTTTCTCTGTTGAGTTCTGCAGCTCGAACTATTTTCTCCAGAAGCAGGTTGAAAAAGTCGTACGATAGGGAGTCGCCTTGTCTGAAACTCAGCGTCAGTTTACACAGCCGTATTAGTTTTGCGGGGATACCATCTCCTTTTCGTGCTGTCGAAAGCAGCTTTGAAATCGACGAAGAGGTGGTGTGTGTCGATTTTCTTTTCACGGGTCTTTTCCAATATTTGGCGCATCGTGAATATCTGATCGGTTGTTGATTTACCAGGTCTAAAGCCACACTGATAAGGTCCAATCAGTTTGTTGACGGTGGGCTTTAATCTTTCACACAATACCCTCGACAGAACCTTATATGCGATGTTGAGGAGGCTAATCCCACGGTAGTTGGCGCAGATTGTGAGGTCTGCTTTTTTATGGATTGGGCATAGCACACTTAAATTCCAATCGATGTTAGGACCTCGGAGCGCACGCACATCTAAAACACTGGAGACGTGTCTTCCGCCTATCACAACATGATCGATCTGGTTGGTGGTTTTTCGATCCGGAGACAGCCAGGTAGCTTGATTTATCTTCTTATGCTGGAATCTAGTACTACAGATAACCATATTTCGGGCTCCGCCGAAGTCGATCAGCCTCAACCCATTTGGGGATGTTTCCTCGTGGAGGCTGAATTTACGGACCGTAGTGCCAAAGATACCTTCTTTGCCCACCCTGGCGTTGAAGTCGCCAAGCACGATTTTGACATCGTGGCGGGGGCATCTCTCATAAGTGCGCTCCAAGCACTCATAAAAGGCATCTTTGGTCACATCGTCCTTCTCTTCCGTCGGGGCGTGGGCGCAAATCAGCGATATGTTGAAGAACCTCGCTTTGATGCGGATTGTGGCTAGACGTTCATTCTCCGGAGTGAATGATAGTACTCGGCGACGGAGTCTCTCTCCCACCACGAATCCAACACCAAACTTGCGCTCCTTTATATGGCCACTGTAGTAGATGTCACAAGGACCTACTTGTCTCTGTCCTTGTCCCGTCCATCGCATTTCTTGGACGGCGGTGATGTCAGCCTTTATTTTCACGAGGACATCAACCAGCTGGGCAGCGGCACCTTCCCAATTAAGGGACCGGACATTCCAGGTGCATGCCCTCAATTCGTAGTCCTTATTTCGCTTGCCATGGTCGTCATCGAAAGGGGGTTCTCTCATCCGAGGCTGTTTGGTTGTTTTCATTGGTGCGTTTTTTTACGTGGCGGGTCCCAAACCCAGCGCACAACCCTAAGTAGGGGATATTTCGCCTTCTCACTTTAGTTCGCCTTCAAACGGATGTTCTTAGGCTACCCAGAGGATACTTGGTCAGAGACCGGAAGTCGTGAGCTGCTTGAGTCATATGTAAAAGAATCGTTTCTGGCCACTCCCAAGTGAATGGCGATCAGAGAACTTTCCTCACTTGCGTGAACTTCTACACATGACTCCGTCCTCCGGATTCAGGCCTCATTGTCAGTAATAATACGTTTCATAAAACTGTGGTAGTCCTATGATTCCACCGCAGTTCACGTTCAAACTGCTGGATTTTATGTCATTTACCGCAAACTTTTGTTCTCCTTCTCTATCTGAAATATTAGCAGCAAATGCCAAGCAATAGCACAGTTGCATACATAAATAATTTATCTGCTTTCTGTAGAAATAAGATTTGTATGTAGGTGGCAATTTGTTTACATAAACTAGGCAGTCTATTGATTTGAGCCTATTTTTCTCATTTTTTATGCTTATCGGCGATGTAGACATGTCTCTATATAAAATTTGCTTGCATAGCATACAAATAGGCGCACATCCTATTTGCCTTATTATTAATATTAGTATTAGAATAGTTACTTCGCACTTTTTTGCGAATTGCGTGGGCATTCATCTTGAAGCTTTACTGAAGCTGTAATTAATTTCATACAGTGAGCCATAGAACTAAGCATTTTATACAATTTTTAATGATTCTTTAGGAACTTACTGGATTGATTGCTCTTTTTATGACAGATACCTACAGAACTAATGAAAATTTAAAGGCAAAATTTAAAACAAAAATGCGCTTTTCTGCATACATTCCTTATATAACACTGAATGTGAAAAATAGAGTTTTGTATAGATAAATAAACAAATAAAATTATTTTTAATTCTTATTCGCTTCTCAAAGCTTCGTTTTCACTACTTTTACGGACTTATGTTAAACAAATTATTTTCATTTATGTAAGGAGTTAAAATCAACTTCTGATGTATACCAACTATTAACAAAACCTAACAGAGCTGCATTATTTGATTATAAAATATTATAAGTTTGCTGAATTGCTCCCAAATGATAAATTGGGAATTAAAAATTATTAAATCTTATTTAAACCACAATATCTTGCGAAGTTATACAAATTAATCCATGACCCACATACAGTAAATTATTCTTCCTTCAATTTATTACCAAAAAGTATGGCAACGGCAAGTGTTCCACTAGACGATGCAAATCATACCATTTCCAAGTGCCACCGATGGAAAGAAGCACCAAGAACTGTACAAAACAAACTCGGAGAACTAAGTGCGGAAAATCTCTTAAAGAAAATGATATCTAGCAGCGAAAGCTGGAAAATAATTGCCTCGAACATGTTGTACGCACTAAAAAAAGAGACCTGGACGCGGACTCCCAATAGAAGACGAGTCAAATAGATTGATGCTGGCTACAAAATCGTAGGCATCCTTGGACGCAGGAAGAGTAGAAATTGGCCCGTAATGGGTCCATCTTGGCAACCTTGCCCTGAATTAATGCGAAAGCGGTCCCGGAGTAGGGAAACAAAATACCATGGGGAGTGTTTTAGTGGGTACACCACTCACGTAGGATGTCGATCCCTATATAGTGTGCAGGCATTTTAAACCCTCCTTACGGCTTAAAAACTAAAAAAAAAGTGTTTCTAGACGAAAATCTGTTCAACACTTGTTCATATATGCAAATAACACTTAACGGGTTATTGACTGGCTAGATGAGTTAGCTCTCCCCTCTATACACCCGACACTGAACGACCACACGACAACACACCTCACTAACGCGATCCACAAATGAAGACACCACACATGCAGACACTCCAGATGAAGACACCACACACTACTACACACGAATATATTACACATGCGGACATCACACCACAACTCTACACTACTTCACCATCAAAAGCGACCGCCCCAGAGGACGACCTACCCTTCTTTTCGTCGATCTCGAACCGAACGAACGTATCACGAGGCGTCAACTGGTCTTTTATACATCGTTTCATTTTGTTTATTATACATCAAAGTGTCTACAAAGTGCAGTGGCAGTGAACAAAGAAAATAAAACCAAAAAGAACCAAAAGAAAAAACCCCAACCATACTGCGTATTGCTTCTAATTAGTTGCGGGTGAACAGAATGTGTTTTTTTATTATATTTTCTTACTAAATAATTTGTGCGGAAATACCTAGCGCCGAGGTAAGTGGTGGCTAAAACCAACGAGTTAAATATTGACAAAGTTTGTAGCAATTTTTAGCATAAAATGCATAGCAGATAAAGGATGTGGTGAAAGCATCTACATCAATATAAATACGAAATAATATAAAAATATAAAATAAACGGAGAGCGCAAGTTTTTATATGGTTAGCAGATAGAGATGTGGAACAAAAATTGATTTAGTAATATTCAAAATGTGTCTTATAACAATCGAGCATTTTAAGCAGAAAATTTAGAAATGTTTCTAGTAAGAAATAATGTATTTCTGGTTTAGTTAGGATAATTTTTTACTAACTTTTGTTGAACTTATATTGCTTTCGACATTTTTAAAGTCTAATTGCTAGTCAACACGAGTATACGTTTGTAGCTTAAGAAACTCTGAATTTAATTAAGGTTTAAGGATTTGGTTCATTATTTAAGCAATAATAACTACAACTTTATTAAAATTGCTACAAATTCTGACTCAGTTACTATTTTAATTTACAGCACTTAATAGAAAGAAATATACAATTCTCAGAAAAAATAATAACATTTTTAAATGGAATGCAAATTTCGTCTCGTCAAAAGACAACCAAGGGAATTTGTTTTTAATTTAAGGAATTTATATCTTTGTAACATTCTTTTCTCGTTTGTTCTGACGAACACACCTGTCTGAGAGTTTGCCCAAATCAACTTAAAGTAAACTTGTCAAGTCACAATGACACAAAGAAAGTTTTATTAAAAAATGAGGATACTAAATTACAAAAGACATTGAAATAGCTGAGTTTCACACTCAAAGCGAGTAGCGAAGAGAATGGAAAGAGGTGTATAAATGGGCGGTTATAGAGTCGTTAATATGGCACAGTAAGTAGCGGTAGAAGTGTGGGAATGGTGAAAGAAATTGAGCGAAATAATTCACCGTGACATTTTGGTGTCAGAGCAAACGAGAAAGAAAGATAAATTAATGAAAGTGAAACATATGTACTTGCGAATGTATATTTGGTGAGATGTGATACATAGTTTTTAATTAAGTATTATGTTTTTGCTTTAATTAAAAAATGAAATTCACTCAATAGTTTTTGTATGTTGTTGAAAATAATAATATACCTCTGAGACGTATTTAGTATAAATTAGAAAGGCTGGACATTCCCTTATAATAAAAATGCCATAAGACTCCCTGCTTAGAAAATTTAATGAAACATTTTCTTAGCTTTTGCCATGATAAGCCCATCTAGAATCACCAACAAATGTTTCCACAATAAAAAATGTTATATCTAAACCGAGATTTTGATTGAAAACATGGATTTATCTCAGCAACCACCCACCGTTTTCGCCTAATTTAGTCAAGCATAGCGGCCGAGAAAGTGAAAAAAATTCCTTAAACGACATAAACAATCCACACATGCACTGGTTGATCATTCCAAACATTTTATTGTGTCTAATGTCACCTATTTTGTCCCAATTAGAACTTTTAAAGTTAATATATTTGTATTTTCTTTCATATCAAACGATCTGATATTTTTAGGAACGCCTTGAAGGTGCAATGCCTCATCTGAATGCTTAGCAAATTACGCGCTATCCAAAATTTGCAAACAAAGGGGAAATAAATATCAAAAAATCGAGTTCGCACAACACTCATTAAACAGAAATAATTAAAATTAACAATTACTTAAAGGCCATTGATACAATTTGAAAAAAACCAGCAAAAAAATATTAAAAAATGTGTAAACATGCGCAAGTACAAATCTCTAAAATCCGGCGGCTTGTGTGTGTCACTTCGCCGACGCAGACTAATTAGTTCACTTCACTTCGACTGAAATTGACGCGTCCACAACAAATGAAAGCAGACGGAAACAATTTCTCAATTGAAAACCTGAAAGTACACACATGCAAGTTCGAGCAGATTATTTTTTGAGATTATACGATTTATGTTTTATTCCTTGAAAACCGCAAGTTCTTAAGAAGAAATCTATAAAAAGCAATTGCTTTGATAAAAAATACCTTTGGTTTAAGTCAATGTACTTAATGAGTTGCTGAAAATAAATAATACTCTAATGTTTTTCTCTGCTTTTAAATTTTTGTCATTTGGTCATTGTGAATTTGGTGGGCAAAAATTAGTAAGACTTTTTAATTTAAATTTTGCCTAAAAGTCTATTAGTCGAAATATTTTTTTCTGGTTGAAATGACTGTCAGTGACATATGCGCTAAATTTCAGATCAAAATAATTATTAGTGTTTAGTGTACGCTTGTCTTTCTGAAGTACATAACATCAACCGATAATCAACACATCAATAAAATAAAGGAAATGGTGTTTGACAAACCACGATTGACAGTCAGAGATCCTACTGAAATCGTTATACTAAATGTCGAGACTATCACTGAAAACAATTTTGAAAGCACGGCTGGTTCTAAAATCAATAAATTTTTTCGAAAAACAGTCCGCGTTAACGTCCGTAAAACAATGCTTTCCGACTACAAGGATATCATGAAACGTATTTTTATTGGCGATGAGTCTCGGATCTATACTTAAGACTCGGAAACAAACGATTAGTCGGCTGAATATCGTTGCAAAGGTCATCCGAAGCCGAAAAACATGTCAAAGCAGGTCAAAAATTAAGATTATGTTCACAGTTTTCTTCGATTATCCAGGTGTGACGCACTCCAAATTCCTTCCAACCAGCCAAACTCTCAACAAGGAATATTATTTGAGTGTTATGCGTCGTTTGCGCGAAGCTATTCGTAAAATGAGGTCGGAATTATAGGCCGACAGCTCTTCGTTTTGGCACCACAATAATGCACCAACGTTGAATTAGCTCCGTGTGACTATTCGGCAAGCACATGCGACGGCTTCGGGGAACCAGTCTGTGTTCATTGAAGGCTATTCCGTAAATTGGGAAGAATTGGGAAACTCGTTGATACAATTGTATTGAGGCCAAAGGGAATTACTTTGAATTTTACTATAAGTAAATAAGAGTTTTAAAATTATGATCAAAATCCTACTATTTTTTGCTCATGGTATTATTTTCTAAGATCTCGACGTTTAAGTATTTATGTGTTACAACATTCGCGGCAAGCTTAGTATACCCTGTTCAATGTATAATTTTTGATTAGAATATTATTGTTGAAGTTGTACATATTCTTGTTTAAATATTTGCCGTCCAATCAACGCAACACAATGAAATCGTTGCAAAAAAAGAATCAGTGCTCAAATATGCAGAGGATATAAATTTTGCAAATATTTACATTTCAAGTATTTTATTTATATTGAGTATGTGTGCTAGAATAATATATATTTCTCTTCTAAACACAAACAATGGAAAAATGTTCATCAATAGAGAACACAGGACGTAGAATCCACGAAAGGAACAGAATTGAAATTTATGAGATGTATTTCGCTTTCCGCCGTTCAAACTTGTTTATAGCCTTTGTGCATATGTATTAATAATATGTTTGTATCAATATTCGCTTAAGTAGGCGTTATGAGATAAGGTGTGAAAATAATGATGAATAAGTGTTGTCAATAAAATTTTATATTATTGGTTTAAACATCAAATTAGCATCGGTTTTGGAAAAACACACTCACACAAGCGCACACACGTGTATGTTTTGTTCGTTCATATAACTATACACATATGTATTTTTGTTTTTCCTGGCAGACATCGTTGATTTATATTGTCTACGTGTTTAAATAAATCAGTATGATTATATTAATATCCAATTAGTTGCCTTGAAAAGGTAAACAATAAGACAATTACATTGAAACTGCATTGATACTTGCATACTTCTGTTCCATATGACCGATGACTGGAAATTTAGATGTGTGTATGTATTTTTAACAGCTTATTTAAATTAATACGCATTTGCTGAGATGAACATTTAATTTGACAATAAAAAATCATGTACAGAACCGCTTGACTTTTCAATTTAATTGTTTACAGTCCATAACATACTCAATAATAAAACGTAATGGCGCAGTTTAGTATTTCTAAAAATGCATGTACACTTCCACTTACTCGAGCCTACGACATTGCATTGAATGCTGTGATCAGCAAGGCTCATAATAAAGCCAACACCCTTTTGTTAAGAGCTTAAGCTCCTCAACTGGATATTCTCGTCGTTAGCTGCCGATAGCAGCAGAAAATTGCAATTTTATACATATTTATGTTGAGAAAGAAGGGAACTTCATGTGAAATTTGTACTGCTTTGTAGTGGGTGTGCAGATAGAGTACAGATGAAATAAAAATATGTACGCTAAGCGATAAAGTAAACTTGAAGGGCGAATTCTGAGTGCAAAGTAGTGTTTATAAATGTATGTGTATGTTTCGCAAAGCGTATGGTCAAGCAGTTTAAAACACATTTTGTGCAACTATTCCAGCAAGTTGTGGCTTGAGGTATGTTCTACAAGCCAAGAGTTGTTAAATGAATTTTTATGACAAAAGAAGTGCATAGTTATGTCAGATAAGTTGAGGTGGTTTTCTAGTCAAGACGCCTAAATTTTAGGCATTTTTTAACCGGACAAACATTTCTAATTACCATATTTTTGACATTTAAAAACTAAATACAAAGAAATTAAAAATAAAAAAATATTGAAACAAGAAAAAACGTTAACTTCGCTTGCACTGAAGCTGATATACCCCTCACAGGTGTATTTCTTTTACTAAATATGTGTTCAGTTTGTATGGAAGCTATATGCTATAGTAATCCGATCTGAACATTTTTTTCGGAGATTACATTGTTGCCTTAGAAAATAATATATACCAAATTTCGTGAATATATCTTGTCAAATGTGAAAGTTGTCCATACAAGAACTTGATTCCGATCGTTCAGTTTGTATGGCAGCTATATGCTATAGTCAACCGATCTGAACAATTTCTTCGGAGATTACATTGTTGCCTTAGAAAATAATATATACCAAATTTCGTGAATATGTCTTGTCAAATGTGAAAGTTGTCCATACAAGAACTTGATTCCGATCGTTCAGTTTGTATGGCAGCTATATGCTATAGTCAACCGATCTGAACAATTTCTTCGGAGATTACATTGTTGCCTTAGAAAATAATATATACCAAATTTCGTGAATATATCTTGTCAAATGTGAAAGTTTTCCATATAAGAACTTGATTCCGATCGTTCAGTTTGTATGGCAGCTATATGCTATAGTGGTCCGATATCGGCCGTTCCGACAAATGTACAGCTTCTTGAAGAGAAAATGACGTTTGCAAAATTTCAAAACGATATCTTAAAAACTGAGGGACTAGTTCGTATATATACAGACAGACGGAGAGACGGACAGACGGACAGACGGACAGACAGACGGACATGGCTAAATCGACTCAGCTCGACATATTGATCATTTATATATATACTTTATAGGGTCTCCGACGATTCCTTCTGGGTGTTACAAACTTCGTGACAAACTTAATATACCCTGTTCAGGGTATAAAAATTCAAAAGTTGTGAGCTGACGAAGTGGAGGGTCTCTAAAAATTTCCATGTGACCATACTCATGATTTCAACCCTCCTAGTTATCTGAAACCAAAAAGAAAAAAAGATTATTTATCTGGAATAATGTCGCAATGGCCGGAACTACGGAAAAGTGGGAAAAAAATTGTTTCACAAAATGGCGACTGCCTGAAAAAAAGTTTTTTTGGATCGCTTTTTCTGACTATTTCGAATTCTTTAAAAATAATAAAAATACAAATTTAGAGATGGGGCTAGTTCCAACCATAGACAAGCCCATAGAGAAGACTCTTTTAAAATTTCAAGTAAATCGGTCCAGCAGAACCTAAGAAATCGGGGGTATCGTTCCGAAAAAGTCAGTTTTGAGAAAAAAGCGTTAAAAGTTTCGCGTTCCGGCCGAATCTAAAAAAAGTTTCCCTAATGTCTTTTGTGCGATTAGTTCCGGCCGAACCAGTTTGGATGCCGGGTCAGAAAAATACCTATATCTCCGAAAATAATTTGAATTTTCAAAAATCCTCTTGTATAATATTCTTGAATAGTTAAACTTTGAAAATAAAAAAAAATTTCGATTTTTTTAAATTTCTAGACAAAAATACCCCCTTAAGCAGTAATCCATGTCAAATTTCGTGAAAATACCATGTCAAATGCGAAGTTTTTCCTTGATTCCGATCGTTCGGTTTGTATGGTAGCTATAGGATCTCCGACGCTTCCTTCTGGGTATTACAAACTTCGTGACAAACTTAATATACCCTGTTCAGGGCATAAAAAATTAAAAATTTATTTAAAAGAATATAAATAAAAATAAAATGAAAAACATTTTAAATGACCATTTTTGGAGTATTTTTATTGACATTTAATGAAATCTAAAAAAATTCAAAAAAATAAAATAGAAAATAATCGAATTACAAGCCGGATTGACCTTGGCTAGAGAAAAAAAATCACAAAATAGCTCTGCCTTAAAAAAAAAAAATTAACACCTGTTTTTGACCTTTTCGAATTTTTTCCAAATACTTCAAACTAAAATTTTCCAAAATCCGAGGCATAAAGAGATAAAGATTTTTCTCAAACTGAAAGGAATATTATGTTAACCACCTCGAAAATAAATAAAATTTGATAAAATGAGGTTTAAAGTCTCGTCTTGCGCTAAGCCGGTCCAGTTGACACGACACTAAAACGGCTATTACTTCGAAAATAATTCGAATTTTGAAAAATTCCATTTATCCTAGGTGTATTACAAAGTCAGAAAATGTGACTTCTAGTTATCGATCACCTTAATATGCGTACGCACATATAATATGTAAATCCCGTTACAATATTATATAAAATATATTATTATATTTTGTATTGTCACAAGTTTTTCTCCTAATTATACCCGCAAATCTATAAAAATATCGATACTTTGTAATGGAATGAATGTCAGCGATAAAATAGAGCAAAAACCTCTACCAGGAACATTAGTCCAATTATAAACATTTCTACTTAGGTATTGACATACTATACATATGTATATTTGCAAATAATTTCAGATGTATATGTGTTTGATTCTAACTTCATTAGTGGATATGAGGCATTAGCGCGATATATAGACTCTAATGCCGTATTATTTAATATGTACACACATACGAATGTAGCCACCGTAATGTTTTATGCATGTGTGGTTTCAAAGTGCCAAATCATCATTGCATTCTCTAAAATTTTAACCAACTGTCACCAAAGCCATTATGCTAGCTGTTGTTGTTGTTGATGTCGCTCCTGTGTGTCATTTATTCGGACGGTTACAAGCTTGTGCGGTTGAATACTAATGCTGTCGCCTGTTAGCCAAGCGCGGTGCATGCGAATAAGCCACACATACACACTCATTGCAAGATATTTGTGTAAAATAACTGTGATGTGCGGGTTTTAGCACTATTTGATTTGATGCCACATATGTGTCCAGTGTTCCGCGTGGTCACGATTGGCCACCAATTTAAATGTGATTGTATTCCTTCAAACTCATTACGTCTGCGCGGCATTTGTAAATTTGTCGTTGCGTAAATTGGTTTGCGCATAGCTACGTGGTGATTACCAACCACAATGCTATTTACGATCTCCCACCATAGTACCAAATTATACTTGCATATTTCATTACATTGGCTCCTGCGTGCATTTGAGCGCCCGTACACCCCACAGTGGCAAAAATAGGATTTTTCCACTTTCCAATTTCAAAACTTTAATGATTTTGTATTCTAAAGAAATATTTGGATAAGAAAAATTCAACAAGGTTTCTTTATAAAAAGTGAAATTTTATAGTAAAAAAAACTAACAGAAGTTGACGGAAAGTTATTCAATAAAATCTTATTAAAATTTTTGTCCAAATAAAGAATTTTTTTTTTGTGTGTAAGTTTGTAGCTATGGTTTTCCTTTTATTTTTTAGTGAAAATATAGCACCTACTTGTTCATAAAAAAAAAATTATTGAAATTGGCAAATTAAGCTAATTTTTATAATTTTTCAAAAATTATACTTAAAAATATCAACTTTTCATTTTTTGATGGAAAAAAACTTTATGTGCTTTGCCTTGCTTAGCCCTCTTACTATAAAAAAATGAAAGTTCCGAGTCTGTACTTTCAATTAAAAAAAAAACAACCGCCAATTACCGTCCCTTTTAGTAACATCGATTTTATTATTATTATAACTTCGATTATCTTATAACTTCGGATCCTGACATAAGTAGCTTAAGGCGTCATTCGAACAAAATTTCCTTAGAACTAGATCCCATTGTTAAAGATATGGTGCTTGCATAATATTACAAATAAAAACTTACACAATTTTTCGCCTGTTACATATTCAATTAAAACATTGCATATTATATTGGATTTTTATCAAGGTAAAGGTGTAAATAACGTCACTTTGCGTTTAAGTTTAATTTTTTTTTCATCAGGAGAACTTAATTAAGAAGTGTCCCGAATTTCAAGTCCCTAGGTCCAAAAATAAAAATTTTGGCAATTGCAGTTATATGGGAGGTGGGTGTGGCAGTGGGCGGTTTTCCAAAATTTTTTCAAAATTTCTTAATTTAGTCCAGAGAAGTGTTTCTGCAAAGTTTCATTGTTGTGCGACCACTCCTTCTATTTTTTTCCAAGAAATGTATGGAGCGGTGCCACTGTGCACCCCTATCTTTGGTTAGCTGCTCATGATTGACGCTGGTGAGCACGTGAGCGTCAAATTTGTGTTTATGCCTCATTTAGTATTATTATTTTCAAAAATTAGTCTAATTAAATTTGGCTGTATAGTAGATACACACACATTTCTATTTATATCGAAGCAAATGCTGTGCTACGGGGCGTATACGCAACCAGCGCCAAGGAATTTGTTTGTTTAGCAATGCATTCAGTATTATTTGCGATGTAAAATAAACAATAAATTTAGTTATAATAATATGTAAATTGTACATTAAAATAAATAACTAAATTCGAAACATTTATTAGGCAATGGAAATAGTATTACACATTTCGATTTATTTAATTTGCGAAATATATTAGATTTGTAAGTTGATTATTTCACTTACCAGTACATAAATCAGAAAACGATTAATATAACGGGATAAAATTTTTTAGTAAAATTTTTTAGTAGTGTGCCACTTTATATCCAAAACTTGTGCAAATCCAACCAGAACTGTACAAAAGCCTGGGTACCGAATATGTGGACCCCGGTACCTATAGTTGACTTTTGACCGAAAATGTCGGTCAATGTGTGAGATATACAATTGAAATTCAGAGAGAATCATTCCCGGACGATAGTATCTCTGTGTATCAAAAATTAGTTGAATCGGGTCAATACTTTCCTGAGCCCTTTATTCCTGGATTTATCGGCCAATATTCGAGTTATCTCAATGCAAATTACAAAACATGTTTTACTCATAACGGTATATATTTGTGCCTAAAATATTGCGCGAAAACTTGACGTAGCCCATTTAACTATTACCACGATTTTTGAAGATCCGCCTGACTTTGCTCCAGATGATTTGTGATTGTATGTGAGATACTTTAAGAAACCCAAGGAACATTTTTTTAGTGTGTGGAAAATAAAATAAAATCTGGTCGCTACTACCCCAGCTCCCTTATGATACATATATATAATGATTTTCGTTTTTCTAACAAATCTAACAAACCTTATGTGTCTGTCAGTATAGAAGTTATATATAGTATATGTATACATAAATTTGCTTGGATTTCGATCCTCAGGTTGACGTTTTACACCTTCGGGTATTTCCCTGACTTTGATTCCTACAAGTTGCACGATTATAAAGTGTTCGGTTGAACCCGAACTTAGCCCTTCCTTACTTGTCTCTGCAGTTGTAATGAAACTCAGCACCATATATCGGCTGTTTTTTTTTTTTTTAAACGCGTGATTTTTACTGGGGCAGTAATTTTTTTGGGGTTGGTTTTTTGACAGCTATGATTTGATTTATATTTAGTTTGGTTTCCGATTTCATTACAAATAGACTTGCTCATTTGCAATTTCATGCAATTTGCAATCATCATGCCAAAATATTGGTTGTGTTCTCGGAATGCATTTACCGATATTTTTGTTCCACAATGAGACTCACTTTCGGTTGAACTCCGCTGCACTACCTTTGTTTGCGGTTATTTGAAATTGGTGGTCTTCGCAGATAAGTCCGAGAAGATTAGTGCCTTAAAAAAAGTATGTTCCTCTTTTGCTGACATCCAGATCTAATTACTTCAAAACGTAGTCGAAAATTAAAACTCTCGACTGGAATATATTCGAGCCAGCCGGCCGGCACTTGCCTAAAGGTGCTACGTAGGTTTCCTCGGGTAAAATACGACCTTTTTTCAATAATGTTTTTTACATATAAAACTTAAATATTTGGTTAGAATTTCTTATTTTTATAAACATACACTATTAACAAAGAAATTCTGAAAATAAAATGAAATGGCAAAGCCTTAACTTTATAAGGAAAATTTGGCTATACCATTAAATTATAAACGTTTTATCTCTTTTTGAAGCCACATGTCTACCAAAACACCCTCTATAACGTACATGCTGTAAAAGTTTATCTGTTAATCAACTCGTCGACCAGCTGTTAGCAGTAGCTACCAGTTAATTATCTGCCCGTCTTCTAACATGATTTATGGTTTGTTTTTGCTCATGACGGCAATCAATATTTTTTATATCATACTCATTCCATACGATAACAATGTGTTTATCTATCACTTGTTTACCAAGCAAAAGAACAAAATTGGGATAAAATGTGTACTATTGTAATAAAAAATAAAACGAAAAAAAAAACTAAGAGAAATAATATGCCAAACTCGCCAAGGAACTCAACAATAGATTTTAATTGTTTAAATTTTATATGTTTTGATATTTCTTTATTTTATTTCGTATAAGTTAATTAGTATACAAATTTTCTTCTGCAGTCACATTGGATTTTTAATTTCAATAAGCTGTTGGAATTTAACGCGTCTGGTAGCGAAATCCTACTGTGGAAAACTAAGCATATATACTCGTACATAAGTAAGAGCAAACATACATACATATATATACAGAGTGGTGAATTATATATAAATAAAAAAAATAATAAAACAATATAATTTTCCAATCTCATTACCATCAATCGACACATTTAATAGCATTGAAACAGGTGTCACGAACGACATAAATTATCACATAAACACAGGCTACAAACCACATCACATATCAATATGTATATATATACATATGTAAAATAGCGCATTTATTAGAAAATATTTCAGACACTTATGTATAGTCTAAAAATAAACTAATTAGTTATACTGGCATGCGGATCTATCGGTTTCGGTATCTAACCAGTCACCAATAGAATTTTATTGCGCTCTTTTTAGGAATTTATTAAACACAAATACAATATTTAGTTGAAGCAGGTAATTTATTCATGTTTTTCTCTTCGATTATCGCAAAGCTCACAGCTACTTCGCAGTAGTCTCCACATTTGTTGTTGTTTAAGTTGTTTCTATATTTGTTGGGTTGTTTTTGTTACTGATTAGCTGCAAATATGTGCTTGCATCCGTCAACTTTCAGCGATTAAAACGATAAATCAGCAAAGTTGGCGAGAAGTTAGTGAGCACGTGCACCTGCTAATGATTTGCAATTAATTAATTCTCACTTTCTACATGTGTGGGGTATATCAGTTTGTGTTTTTGCAAAAGTCGGTTTTTCAAATCACAAGCAGAAACAAAACTAACTGCAAACAATCAAAAAGTTATGCAAATAAAATATAGATAAATAAATGGAGAAACGTATTCGTGCCTTTGGAGAAGCGCTGTGTAGTGGATACGAATGAAATGTTACATTGTTCACACAAAAAATATTAGATGCCTTTAAGAGTTGATCTTTACTCATGTCAAGCAGCAGCTATCATAATCTCCAATTATTTTTCATGTTTTTAATACATTGTGAGTGCGGGTGGCAAATCCTTGTGTTATTCAAGATACTTCTCAGGTTTTCCAAGAATAAGTATAACTGAAGTACTTAAGCTCGGAAAGGCTAGGATAACATTTAAGGCTTATTCAGCATGCAAAACAAACTTTTTGGTAACGACAAGTTTCACGCCATTTCAACTCAAGCTGTGGGTGTAGGTAGTATATATAGTAATGTGTACTCGTATCTCAACTACTTGGAGTCATACACCTTGGCAGTCACGCGTTTTGTAAAAAAATTTAGAACACATATATATTATATAATATGTTAATACGACTGTTTTTGTGTGACTAAAACAAATTTTGACAAAAGAGAAATCTACTATTAAGGATTGATACGCTAAGTGGAATGAGCACCGAATTCCAGTGGTCGCACAAAAGAAGTTGTTACCTACAAAAACGTCAGAAAAGTCCAAAAAACAATTTTGGGTGACCGTAAATTGAAGTTGTTTGAGATAGTGGGCACTCTAAACATATCAACTAAAAATGTACTATATAGTACATCGTATCATTCACGCATATTTATACATGAAAAAGCTCTTTATAAAGCCGAGCTTACTTTTGACCAAACACAACGACGATTTGAATATTGAAAGCAATAACCCCAAGTTTCTGCGTTCATGCATGAGAAAGAAGTTTATTGACTACCTTGAAAAAGGAGAGGCCATCAACAGCGACTTTTACGTAGCGTTATTAAAAAATTTTAACTACAAAATCGCAAAAAAAAAAGGCTGCATTTGAAGAAAATGAAAGCGCTGTTTCACCATGAAAAAAAAAATTCATTAATTAGGCTGAGTTCTCTCCGCTTCCACCGTATTTTCCAAAAATATATACTTGGTACAGAACATTTTAATTTTTTAATAATGCTTTATGTAGTTTTGTTTGATCCTCTGTAAAATATTGGCTCCAGCAATGAGAAAGTGCCCCACATTTTACAGTTGGATTTCGATATAGGCGAGACAATGTGAATAGTGTTTCAGGTTCTGATACTGTTTGATATATAAGATGTACCATGCACTCATAGGTTTTCAAAAAAAATAACAAATCGATTAAATAATAGATGTTTTAAAAAGTATTGGAATGAGTTACCAAGAATGACACAAAAAACCGTTTTGAAGTTGTGAAGTGAACCGTTATTGAATTGACTATAAGAAAAAGTTATTGCTATGTGTTTAGTGCGGCTGGCAGAGAATCATCATACCATGAGATGTTTCCCTACGGCTATGTGCTTAGTTCGAACCTGTAAGGACAAAAACTTTTTCGACCAAAGGTATCAAACATAAATTCACCTCATATTTTGAATAAATAATCAAACAAATATAAAATGTATTTTTATTTTATATCTAAACAATTTGCTTGTAGTTTGGATTATCCTCAAGCTAAAGGTCAAAACTCAGTATTGATTACGGGTATGCTTTGGTTTGTAGCAAAAGCAATGTGAGAAATAATAATACAGGGTAGGCCATTTAAAGTTGACCCATCTGGCAACGCTGTAACTTTTAACAGCGCTGACAAATCGGCTAATGTCATACCGCGTTAGAAGCGTCATTCGAAGACAATTTATACCATGGAACAGTACACTCCAAAAGAACGCGCTGAAATTGTTCAGCTTTATATTCAAAATAACTTTTCAATTGTGTTAACTTAACTCAACGTTCGTTTCGCAAAAAAAATAAAGTGAAAAGTGCTCCAGTTAAGAACACAATTAAGTCTTTATACGCAAAATTTGTGAACACCGGTAATCTCAGTAATGCCAGTCATGCATCCAGACAACGCACAAGACGTTCTGATGAAAATATCGAAGCTGTACGAGCCAGTATTGAGGAGACTCCATCGACATCGAGTTATCGCCGCTCTCAGGAATTAGACATCTCTCGCACCACTCTCCGACGCATAATTCATAAAGATTTGAAGATGTTTCCATATAAAATTCAAATGGCACAAAAACTAAACCCAGCTGATTATCCGCGACGCCTTAATTTTGGCAAATGGGCCATCGAAATGGCTGAAAACGAACTTGACTTTTGGCGAAAACTCATCATGTCAGACGAGGCACATTTCTCGTTGAATGGAGGCGTAAACAAGCAAAATTGCCGATTTTATGCCACCGAAAATCCTCAATTAATTGAAGAACAGCCTCTTTACGACCAAAAAGTAACAGTTTGGTGCGGTGTTTGCGCGAATATGATCATCGGACCGTATTTTTTCGAAGACGATGATGGAGCCACGACAACAGTCAATGGTGAGCGTTATCGAGCCATGATAACGGATTTTGTGATACCCATTATTCGCTAAAATGACATGGATAACTTCTGGTTTCAACAGGACGGGGCTACATGCCATACAGCTCGACCAACAATCAATTTATTGCGACCATTTTTCCCCGGGCGATTGATATCGAAAAATGGTGATGTTGACTGGCCACCGAGATCACCAGATTTGACGCCACCAGACTTTTATTTGTGGGGTTATTTGAAATCCAAGGTATACGCTAATAAGCCAAAGACCTTAGCTCAACTGAAAGCCAACATTCGACGTGAAACAGCCGCCATATCATCCGAAACATTGGCCAAAGTCATGGAAAATGTCGAAAAAAGAGTGCATTTAGCTGTCAAAGCTAAAGGTGCCCATTTACGCGATCTGATTTTTAAATATTAGCTGAAACAAATCCCCTTGGACCAAAATAAATTATTTTTGAAATGAACAAAAAACATTGTTTTCTTTTGTTCTTTTTTTTTAGAAACAAATGGGTCAACTTTAAATGGCCTACCCTGTATAAGGCTTATAATCCTATCTTAAAGCTGTTTAATAGAAAAATATAGAATAGATGAATGTATATAGATCAGCGCTGCTATATATAAACTCAACTATAAGCGCAGGAGAGAATAGGGACCACTCCAACGGATACGCAATCTACTAGTATAAAAGTTACACATAAAGCTTTAAATAATTCATTAACAACTTGAAGCAAGATTTATATATGTATCTATAGTAGATAGCTTTATACATTCCAATGTTGCTGAAATGTTGACATTGAATGTGGAATTTGTGTTTCGCGTGGCATCGACAATGACTTGTTGCATTTACCAATGTAAGCATACTTGTATATAACATAGATATAAATCAAATACTAGCAACTCTACTGCTATAGTAGTAGCGCAGTAAAGCGTTGGACAGAAAATAGACTGTCGGTAAGCAATGGCATTCTATTGTCATAATCTCCATTTTGCTGCACTGATTGTCATTTCTGTGAACTTAGAATTCTTGGAAATGGGTTTCCATATTGTCATGAAGCTATAAATAAAGCGAATTGCATAATCAGTCCATTTGATTAAAATGCGAAGCTCAGCAAAAAGTATATTTGTATTTGTATTTCTTATGTGTCCAATACTGTATCCATCCGGCCAAATCGTTGCACTCAGTCTTCCAAATAACCGTTAGGTGATTTTTGCTTGCAACACGAGCCGCTCTCTTCAATTTATTGCTTTTGTCTGGCCAGTTCTGGTCGCAGCTAGTCTTATAAAACTCAGCCGCGAGCTGAATGGAAAAAAGAACAAAAAAATATGCATCAATAAATATATATTGCAGTATATACGACGTGGAAAATAAACAAAAGTTCATTGATATGTCCCTGCACCCGCGCTTAAGTAAACATAAACACAATTGCAGGCACACATGCGCCATTATGTCTATCTTTCAATGGCTATAACATTGTTTACCAACTAAATTGGCAACTCTCCGGATATGCGCAAGCAAATGATCATTCAATCTTTGTTTCTTTTTAATTTATTCTAAATCATGTTAAAAAGTTTACAGATATATACATATATCTTTAGCATTCTTGTGGCAATTAATATGAAATCTATACTAGAGAGAGCTCGACAAATGAGCAGATGAAAAAAGGACAGGTGCAAAATTTCATGATTATGTCTCAAAAACTAGGAGACCAGTTTGTATATTGACAGACAGACAGATGAGCAGACAGACGGGCATGGTTAAATCGGCTCAGCATAACATGCCGGATGTTTATATACATAACAAGTAAGGAAGGGCTAAGTTCGGGTGTCACCGAACATTTTATACTCTCGCATGATAAAGTGATAATCGAGATTTCATTATCCGTCATTTACATATTTTTTTATTTTGCTGCAAAACTAATTAGATGGGCGGGACCACGCCCACTTTTCCAAAAAAATTACGTCCAAATATGCCCTCCCTAATGCGATCCTTTGTGCCAAATTTCACTTTAATATCTTTATTTATGGCTTAGTTATGACACTTTATAGGTTTTCGGTTTTCGCCATTTTGTGGGCGTGGCAGTGGGTCGATTTTGCCCATCTTCGAACTTAATCTTCTTATGGAGCCAAGAAATACGTGTACCAAGTTTCATCATGATATCTCAATTTTTACTCAAGTTACAGCTTGCACGGACGGACGGACAGACAGACATCCGGATTTCAACTCTACTCGTCACCCTGATCACTTTGGTATATATAACCCTATATCTGACTCTTTTAGTTTTAGGACTTACAAACAACTGTTACGTGAACAAAACTATAATACTACTTCTTAAAGAAAAAACACACAAATTTCAAATTTAATGGGGGAAATTATCTATTTCAAATGTTGACCGTGGCTACGTCTCAGATGGTCCATCCGTTGAGTCAAAATTTCGATGACTAGTTCGAGCATTCCGATCTGTAACTTGCAAATGGCATGCCTGATGGTTTGCTTCATAGCCTGACTTGAAGCGAGATTGTCGGCATGGACTTAAGATTTTACATATCCCCACAGAAAAAAGTCTGACGTCGTGATATCGCACGATCTTGGCGGCCAATCGATCGGCTCAAAACAAGAAATTATCTGCTCACCAAAGTGCTCACTCCATAAATTCATTGATTAATGTGAGATTTCAAGCATCAAATAGTCGACTATCACAGACCGATGATTCCACCGGCCTACAAACCGCACTAACTCGTTATTTTTTCTGAATGTAATTGCAGATGCTCTTAATCGCAAATGTGACAAATTTGCTTGTTATATACCCCTCTGAGCCAGAAAGGGTTCTTTCCGCTGAACGAAATTTGGCTCGAAAACCTCGGATCTTCTTGCAGCTTTTCAAGAGCCCATAGAGCAAAGCGATATCAACTGGGAAGTTCGAGCGGCTTCAGTTCTTGCTCAAGCTATGTTTCAATTAAAGATCTGGACGTAAGATCGTCAAGTCGTTCCATACGTCAGTTCGAGTTAACCCTCCACTGTCTTCGTGTACCCTCTCAGCTACGGCTGCTATGATTTGTTCACTGGACGTGATCTATTGGGTCGAACATTATCGGATAATGAATGCTGAGTCTAACTGAATGTCTGGGAGATGGGAGTTGAATATTTTCAAAAGTAAAAGCCTTTAAAAGCCAAACTTTATTGCATAACAGATAAATTTTAATAATTAATATTTGCACAGAAATTTTTAACAAATTTGTCAAACTCAACAAAATTTCCGCTAAGTACAGACTTGTGTTGATGACCAAGTTCTGAGCTAAAGAGAGCGATAGTCAGCAGGAATTATAAAAATGCAACGTTATAAAATTAAGAAAATTTATTCAGCGGCGACGTGAAAGTTCAACTGCGGACAATCCGTGTGACTAACTCATTTATTTTAGCCACTAAACCGCAATTTGAACTCTTTGACTTTAGCGGCTTAACTGATGCTTAGTCGACTGAGCTACATGAGAACTATTCCATAGGCCGGTTTACCTGTATCAGTTTGCTTAAAGCGGCGTAAAATTAATAGGTATCTCACATAATCCCTGCTCATTTCGGCTGTTGCGCCAGCAAAATTCCAAGGTACGGTAAGACCGAAAATTCCAAGCAATAAAGCGAAATCGCCTAGTTCTAAAAAAGCAGCGCACTGTGGCAAACCATTTCAATTAGCTTTAGGTGTTGGGACTTGAATGTCATGAAGGAGCACGAGAAGTGTAGGCGAAGAAGAAAGGCAGCCACAACTGAGCACCCACGCACATGTAATTTAAGTGGTAAAAATTACAGAGTTTATTCATTTTGCTGACAATGCAAATCGTTCAAGAATTTTCGCATGGAATTAAACTCACACTTACGCAGAGGCAGAAAGGGAGACAGAGAAAGAAAACGTCGTTAATTTTCAGAGAAAGGAACGTGTTGGGAAAATTCTAAAGTGAAAAATGAGTTTATGTATGTAATGTGTATGTATGTAGAAAGTTTAATTAATTTTTTTTCTAATTATGCATATGTAACCTTATAGCCTTGGGCTAAAATATATACCCACATATAAGTAGCGTGTATGTCATGCTATGAAGTTTTAGCGCGGTTAAGTCCTATTCAAGTTATGGTTTGGAGTTCGAGTAACAGCTACAGTTAGAGCGAGAGCTAGGGTAAAGCATATAAGCATAAACGGCAAATATTATCCCCGAGATATATTCTGGAAGTAAAAAAAAAGGATCTTTTCATGTGTGTTGAATTTACCCGTATAGTATACATCTAGAAAGGAAGTAGTAAGAACTAGATTTTAGTTTAGTTTTAGTTAGTTAGAGTTTGAGTTAGAGTTAGATGTAGAGCTATAGTAAGAGTTAGAGTTAAAATTAGAGTTAAAGTTTCGGTTAGAACTAGAATTAGTGTTAGAGTTAGAGTTAGAGTTAGAGTTATACTTAGAGTTGGACTTAGAGTTAGAGTTAGAGTTAGAGGTAGAGGTAGAGTTAGGGATATAGTTTAAGTTATAGTTAGAGTTAGAGTAAGCTCTAGAGATACAGTTTGAGTTAGAGTTATACTTAGAATTGAAGTTAGAGTTAGAGTTAGAGTTAGAATCGGAGTTGGAGTTAGAGTTAGAGTTAGAACCAGAGTTAGAGTTAGAGTTAGAGTTATACTTAGAGTTAGAGTTAGAGTTGGAGTTAGAGTTAGAGTTAGAGTTAGAGTTAAAGTTAGAGGTACAGTTTGAGTTAGAGTTATACTTAGAGTTAGAGTTAGAGTTAGACTTAGAGTTAGAGTTAGAGATATAGTTTGAGTTATACTTAGAGTTAGAGTTAGAGTTAGAGTCAGAGATATAGTTAGAGTTAGAGTTAGAGTTAGAGTTAGAGTTAGAGTTAGAGTTAGAGTTAGAGTTAGAGTTAGAGTTAGAGGTAGAGTTAGAGATATAGTTTAAGTTATAGTTAGAGCTAGAGTAAGCTCTAGAGATACAGTTTGAGTTAGAGTTATACTTAGAATTGAAGTTAGAGTTAGAGTTAGAGTTAGAGTTAGAATCGGAGTTGGAGTTAGAGTTAAAGTTAGAACCAGAGTTAGAGTTAGAGTTAGAGTTAGAGTTAGAGTTAGAGTTAGAGTTAGAGTTAGAGTTAGAGTTAGAGTTAGAGTTAGAGTAAGAGTTAGAGCTAGAGTTAGCGATGGAGTTAAAGTCAGCCTGTTTGTTTCTCACTTTCTTTCTCTTTCCTGTGTTTATACACGTTTTAAGTTTTATTTGAAATACAGCAATTTAAACTTATTTGAGGTTCTGCTTCATTCGACTATTCTTACGTACATATGTATGTATGTATTTACGAGTTTTCGCACAAGCATTGTAAAAACTTTATGACCTTCTGTTACTATAGACTAAACTTACGACATTGACGAGGCGGTATGTTGATAAATTTATAAAAAAGGAAAGGAGCACAGTCGAGGCAACACATACATACTATATGTCTTGTTCCGGTTGACTGCTTGGCGCAGTAGACATACCGCAAAACTGCTAAAAGGCAGACTATAAAATACAGCAAAGACGAGTATATTTTTTGTTGATTTTTGTTCAAATACATTTTAGGTAATGCGACACATTATTTGCATATAAAAATAAGTTTAAAGTATTTGCATACACACATACCATACTTATCCAATAATCCCTTTCTTGCAGTCAACATCACGCACGTACTACATGAATAAATGAAAATGAAAGTTTACACCACCTAAGCACCAGCCCAACCAACTAAACAAGATGTTGTCCCACGCACTCTGGCGGCCTCAACCGGCAACGGTTGCCATTGCTGCGAGCACTTTTGCCACCGCTTCAGCATCCGACGAAATGTTGCTGCTCGATAACGATATCATCGTAAGTCAAGCGTACTACTCCAATTCGCCGCTCTTTGCCTTTGACTCATCCTCGTTGGGGGATCTCCAGCAGCTGCTGCAGAGCGAGGCATTCAAGCAGAATATGTCACTAACACTGAATATCTCAACGGAAAACCTGACGGATCTGCTAAATACTGCACAGCTCAATCAGACCTGGGAGTTGCCGCAACAGCAGCTCCCCATGTCTGCATTGATTACGCTCACCGTATTCTATGCCATCATTTTCGTTGCTGGTGTGCTGGGTAATCTCATCACATGCATTGTTATATCGCGGAATAAATTTATGCACACCGCGACCAATTTCTATCTCTTCAACCTGGCGGTGTCGGATTTGATGTTGCTACTGTCAGGTGAGTTTCGTTTGTTATGTGTAAAATTTTGATAAAATATAGATGATGATGTCTAAAAGTATGAAAATTGCTTACAAACAAAACAAAGAATTCAATAGAATGACAGGAGAGGATCTGAAAATTAGCGAATTTGAAGTAGAAGCTTTGCAGAAGCAGTAAAATTATTTTGCCAATAAATAATATTAGAGCAACCTGCGTTTGGGTAAGGAAGACTCGATTTAGCTGTCCTTTTTCGTTCCTGTTTTATATGACACCGACACTTAAAATCTTCCATCATCCATTCCATTTTTTACACAAATTTGCAGCAAACTTTAAACACTCTTTGCGCATATCTAGGGTTGAATAATAAATTCTAACGTGACAGGTGTTTCATATTTCAGTAATAATCTCTCTTATTTTAGGAGCACCTCAAGATGTTTACAGTTATTGGTACCCGAATGCCTTCCCATTTGGCGATGCCATTTGCATACTTGGTAGTGTTTTAGCGGAGACAGCCACCAATGCGACCGTGCTAACAATAACGGCATTTACCGTTGAGCGCTACATAGCGATATGTCATCCTTTTCGGTGAGTAAAAGTTACTATTAAAGGTTTCTTTTCTTGCTTTTATAGCTCACACTTATAATTTATAGAAAATTTATTTTTGTAATGAAAGAGTTTGAGTTTTCTTTTCATTGAGTTTTTTTTTTACATGGCGGGTGCCAAACCCAGCTTCCGGAGGGCTGTTTCGCATTCTCACTTTAGCTCGCCTTCAAACAGATGTTTCTTTGCTAACCAGAGCATAATTGATCTAAGACCGGAAGTCGTGAGCTGCTTGAGTCATACGTAAAAGAATCGTTTCTGGTCAATCCCGAGTGAATGGCGCTCAGAGAACTTTCCTCACTTGCGTGAACTTCTACACATAGCTCCTGATATTGATATCCTTGACTTCAACACCTGCGTCGTTAATTCTGCTTTCTCCAGACTGGATAAGAAAGCGAAGAAAATGGGTCTATAGTCAACGATGGCAAGACGAAATATCATCAAACAAACAGTCGTCGCACTCATGACTTGGCTTCCAGGTCACTGTTGACACTCATAACTTCGAAGTCATAGATAATTTCGTCTAACTTAGAATCAGCATTAACACCAACAATAACATTAGCATCGAATTCCAACGCAGAATAACCCTTGCCAATAGGACTGATTAGGCAACTGTGAACTAAAGTCCTCTCTCGACGAACGATACCAGATTCTACAAGTCACTCATCATCCCCGTCCAGCTTTATAGTTCAGAGGCATGGGCGATGACAACAGCTGATGAGTCGTCGTAACGAGTTTTCGAGAGAAGGGTTTCGCGAAAGATTTATGATTCATTTCGCATTGGCAACGGCGAATGTCGATGGAACGGTGAGCTGTACGAGATATTTAATGACATTGACATAGTTCAGCGAACTAAGAGACAATGGCTAGGTCATGTCGTCCGAATGGATGAAAACACTCCAACTCTGAGAATATCCGAAGAAGTACCCACCGGGGGAAGCAGAGAAAAAGGAACACCTCTACTCCGCTGGAAGGAGCAGGCGGAGAAGGACCTGGCTATACTTGGAATTTCCAATTAGCGCCAAACAGAGAAAAGAAAGAACAACTATTACTTACTTGAGTCTTTTTTAATAAGCTAAGTGACAGCAAGAAGAAGAAGATAAAGGGCGCGACACCCTTACCGCAGAAGACAATGTTATTTTTGGTTTTTACTTTCTTTTCCTTTTTTAATTCCAACTAACAACTTTTGCGATTAATTGTAGTGATACGCGCGTCAATTTTTAGGGCACATCACACAATGTTGCTTTTCACGATTCTCAACATTTATTTATACACACATATATACATTTACTTTGACTTTTGAATATATATATGTATATATATAATTTCTTTAAAAATTTACTTTGATGTAGCCTTAGCTCTGAACTCCCTTAACACCTATTGAACTATGGTCTCTTTACTTCTTCCACTCTCTCTGCTTAATTACAGACAGCACACCATGTCGAAGCTCTCGCGCGCCATCAAGTTCATCTTCGCCATTTGGGTGGCGGCGCTGCTGCTCGCCCTACCGCAGGCGATGCAATTCTCTGTCGTCTCTGAGCAAGGCGGCACCTCGTGCACGGTACGTTCAACGTGTAACAGTAATATTTATATAAGTTTTTACATCTCACTGAGATGTCACATAGTTTTTAATACGATAGTGGTGATGGCTGTTACCTTTCTTATTCATGTTATTGTATTTCTGTATGCCATCCCATCTCATATAAAAACTTTAATTGTGACTGTGACATCTTTTCCGTTCACAGATTGGCAATCACTTTGTCGAGCATGTTTTCGCCGTGTCGGGTTTTATCTTCTTTGGCGGTCCCATGACGGCGATATGTGTTCTCTATGTGCTGATTGGCATAAAATTGAAGCGTAGTCGCTTGCTACAAGCGGTGCCGAGACGTAGTCTGGATGTGCATCGTGGGATCAGCGCGCAAAGTCGTGTGATCAGAATGTTGGGTAAGTAGTTGTTGTTAATAAATTAAATGTTTAGTGAGTTTTTACTAGATGTTTATCATTCAAAAATTTTGTTTAAGTAAGTACTTTTGTAATTTTGTTCAGTCTAATGTGATTGAAAGCAGAGCTTAATATCAATTTTAAATCAAAATAGTTTGTAGTTTTAAACTTTTCATGCATTTTAAATTGTTTTGTACTAATTTTTACATTTGTCAGTGCATCACGCACTTCGCCGCTATATAACGGGTTCTTCAATAGGGTCACTACCAAAGTAAATCTATAGTGGCAGCAAACGACGCCATATTTTTTCCCGCTCTTTCGACATATCCCTTCAGCAAAGTTTGCCATTTAATCATGAAAAGACATACAATCAAACAACGTGTCGAAATTATTAAAATTTACTGGCGAAATTCGGAGACAGTGGCCTCAACTTTAAGAGCACTACGCCCAATTTATGGTCGTCATAATAGCCCTATCGGATCAACAATTGAGCGTCTAGTGGAAAATTTTGATCCACGGGCACAGTACAAAATGTTATCGTGCCAGTGAGAATAAGTAGTACTCTTAGAGTCGAAAATATTGCTAACGTTAGCGCATCAACTGAGGAAGACCCAAATCAGTCTCTTACACGTCCTTCTCAAGTTGTGGCGAATTTTGCAAAAAGATCTTGGCCTACATGCTTACAAGATCGAACTGATATAAGAACTGAAGCCGCTTGGCCACCAGAATCGTTGTATATTTGTGAATTGGGCTGAGCAACAATGGGAAAATGATCCGAAAAATCATCTTCAGCGATGTCGCTCATTTCTGGCTGAATGGCTTCGGCAGCGTCATTGGGTCGTACTTTTTGCATGATGATCAAGACCGGCACGTTACTGTGAAGGGGAATCCCTACCGCTAAATGACAATCGAATATTTGTTACCCAAATTGGATGATATGGACTTGAATAAATGTGGTTCTAACAGAACGGCGCCACAAGATGCACAGCGAATGTCATAATCGATTTATTGAAAACCAAGTTTGGTGAAAGTGTTACCTAGCAAAATGGTCCAGTCAATTGGCCGCCTCTGTCGTGCGATTTGACGCCGTTAGTCTTTTTTCTGTGGGACTATGTCAAGTCTTTGGTCTCTACCAGCGACGATTGATGAACGTCGTCCGATTAATGCGTGAAAATCGTCGAAAAATGAGATCAACGTCTGGACTTCTGCAAGCGTGCCCTTGGTGGCCATGCAAATCGAGTTCCATACATAATGACATCGAATGTACTTTTACAGTAATAAAGAATTTATTTATAAAAATCTTTTGTGGCACTCTTATTGAAAACCCCGTTACATAGCCTAAAATGTCACCAGTTTTTTATCATGCGCTGTGATGCACATTTCCCAGAACTTTTACCGAAAAACGTCTTTTAATAGAAACCTTTCACTAGAAACTATCACAGTAGTAACTTGTGAGGTATGCAATTTGCACTTAAACATATTAATCGTCTCATAAACACAGCAAATATTTACAAATTGCTTCGCTCATATGATTTTGTCACGAGTGTGTTGTGTCACCAAAACAAGGCGAAAAATTGGTAAACAAATAAAATAGGCTTTCCTCCACTCAGTATGGCTAAACAAATATTCACATGATTTTGCGTTGGCGTCGCACACAACACGCCCGCTCAAGTCAATTAATGTCACATAAAGCAGCAGGCGATCGCTGCCACAACAACTCGAACTCGCACCTTTTCACTCTAGGAATCACGCAGTCGTATGGGCATCGTGAAGTTGCCATTATACACGCGAAGCCAAATTCAACAAGTGGGCGCGTAGCCCACTTGAAGTCAAAAGCATTTGCTCATGAGGTGCTCCCTTCCAAACACCTGTGCCAACAAATTTATACTTTTGCAGACAGACAGCTGCGCTGGGGGTAGGAAGTGATTGATATTTTTCTTTTGTTTTGTGTTGCCTAATCACGCGATGGCTGCATATTGTACGCAACGGTACTGTGTCAACAATTACTTAGAAAGCTCAACACTTTGGTAAACTTCGCTGGTTTTTATTTCAACCCATTTTCTAGTTGAATTTTTGGCTAATATTTTCATGCCCACATGTTAGCGCTGCCTAGTGGGTAGTGAAAATTGGCATATATGTGTGGTAAACTATGGTTTCTAATTTCGACACAATAACATCGTTACGATTTCATGCCGCTGCCAACGAAATAAAATTTAATTAAATATCTTAAATTTAACTTTTGCATGCTTACTCGTTTGCATGTTTTCTTTTTGTTTCTTCCATTTTGTGTTTTTTCCTTTTTTCTTTTCTCTTCTCACATATCGCGTAATTTACAAACGTTTTCGTAATTTTCGCGCACAACAGTTGCCGTTGCCGTGGCCTTTTTCCTTTGCTGGGCGCCCTTTCACGCACAACGCCTCATGGCTGTGTATGGCAGCAGCGCGAACATTGAATCGCAACTGTTCAAAGATGTTTTCGAAGCTGTCGACCTCACATCCGGCGTGCTGTATTACCTTTCGACCTGCATCAATCCGTTGCTGTACAACATCATGAGTCACAAATTTCGTGATGCTTTCAAGGTGAGCTATGTGTGAAAGGCGGAGATATTACACTCCGATTCAATCTTATGACGTTCTAAGTTATTACACTGGCTTTTTTGTCAATCCTTCCGCATTTTAACTAATCTCATGTCATCCCATCGTATGTCATATCATCCTATCTCATCCTATTTCATCTCATAATGCCCTCTCATATCATCTCATCTCATATTATCTCATCTCATATCATCTCATCCTACTTCATCTCATCCCATAATGTCCTCTCATATCATCTCATGCTATCTCATCTCTTCACATTTCATTTCATCTCATCTTATCTCATCCTATTTCATCTCATCTCATTTCAATTCATCTCATTCTATCTCATCCCATCTCATTATATCTCATCTCATATCATCTCGTCTCATTTCATCTTATCTTATCTCTTCTCATCTGATCCTGTCTCATCTCAACTAATCTTGTCCAATCTCATCTCTTCTTGTCATATCTCATTTTATCTAATCTCATCTTGTCCTGTCATATCATGTCATATCATTTGATCTCATATCATCTAATCTCACCTCATCTCATCACACCTCGTCTCGTCTCATCTCATCTCATCTCATCTCATCTCATCCTTTCTCATCTCATCCAATCTTATCTTATCCTGTCATTTCATATCATCTCATCTCATCTGATCTCATCTTATCCTATCTCATTTTACCTCATCTCATCCAATCTTATCTTATCCTGTCATTTCATATCATTTCATCTCATTAAACGTGTTTTCGGATAACTTTCTGAACTATAAAAATGTATTCATTTGCCTTTCGCAGGTAACGTTAGCTCGTCAATTTGGTTTTCCCGGCCGCTCTCAAAGTCAAAGCCACAACTACAGCGCCCTGCTGCGTCAGAATGGCTCCATGCGTCTACATACAACGGTGAATAACAATGCTCTCGATCACTACCACTCTTACCGAGTTATGCAATTACATTGTCGTGACCAAAGACATCATCTCTCTCTGCAGGACAGCATCCGAACAACAACAACGACGACAACAATCAACAGCAGCGGCGGAATGGGTGGCAACAGCGTTAGTCGTCATTCATCGCATCGTTCACGTTACACCTCACTTGGCTCGCAGTCCCCGCTAACAACAACGCTCACCAAACGCGATGAAATCGTCGCAAATCAAATAAATGGCATTACTGCAGCAACCGCAGTCAAACAACAGCAACAACAACAGCAAAAGCAACACCATCACATGCTACAAACTCAACTATCGCAACGCTCCAATGGCACCGATAGCAATATTCTGCTCGACATGGAGTTGGGCACGGCGCATAACTTTTGTCACGGCCATCCGCAGTCTTCAGCCATAAATTGCAATCGGAGTGATAATTTGCGACGCTCCGTCATTAGCAATAGTATGGTGCATGCAGCGCGTAATGCGCGACCACTCGCCGATGATCGCATGTCGATTAACTCGCAAGAGTGGGATAGTGGCGCCAGTCAATATGAACTAGGCGACACACTGTGTATGGGTGAACTTGAGTCCGAGCTGGCTAGGCCCGATACACCGAATAGTCTGACAATGGCGCGTATGGCTGGTGCTCAATTAGCGCCCACCATACAGCCGGTGAACTCCATAGCGGAATTGGACGTGCATGGACCGGCACGTACACGGCTCAAACTTTCGCGAATAATCAGTCGACGTGACCAGGACACATTGTTGGCCAAGTCAATGCCGCGCGCCGAACTAATGCGCGGCTCCGCTAATATGCCTAATGTGCCTGGCTCACCGTTTACGACCTACGAAAACGATAAGAAAAAGCAGGCGCGTAACACAAATGGCGGACGTCCACATAAAACCTTTGACACACTCACCGGCATTTTTCATTGGCATTCTCGTAAAAAGCAACTGAATGGACGACATGTTGGCGGTGTTGGTGGTGTGCCGGCTGCAGTTGGCAGTAGTGGGTCGCGACAGAACAGCATCTCCGCAACTCATACGCACACAAGCTCAACCGGTGCGCCCACACCGCGTATGGCGCTTATGCGTAGCATATCCTCCGCGTCGCCGGCAATGCTGGAGTCAACGCTTAATGTCGAAATGATTGGCCAGAAGTTGTGAACGGCATAGCCAGCATGCAGTCGCGCCCACGCACGCTCGTAGCGGCATTACGCTGCAGCGCTTTTTTCAACACGCAAAAGTTCAGTGAACATGGCACTTGTCCGGTCACCGAGACCAGATGGCGACATGCAGTCACCCAAGCCCACATGTACATGTATATATAGTTGTCTGTTTACTCTCTTCTCACATATCCACACGCAACGCTTCAACCTCAAACTTACACCAAATGACACGTACAAGGTTCACAACAATATACACGAACTGCCCCGTCTACATTTCGTTGTCATCTGCACAGTCACGTAAAGGAAAAGTGCGAGTTGCCTAAATCATCCTAGCAATCTGTCGCATCAGCGTGTTAGGCCACTTATCTCCGCAATTTGTTGTCACATCTAACCGACGCATTAAGGACACCAAACACATATATTTCCCAGCCATGAATGTACATATGTATGTATAGTATACGTCTTGCCATTGTAGATTTGTAGTGTCTTGTCGCGTCGCTACCATGCGTCGCATTTGCTTAAATACAGCAGTAAAATAAATTGTAAGAAATCCCTAGTCAGACAGTCGTATCGCTACAAATGCCATAACATTAACTAAAAGCACACCCAAACCCCGCTCGAAGTGCGACATATGTAAATGACAATCCTGAGCAACAGTGAAGAGCGAAAGTAAAAGACATTTAACATTCTCACAAGATAAATTGCGATGTCATACGAAGGCATAATATAATAAAACATAGCAGAACATAACATGGCATAACAACATACATACATATATACGATAATATTTTAATATTCTGTAGAGCGTCAAAAATGGACTGAAATTTTTTATTTACTTTAAATTTTTCTACGATTTTCATTATGTCATTGTCGTGAAAAACGCTTCGCCGAAAATATAGAGACTGTACAGGTATCTCAAATAGTTTATCAATAAAGTCATAGTACTAATCCGTCTAGCTTAGTTTAACCTTTATCGAACTCCTTAAGATACCTAATGAGATAGCAGAGATAGGGTAATCAATGAAGAAGTGCTTTTTTCAATAGCCTTTTTTATGATTATAAAGTTTAGTCAGGATTATAAATCTCTATTTAGATTTAGCTAAAAGCAACAATATTTCGAATTCAATATATAGAAAAACCGATATTTCATAGCCGAGTATTAAAAGTATACTATTTTCGAGTGTTCAACAGTAAGCAGACCAATTATTTTTAGTCGGAAAAACCAACAAAATAGATATTGCAACAAAATATCATTGACATCGTTTAAAATAATCATCATTTAAATATTATTCAATTTACTGATAATTTGGACTATTTTTTATATGCTAGTTCGTGAAGATATATGTATTTTAAAACTACAAGTATTTTGAAGTAATTTTTTACTATCGCCTAAATATTCGATAGTAAAAAATTGTTTAAGGATATTTGCTTTATAAACAATACTCGGAACGTGTCAATATTATTAAAAGATATTTATTCATTCGATATTTGATTTATCTGTATATCGATAAATATGTACATCTGTTAATATGTATATCGATATATAAAATATCGATAAATATGTCTATAGTTTTAAAAAATATCGATTGAGAAACTATAAGCTTTCCCACTACGATTGGACATTAATCGATTAATATGCCGATAATGTTAAAAATATCGATTGAACAAATGTTATATATTTCTTCAAGATTAAGCGTTTATTGATAATAAATAAAATATAACAATACCCTGAATGTGTTAGTTTTTGCAAAATACATTTATGCAATGTATATCGATAAACATTGGGTAGTCGAAAAATCTTTTCGTATTTTGTTAATAGATAAAATATAGCAATACCCTGAACATGTAAATTTTTTCAAAATATATTTATTCAATGTATATCGATAAAAAAATATCGATAAACACAATATGTCAATAATTTAAAAAAAACCAACGATTGAGAAAATGTAAGTTTTTCCGCCACGATTGGACATTAATCGATAAATATGCCGATAACAATAAAAAATATCGATTGATGAAATGTATTGGGTTATTACTAACTCGCCCAGCTGTTGAACACCTGAATTTTGGGTCTCAAGATGGGTGATGCTGTTGAGAATAGGCCGAAAAAAACAATATATAACAACTTTGACGAGAATGTTTCTAAATTTCTAAAACTAAACATTTATTAAACTTGAATTAAAGTCATTTAGGAATATTTTCTTTGGTATGATTTTTGAAAATTTCAACATGAACATGAACTTGAGACTCTTCGCCACCCAAAATCCACAACAAAGCCATAAAATGAACATTTTCAACTCAACACTTCGAGGCGCTAAAAAAAACTTTCGTACCCAAAATCACTGTTGCTGAGGATTGCTACAACTAACACAGTTGCGCTCAAACTGTCAACTTCAATTGCTAGCCGACTACCAAATTACGGACGAGTACGAAAATTATACAAAAACAAATCCATTCACACAAATACGTGCACAATAAACGCGATAACAGCGACCACTTAGTTTATAAGATTTAGAATAGTTCTTCCATTTCACAGCCTTTTTCCCCACACACACTTCGCTCCTACGAATTGCGACTAAGCTTTTAAGTGTTAAAACGAAAATGAAACTCAAAATAAAGAATTTTAAATTCTAAGCTTTGGCGGCTTTGCTTTCTGTTCGCCTGTCTCAACTTAGTGCATAAACACTTATTAGCGTTGTATTATACGAGTTGTTGTTGTTAAACTATCTGCCAGCTTTGTAATTGTAGCACTGCATTATGCTTAAATGAGACTTTTGCATAGCGTAAAGCAATTAGGAAATATTGTAGTTGTTTTATTCCTGTTGAATTTACTAGGAATTGCAAGGCAGCAAGAAGAAGAAAGTTTAATTATGCCCGTGATTATGAAATTGCGGAAAATGGCTGTGCCCCACGATTTACACACACATACACACTCAAGTGCATAGCGAAATAGTTCGTTTGTGCCGAGCACATAACTATGTATGCCTACTGTTTATGAAATATTACTGGTTAGTATGTAAAAATAAATTTATAAAAATGAAATTATAGTTTAGTTAAGCTCGTTGTACTTGCTTCTAGCAGACTAAGAAATTATGCGTACTTATTATATATATGGTATATTTTATTAATTTATATTTATGTAAGTTTTAACTGTAATTATGTATTTTAGCAATAAGAGTCAAAAAGAAGTCGAATATGAAAGTCAAAAATATACAACAAAAAAAATTAAAAAGGTTTTAAATTCAAGAAAAGTTTGTATTACTTTAATCAGTTGATAACGGTAAGTAAGTACAAAGCAAAGCTTGGTGAAAATATTGTATTTCAATAATACTTTTTTGTTACTGCCATAGGCATGGCTTACGCGATTCCTCTTCCTTTGCTTCTCCCAGTGGGGACAGCGTCGAGTACTTTCAGAGCTGGAGTGTTTTCGTCCATTCGGACGACATGATCTAGCCAGCGTAGCCGCTGTCTCTTAATTTGCGGAACTGTCAATGTCGCCGTATATCACATACAACTGATCGTTATGACTATTAACAGTATTTGATTACAGGAGATATTTCGTCTTGCCCTCGTTCACTGCCAGACCCATTTACTTTGCTTCCTTGTCCAGTCTCAATATATGAGTCTCAAGAAAGCAGAACTAACAGCGCGGGTGTTGAGATCGATGATATCAATATCATCGGCATACACCAGCAGCTATACACTCTTATAAAAGATTGTACGTGCTCGATTACGTTCTGCAGCTCGAACTATTTTCTACAGCAGTAGATTGAAAAAGTCACACGATAGGGAGTCGCATTGTCTGAAACCTCGTTTGGTATCGAACAGCTCAGTGAAGTCCTTCCCAATCCTGACAGAGCTTTTGTATTGCTCAACATCAGTTTACACAGCCGCATTAATTTTGCGGGGATACTAAATTCAGAAATAGCGACATAAAGGCACCTACTTTTCGTAAATTTTTCGTTACCCCTGTCGGCCAGCTTGTCAAGCGCTTCATTCCCACTCATTTCGGACTCTCACTTTTTTTGTCTGCAAATGCGTCTCGCTTCCCTCTTCAATTCTCGGTATCTGTCCGATCGATTGTGACGTTTGGAGGTAACAGTTCCCTTATACCGAGTTGCTGATGAGTGCTCTCAGACAGCAGGAGTGCAAGTCGAATAGAAAATCGTTCTGATGTCTGTTGTGATTGCAGCTTCTCGACGTCGAACCTTCCTTGTGTTTGTTGACGTGCGTTTTTTGCTGCACAGAGGCGGGTGCGAATCGTGACTGCAACAAGATAGTGATCCGAGTCAATGTTAGGACCTCGGAGCGCACGCACATCTAAAACACTGGAGATGTGTCTTCCGTCTATCACAACAATATCGATCTGGTTGGTGGTTTTTCGAACCGGAGACAGCCATATGGCTTGATAAATTTTCTAATGCTGGACTCTAGTACTACAAATAACCATATTTCGGGCCCCGGCGAAGTCGATCAGCCTCAACCCATTTGGGGATGTTTCGTCGTGTAGGCTGAATTTACCGACCGAAGTGACAAAGATACTTTGTCCACCCTGGCGTTAAAGTCGCCAAGTACGATGTTGACATCGTGGCGCGGGCAGCTCTCATAGGTGCACTCCGAACACTCATAGAAAATCACATTGTACTTCTCTTTCGCCAGGGCGTGGATGAAAATTAGCGATATGTTAAAGAATTTCACTTTGCTATGGATTATGGCTAGACGTTCATCAACCGGGGTGAATGCCAGGACTCGGCGACGGAGTCTCTCACCGACAAAAAATTCCACACCGAATTTGCGCACCTTTATATGGCCAATGTAGTATATACCACAAGAACCAACTCGCCTCAGTCCTTGTTCCGTCTCTCGTTCTAACGAAGACATCAACCAGCTGAGCAGCGGCACTAATTAAGTGACCGGACGCATGCCCTCAAATCGTAATCCTTAATTCGTTTACCGTGGTCGTCAGTAAAATCCGAGGTTGACGATTAGCTATCTTTGGTAGTGTTTTGTACATGGCGAGTCCCAAACCCAGCGCACAACCCTGTGGAGGAAATGTTTCTCCTTCACACTTTAGATCGCCGTCAAACGGAGTTCTTTGGCTACCCAGAGGATACTTGGTCTTTACTTTGGATAAACACTACAAGCAGAGTCTTATAATGTTAGGGCGCTATACCAGTGTGACGCATGAAAAATTAGGTGATTTTCGTGAATTTTGTTAAGAGAAAGTACGCGATTGAACTTCCTTGAATGTAATAAGGTATATTTTCAGCTATATTTTAAGATTTTTTTTTTAAATGTTGAAAAATAACGGAGTTATGCGCTGTCTTCGGAGGTGCCAAAAAAAGGGCCCCAACTGCTGGCATGATTCCAGCCGAATTAGTAGCTGAAACGAAAAAATTTGAAAAGTTTATTAAACTTAAAGATATTTCTTATACAATGACCCACGATCTTTGAAAAATATCAAAAATAAACAAATAGCGAAATTTAAAAAAACAAAATCGTTTTTTAGGTAAAAAATGGTCGTATTTTTAATGTCAAATTGACAATTTTCAACCAATCAAAAAGGTCGTATTTTATTGTATAGTAAATGTATTCAACAATACTCAGTTTTAACTTGAAGTCGATCGGTTAATTTCTCGTTGAGTTATGATGTCAGCAATTTTGAAAAATGTCGTTTCGAGAAAAAAGCATTGTAAAGTTTCACTTACGAGTATATAAGTTTGCACCTCTGAGCGATCGCTCTTTAGAACGCTTTATCGTAATCTGGCGTAAATATGAAGCTTATCCATTAGCATTAATCGCTTAATAATTTAGAATTCACCTTGAACTTTAAAAACGCATGTGACAATTCTCTGGAATTTTCATACTTCGCAATGAGATTTTTATTAGGAATCTCATTCGTAAAATAATTTCGGCAAGCTTCTAAGCGCTTTGTGCATTTATGTGTAATCAGTATTTAAGCGCTGAGATTTGTTAATTGTTTAAATAAATATTTTATTTTGTTGTGAAGCGGTTCATGTACGAGTAGATAGAATTCTGTTGAACTTTACTAATGTTAGGGACTTAATTGGAATTGCACAAGCTATTTTAACATGAACTTTGCACAAATTGCATGGAAAAGGGTAGGAAAAGTTTACGATATGTATATTTTTGGGTTCTTTTTACTTCATTTAAATAAAGTTTACAGATTCAGGATAAAGGGTATTAATAATGTTGAATGGATAAATGTATTTTAAACACAACTTTAATACAAATTCTTTTGGCTCGTTCATTAAGTAAAGAACGTTTGATGAGAACAGCTAATCTTATTGAAACTTTTCTCAACCAACTTTATACTTAACCGCTTTACCGTTATATATTTGAACAGCTGATATAATAGTAAGGTTTTTTTGTGAAAAAATCTTACTTGGCAGAAATGCTGTTTGAACGCTACAAAACTAAGTCGTTTTTCCATTGTAAAGTTAGGTTTAAGTTGGATGGCTGATCCAGAAGTTAGTGCTGAGATGTTTCCACCTCGATAACGTTCTCAACCTTATAGCATAGCTGTCTGTAGGGCGATAGCCTGTTAGAACGCCCACAACTCGAGAGATGCTAACCTTACCGAAGGAAAAGTGCTCACCAGAGTGTAACCCAGCGCTGACCATGTTCTCGCATAGCCCAACTATGCAGCCTATCTACTGACAGCGGACTGTGGTACCCATTCTTGTCAGCTCATTAGCTTTACAGTTGCCTGCGATTTAGTTGGGGCCTGTCTATGATACTAATTTTATCACAAAGTCACTCGATACTATTGATAACAAGTTTAGGCATTCTTTAACCAGCCCTGAACGCACAATTAGTGAGTTCCAGCCTAGTATCGCTGCCCTGATATCAGAGTGGATAGTCACTTATTTGAAGGAGTTTGCACTCCGTGGCAGTAAAACTTCTACTACCTTAATGGTCGCAATCTCCCCTTGAAAAACACTGCAATATTCAGAAATTCTGAACTGAAGAGAAATAGAGTGTGGAATCAGAAGAAAGTGTTGTATTAAGAGCTTCCAAAACTGAGTGAAATTATTAATGGGCTCCGCTACCGGTAACAACTCATCAATTTGAAGCGAGCGATTGTCGAAAAACGAGCAGAATTTGCGACCCGAATCAACTTTCTATCATAACAACGCTTGGTCTCATGTTGTAACGCCGGCTAAAAGCTACTTCTGAGTACTATTTGAACCACAGCGACCTCTTATAGCCCAGATTTTTCTCCTTCTGTGTAATATTTGAACAACAGCGGCCCTTTAGAACCCAGACTTCTATTTCAAAGTACTATGTGTTCCGGTCTATACAGAAATTATTCACTGGAATGTAAACCACATGAGGAAAGCGTAACAAAAATTAGCTTGATTCATTCTTAGCCAACAATCGAGCACTATACTTTCATGACGAAATCCAAGAATTGCCACAATGAGAATGGGAAAATGGGAATTGTATTAGCTTCAGATCGGCAATACTTTAAATAATGCTATTACACATGGTTTCCGAACCCTCTAGTTATAGACCCAATACTTAATTTGTATTTTTATGTAGAAAAATAGAAATATCAATATTATAAAAATATGAACTGTGCGTGCTTTTTAGCAACTTTGAGTTCCTAATGGGTCTTTATAGTCTCACTAAACTCACCAACGATTTTGAAGGCACTTACGAAAAAGTTTCGATTTCTTAAGAATTTAATTTCACTTGAATCAAACAAACAAAAACATGTTAAACACAACACAAATCACACACACACAAGACAATCATGCACCTAATTGAAAAAGCATTTACACAAAATATTGCAAACCCACACGCGCCATTAAAAATTAATGCAAAACATTTTAAAAACTTTGCTTTGGCAATTTCACCAACTTCAGCGCCGACTTGAAGGCTTGAGTGCAAGAAGAGCAGTCAAGTTGTATGCTGCTGTATTATTTATTTAAACGCATGTGTGTATAACGCGCACGATATAATTCAGTACAAACAATCGTGCAGCAAAAAGGTTGTGCGTGACAGCGTACGCCAGGGCGTATGAGTGATCAACAGCATGACTGCGCAAAGGGTTAACACACGCCAACTCCAACTGCCGCACATTTTTACGGCGACAACACGCATACACACATTACTGTTTGTTTGTATCTATGCATGTGTGAATGTGTTAGCATTTGCTTGTGTGCGTGTTAAATGTCTTTGGCGCTCTCAAGCAAAATAATGCAATAAAAGTCTTGAAAATTTTGAATAGCTCATAAAGAACGGCATGCAGTCGTGTTGAGTGAGCGGCACAACCGCAAGAACAAGTGTCATGTTGTACAAAAAACATACATAGTGAAACAAAAAGTGAAATAAAAAGAGTAAATGTAGCCTAACGCCCTTTCACGCTGCCACAAAATAGCTTAATATTTGTTGTTTGCTGCGAACATTTACCAACTTAGGACACGCATAAAAATATTAGAAATGCTGATATCGCAGTTATATTTACTTAGATGCGTATTCACATATATAGTATATATATATAGCTAGCACATATATGGTACTCATGCATATTCATATGTGTGTGTATGAGTTGGCGTTACAAATTGTGGCAACACCGAAGATGAGCTAAAAAGCGGCCAACAACACACAGACGCTGCCGCTGAACTCCAAGCGGCTCATTTTCAACCAAATTAGTTGATTTGTCTGGAGAGGATTATAATACATGCTTACAAACACATATACATACACATATTTATATCAATCTGGCGCAGCCTTGCTTGACTCACTGTGCGTTAATATGCCATGAGATAAGCGTCGATTTCCATCCAGTTCATACACAAATAAAGCCAAGTGTATTAACATTATTTGTATGCTTATAAGCCTGTTTGAAAGCGTATATATGCATGTATGTTTTTGTTGGCCAATCGTTGGTGAATAACCTTTGAGGCCAGTTAGACTGCTTGACTCTGCTAATCCGCTCAAAGTTATTGTGTTTTGGTGGACTCTGCATTGTTAAGCCAGCGCACAAGAGTTTATATGCAAATACAAGCTCGTAAGGCACACACACACGCACATACTGGAATATTACTTTCTATCATGTTTTCACAATATTCAAATAGTAGTAGATTATTGACCTGATTATTGAAATATAAAAATTATACTATTTTTTCTCATTTTGTTTTAAGTTTATTTCACATTTCATTTTATATTTCTGTTTTTGCAACAGCTAACGGTTACTTAAATATGCATAATCAGACACTCGTAGCTGCGTGCAGTATCATTTCATGGTATTTCGTCTGACTGCACATGATTTTCTACAAATTTTATGATATTTTTCCAACAAATACAAATGTGGATGTATATTATCGGTCATCACTTCATATTATATATATTATTAGAATTTTTTCTAAGCGTTCATTGCCACCTAAATGCTTTTTGTGCGTGGCACATGTTTGGATAAGTGTGTGTGTCTTACGTGCATGCTTTTCTGGAAAAACTATGAAAGCCATAAAACCACCACAATGGTCAATCTCGTAATGAGTGTGTGTGTGTGCACATGCATGATTGCTGATTGAACTCGTCTGCCTCCAAAACAGATAAACTCTGTTGCAATTGATTATGGATAAAAATAGCAACAAGCACTGGGTGGTAGCTTCGGTGATTGTATACAGTACTGGAACAAACTGTTCATAAAATACCAGGAAAATCAATACCCTAGCAAACTAAAAAGAAGTAATTTATAAACTCAAAGTAAATTATTTCAAAAGAATGAATTCTGTGAAGATCTTAGTACAGTATATTTATCCCTTAATTCATTACTATGAATTCTCATACCGACTCGGACCTCTATCTCGTTGTAGAGAAAAAACGCGCCTACCTCTGTACAACCATGCATAACCACCATCAAACTCAGGGAAGGGATGACGACGATAAGCTATTATTACAACCAACAGCGAAATGGTTTACTACTCGACTTACATTCCTACTCTCTGAGAGCACTCATCAGCTACTTGGTATAAGGGAACTGTGTGACGGCATTTCAAGCTCCTTACGTACAGCTACAAACGAAACCATCGGTTTTTGGAAAGGTCAATGAACAGCGGCCTCTATGTCTGAACTTGGTATCTCCTTAAAGCTAATACGGCTGTATAAACTGACGTTGAGCAACATCAAAATCTCCGTCAGGATCGGGACGGACTCTTGCGAGCCGTTTAATAACAAGCGAAAATAATCTATTGCTGGGGAAAATAATACGAGCCGCAGAACTAAGTAGAGAAGGTAACATCTTTTATAAGAGTGTACAGCAGCTGGGGAACGCCGATAATATTGATATCATTGGCCGCACAGCCGTGTCATTAGTTTTGCTTTCTCCAGACTGAATAAGGAAGCGAAGTCTGTCATCAAATAAAGAGTTATCGACAGTGATAACTTTGAAGTCGCAGATAATTCCTTCTACTTTGGAACCAGCATTAACAAAAACAACAATATCAGTATTGAAATCCAACGCAGCGTAACTCTTACCAACAAGTGCTACATCGAACTGAGTAGGCAATTGAGCAGTTAAGTCCTCTCTCAACGAAGAAATTCCAAACTGTACAAGGCTCTCATTCCTGTCCTGCTATATGGTGCACGGACAATTACATCATCTGATGATTTGATCTTAGCAATGTTCGAGAGAAAGGTTTTGCGGAATATTTATGGCGAATACCGCAGTCGATGGAACGATGAGCTGTGTTGCTAAGACAAACGGCGACATTGACTGAATACAGCGAATGAAGAGACGGCTACGCTAGCTAGGTCACGTCGTCTGGACGGAAGAGAACACTCCAGCTTTGAAGGATTCCATTTCAGTATTCACCGGTGGAAACAGAGGAAGAGAAAGACCTCCATTTCGCTGAAGAGATCAGATGGTGAAGGACCTGGCGGCACTTGGTATCTCCAATTGGTAATTTGGAATTTAGGACTCCCCATGAATTATATGTATGTACATATATTGGATATCATTCTTGGGGAATAATTATTAAAACATTTTGTCATTTAAAAACGTTTCCAGAAACCTATAAATGTGATTTGATTTATTACAACGCTGTAGTTTCAAATTTAGTTAGCACATTTGTTAAATAGAGCAGCAAAAATTAGATCCAAAGTTGTTCTTCTACTCTGATTTTACAAAAGTTATTTTCTAGAGAGTATGTTAACAATAGCAGCCCTTATATTTGTGTATATACTCGTACACAATTTGGAGTGGGATGTGACCCTTAATCAGTCAGCTCCTTTATGTCAGCTCAGTTCATTCAGTCACAGTTTTTGGAGCGTTTTATCGTCCTCCTTCTACCTGCCACATATTATCATGAAGTATCCACTTTCTGTGATAAAAATTCAAAACTTCTGCGCTCCTAAAAATATTATTCTATATGTTCATTGAATATATTTATGTAGCGTACATATTCTCATACACATACTCATTGAGAATTCCTAAAGCGCAGTATAACCGGAAAAAACAAAACTTTCATTTGAAGGTTGTATGTAAATATACGACTTCTTTAAGAAAACATAAACATAAACATATTTTTATTGTGGTAAAATATATGAATTGAATAAAAACTAATGGTTGCGTAGAGTTATTGAAAATTTGAGTGGTGAGTGTGTACAATAATAATATTGCGTAGCAAATTTGTTGAAACTTTCAATGTGACCAAAATGTGTTTGGACTTAGAATAATACACATTGTATGCGTTTTGTGGTACACAAATAAAATATCGCATAGTATTTTTCCAACATATGTATGTACATATGCACATACGAGGGCTGCTATATATATTTCTGGCCTAATAATGAAAATAGGCATATTTATCAACGAAAATGTTTTTTTTTTTCGTTGAATTTGGCTCGCCTTGGAAGACCCACACGGTCGATTGCTGTTTTGTTTTGGGCTCATACGCATAGATCCATAATTCATCACCTGTGACGATCTTATAAACGTCTTTTGAAGCACCGTGATCGTATTTTTTCAGCATTCCTTTACACCAATCCACACGAGCCTTTTTTTGAGCGATTGTCAAATTATGCGGGATCCAACGAGAACAAACCTTTACCTTTTTTACGGCCAGGTGTTCATGCAATATCGAATATATGCTGGTGGGAGAAATGCATAGGCATGCCTCTATCTGAAGGTATGTTACATGACGGTCTTGCATTATCAGTTCACGTACGGCATCGATGTTTTCTGGCACAACGGCTGTTTTTGGACGACCTTCACGGAATTCGTCTTTGAGCGAGCGTCGGCCACGATTGAATTCGTTGTAACAGTTTTTCACAGTGCTATAGGATGGTGCTTTATAGCCATACAAAGATTTTAGTTCATCGATGCACTCTTGTGGTGATAATCCACGTCGAAAGTTGTGAAAAATGATCGCAGGAAAATGTTCACGAGTTAATTCCATTTTTTGGCCGAGATGAATTTTTTAATTCCCTGTAAATAAAACAATTCACGATTAAATGACAAAACGTTCTGAGCGATGTTATGCTAAAAAATGTCAAACTTTCCAATGGAAATGTCAGATTGCACCTGGCAACACTTAGTGTTGCCTAGTCCAGAAATATATACAGCAACCTACGTATATATACCCCTAATACACGAGTTGCGGCTTTTGTGGAATGCGGCGGCTTTGATGACATTATTTTGCCAATATGCCACACTTTAGGGCAAAACTTTGTTTTCCAACAATAACAAATCAGAACTTTTTTGTTTCATTTGCATATATTATGATTCAATTGCTTGTGTTATTAAACTTTGAATGTGAGTGCATGAATGTTTGTCGGTTTGTTTGTGCGAGCCACTGGTTAATGCTTTTGTTTGGCAAATTCTGTGGGTCCTAAAGCGATAAAGCAAATGACACAATTATGTGTATTTGTAGGGACATAGATATTTATACATAATGCGAGTTAATGCTTCAATGGCACATGTCGGAACAAATTCATTTGCATTGTAAACAAATTGGATACAATATTATAATGTTATTACAAAATAACTCATATTAATAAATTCATAAGTGTTTCTAATTTCGGCAAAATTTTAGGGTTTCATAACAATTAACAGTTGAAAAACATTATATTTTCAATAAGGCATTATTTATAGGTGTGTATTACAACACTTAGCAAGTTATTTCTAGTATTCCAAATTTTAATTTATTTTTTTTTAGTTCGCGATTACTTTTTCCTTTAATTGCTTTATCCTCTAATATTTAGCTGCTTACCACTTAATAGACTTTAAATAAAGATTATTTCGATTTTTTGTGTCTAAAGCCTTCTTGTCTAGGGGAGAATCCTCCAGCTTCGTTCATAGCCACTTCGAGTATGGATTTAAATAGCCTGAAATAGAGCTTTCCCGCTATGTAAAGTATACATAGTTGAGACCTCATTTGCCCTTACGGAGTAGCACCAGCCGTTGTTTCCAGAGTTTAGAGAATATTTCGGCTTCAAGCCTGGTTTCGTACACATTCAATAGTACTGTTGGTCGCTCTGCAGCGATTATTTTCAGAATTTCTGATTTGTTGGCCTTGATACAGTGGCTAGTTGTAGCTCTTCGTGGGTAAATTGGGGGATTTACGGAAAACTTAAAATCTGTTCTGGATCACTAGCCCTTTTATCGTGTTTAATTTAATTTAATTTTATTTCACTTAATTTTTTTTTTTTATTTTAGTAAATTTTATAAACTGACAACATATTGCACTTTGTAGGAATTAAGTGGAAACTCTCCCTTTGAAGGGAGGAACGATCCAATTTGAATTAACTTTAATCGCCGTATTCCAACTAATTACGGAAAAGGCCTTGCTACTCGCTGCTTTAAAGCAAAAACAAAACTCAAACGAAATTTGAACTTCACTTTATGCAACTGCACATTAGCTGCTTTGAATTGCAAATACTTGGAATGATTTATTCACTTTTATTATACATGCATCTATGTACATATGTATACCTACACATATATTTTATCACATAAACTCTTACACTTATAGGTATAAATAACACTAGTAAAATTTTATAAGACACGACATTAACACTACTTTCACTCGTTCGCCACTGGTCGACTGCGCAGCTTTACTCATAGCAATATGCTCTTCTATAAACTATCAGCGCACAAAAACAACAATTCACATTTCCCAACTGAACAACACACTCTCTTTGCCAAAAAGCTTATATTTTTAAAGAATTATGATTCCGATTTTTTAAACAAATTAAAATATTTTCTCTAACTACTTTTAAACTGCCCACTTACTTGTTGGAAAATACGGAAACTAACGAAAAGAACTGGAAGTCGAATGCATGGTTGTATTCGAGTCATAAAATGTAAAAAAAATATTTAGCCCGATTTTTAAACATATATATTTAGTATTATGATAGTTTTAGGTCCTAAATTGTAGAATGTGAAAGAAAATTAAAAAATGTTTTATTCAAACTTTATATATTTTTTATTTAATAACAATAATTTTTACTTTTTTAATTAATTTCATTTTATTGTACATTTCAATTTATTAATGCAAAATTATTTTCTACAATTCATTTCCACCCTCTGTTTAAAATACTTACCTTCCAGTATAATTACCACTCTGTATCCACTTCCCAGCTGTTTTAGTCAATTTCCGCGTTTTTAAACGAGTGTACCGCCAATGTAATCGTGAAAATCGGGATAATTCTTTTTTATACAACAAGGTTTAGAGTAAAAAGTTTATGTAGTGATTATCAGATCGGAAGTATATTTACATATATTCAAAGCATGCGTATTTCTTAAAGATGAGATAAATTCGTCATTTCAGCGACTCATGCGCAACTGGTTACATACGCGATGATACATGCATACATATTTTCCAAAAAAAAAATAAAATCTTCAATTGTTCTTTGTGCAGCATATTCCTTAAAGGAAAAGCAAGTGAATAAAGTGGTTCTGTGAAAAATAAGTCACCTTTGCGCATATTTGCCAAAGAAGGCATTAGAAGGAGACAGCAATCAAATCCTTGTTTAACAGAATGCATAAAAGTGTTAATAACGAAATAAATATGCTAAATAAAATAAGTAAAAATATATTAATTTTAAAATATTAATAATCTCTAAAACCAAACGCAAAACAAAATTGGGACACTTTTGACATACAGAAGCTGATTTCGTATGACTTTAGGTGGTGAGTAAATAATAGTTGTTTTCTATATTATTCTGTAACAAGTATATTCTAATATATGCATTTCATTATAAACTTCAAGAATTTACAATAATTACATAATTCCATGCAATTACATTAAAAGCCATCAAATTTCGCAACAAATTCTTGTAATTGTACAAACAATTCCATTTTATTGTCTTTATTTCCAATTTTCGACTTCAATAAAAGTTAACAATATATACACTTTCATTAAAGTATTTACATAAATTCATACATCTGTTAAAATACTATTTATATTTATATAAAAATAAACAAAAGCTTTCATAAATTCACACTTTGATGACTTTGGGTGGAACAAAAACAAATGCCGTGGCAACGCTTTAGATGCGATTAGCTTCCGTTGTTGTTGTAGAGGATTCAGTGGTCGCACTTGCATCTGCCGCTTTTTGCTCGGCCAGCCATTGAGCTATTTGCGCCTTATTCTGTTGCAGCCATTTAATATTGAATTTGACTGTTTCTAATGCTTGCTTGCGTGCAGCTGTGCCAGCACCCGCTTCAGGATATTTCGCAAAGAATGCTTCCATTTCTTCCAGTTTTGTTTGTGTAACAAACCTTGCCGTAATTGATGGTATTAAACGGCCGAGATAACGTTCGTTGATGCCAAAACGTTCAACTAAACGTGGCCAATTCTCGCGTACGTAATCCCACACTAAACTTTGACCAATACGATTGTTGGAAATATAAGTAAGGCAGGTGAAGTAATCTTGACCGCGTACATAGCTCTCATTCCAGGCCAAATTGATGTAACTATATGAGTAATCAATGTCAATATGAGAATTGCTTATGATATTATAAATTGTATCTGCAGTATTTACCGTTGCAAAATCCATGGTGAATTCACCGCCGCTAAAGCTTCCATTAATTTGACTTTCTCTTGCGCATCCGACTCGTTGATAAACAATTCCCACACTTGATTCCAAGAATTTTCATTGCCAACACTTTGCATGCCATAATAATATACAATCGTGCGTATATCAGGATCGGGTCTTACGCTGGGATTACTTAACCACTCCGTAAAGCGTGTGGCGGCTTCAGTCAACATTGGTTGGTATTCGAATCGACCAGCTAGACTCAGTATTTTGACACGTACCAAACTGAAATATTGATTTTTTATGTTATATAAATTATTTGTTTCAAAAATTTTACTACAAAAAAATTTACTTGTCCAAATGATCGCCGCTAACATTCCACCCAACATTTTCATAAGCCTGCGCAAGTAATTTGCGTCCGAAAACGACAAAGTCGCGATATGAATCTGTATAGTAGAGTAGACTTCTGATATCTGAAAGGCGCGCACTGGCAACACTCCATGGCACATAATCCAGTTCATTTTCTAAGTAGAGTGACAAGTTTAAGGCAATACTATATTCCAGTTGTGCGGCATCGGCTAAGGAGAAGACATCATTGATGAGATGCGCACGATCAGCATTGCTAAACTGGCCGCGTGCATTAATCAGCGCATTTGTCAGTTCTTGCCATTGTTCGGGTGCATAATTTACACGATAATAACCGACTTGATTTTTATTGATCTTAATCCAATCGACAGCGTTAGTAAGCGTTATTTTAACTGCGTGTGGAAAAATATTTGGAAATTAAAAAAAAAATAAATAAATTATTGTGATTTAGTGTATTTACCTTCATTATCGTTGTAATTGAAGATTGTGCGTGCAACCTCAGCGTTCTCGCTAGTGAAATATGTTATCGGTATCGACCAGTGATAGCTGCAAAAGAAACATTAAATGTGATAGTTACATAAAAATTTAAAAAGTGCGTGTTTTAAACTATAAAATAGAAAAATCTCAAACTGGCGTGCTCTCAATGTAACCGACAAATCGTTCATTCTTGCACACATTTTTTATTTTAATTTTTTATTTATTTATATATAGTATAATATACTCACTTGAACTTGGATTCTTCGAAATCGGCACTGTAGTCCTCTGGATTTGCTAGGAAGCGCTTTTGTGTAAGCGTATACGTATTGCCATCCTTCTTAACCTCAACAACCGGCAAGCCCATTTGTTCAGTCCATGTTTGCATAATTAATCTGCGGAATATATTTCCTGATTAGAATATACATATCTAAATATTATTTGCACTCACTTCACATCGAAATCGTATTCAAATGCTTCTATTTCGGTTAAGAAATCGTCTGTCTCAGCATTGGCATAGTAGAATTTAGTAAGGTAGCTCGTGGTAGCATTACGGAATTTCTCTTCACCCACCAAATCTTCAAGCATACGTATAACGGATGCACCTTTCGAATATGTAATACTATCGAAAAGCTCTGTGATTTGCGCAGGACTTTCCACCGTTTGCACAATGGGATGTGACGCCAACGTGGCGTCCAGTTCGAGTACATCATGCAGATCAGCAACAATGAATTGATCAAGCTAAAATATGAAAACAGAAAATAAAAACAATTTAGTACAAAAATCTATGTAAATATATTACAATTAATTTACCATAGCCCATTCGGGATGCACTTTATTCACACCCTTGTATTCAATATAGCTGGCGAAACCTTCATTTAACCACAAATCATTCCACCATTTCATGGTCACTATAAAAAAATAAAAAAAGAAAGGAATGAAGATATAAAAACTAGTATTGGTTAATCAATTATAAGCCATGAGCCATAACGGTTGTGATTGTACCGAGGCCACTACAATTAAAATTCCGAACACGTTTCTAATTGCACTCATTTTGCTGCCGGCAACAGAAAAAACAGTGGTAAACAATTATTTAGCGAATACTAAGCACACAAACAAGCACAATTGACAAATCACATGAATGTGAAGGGTACTACTGGACAATAAATACAAACAGCGTTAATATTGCTAAATAACCTCATCTTTTGGGTATTAGCACATACCACATACATACGTATACACAACAAGACATCTTACCCAAATTTCCGAACCACATATGTGCCAATTCATGCGCCACCACTGTAGCCACACGCTGTTTATTTGCACTCGAACTGATTGTTGGATCATATAGCAACGCGGTCTCACGGTATGTCACCAATCCCCAATGTTCCATAGCACCCGATACAAAATCTGGTATGGCAGCCATATCTAGTTTGGGCAACGGATATGTTACTTTGAAATAGTCAATGTAATATTCCGTAATGCCAACACCGGTTTCTAAAGCATAAGAAACCTTCTCAATTTGATTGGATGTTGCGAAAACGCGCATCTCAAAATCTTGAGCACCAGATAAGGTACCATTAACGGTCTTGGATTGAGACGCAAAATCGGATACAATCATGCAGGCTAGATAGGTGCTCATCGGTACACTTTGTTGGAATGTTACTTCCGTAAGATCACCGTTTACCTCTTCACTCTAAAATATTTTGAATAGAAACATTTTTGTTACAAATTCAGTTTGGTTTTGTATTTTGGAAACTTACTTGAACAGGCATATTGGACAGCGCGTGGTAGCCACCATTGGTGGGGCGTACTACTGTGATGATAAAGGAGGCCTTCAGCGCCGGTTCATCGAAGCAAGGGAACGCAGTGCGGGCATAAGTCGGTTCGAATTTTGTGGTGGCTATCCATCTGCAATTAAATAAGTTAAATATTATAAGACATATATAATTTTTATACAAAGTACTAAATCTGTAGAATTAATAATTTTGCAGCAAATCATAAACGCTTTACCACACCTGCGCTGATTTGTTTTGGTATCCAAATATGAAGACGCATAAAAACCAACAATGCGGTCAGTTAGCGAACCGTTAAATGCCAATCGCAGTGAATAGTTGCCGACTTGCAAGGGATCTGTGAATTCCGTCACCCAATATTCCAAAGCTGGGTGTGCAAAGGTCAAGGTGGGCGTCAGTTTATTGAGTGGCGCACCAGCTTCACTCAGCTGAACCACCTCTTCTGTGGTTACATTCAATGTTTTCGCATGTACAGGTATATAAGAAATTGGTTTCAACACTTCCAATTTGATTGTAATACTGCCTTGATATGTTTTATTCACCAAATCGGGTTGTAGAAGTAATTTATACTGGTGTGGTCGAATTTCTTTTGGCAGACGAAAACTCAATTTCTGCAATACTTTGGAAGCGGCTGCTATGGCTGGTTCAATGGCTAAAGTTGCTGATTTCATATTGATATTGGACGTTGAATGCGTTGCCGAGGAAGTGGAATAATCCGTTGTTGTTCTAATTCGCAAAATTGATAAATTTGCTGGTGATATCAGCTGTTCGTTTGTCATATATTCGCCGGCTGCCGGCGTTGCCACAGCTGTTGACGTATAAGCGGGCGCGTTCACAATATTTCTACCGACGTAAATGAGCGCACCCAGTAGGAATGCGCACAGCACGAAAAGTACCAAACAAAAACCGACAAGTGTTATGAACGCGTTATTCGGTTTTTTGCGTACATGTCGTGCATCACAGTCTCGTATACGGTAATGATGATCGTCTGTTGATAAGCTGGAACGCGGCCGAACCGGTGGCACTTTTGATTGCGGGTACATTTTTCACTTAGCTTCGTGTGTTTTTTTTTATTGCACTATTCTTATTTCGGTTTTTATTAATAGTTAGCTATTTGAAAGTGGCTGACATTGAGTTTAATGGCATTTTATTGCTAAGTATTAAAGATGATAAATTTAAGAATTCATAATAAATTAGATTAAAAATTTGGTTGATTTCTGAAACTTTTCCAGTGTTTTGCTCTTTATGACATTACCATTTTATAAATATTTGAATATTTAATCTACTATCAGAATAAGTTTTTATCCGACAATCCTCACTTTGGAAATAAATAAAATGATACTTGACTATAGAATAATATCTTATGACTCTCAACATATTTTATGGCTATGTTAGCTTTGAAGGTTTTCGTTCAGTACCCGCCGGTGGAAGCAGAGAAAGAAGAAAACCTCCACTATTTCGGAAAGATCAAAGGAGAAAAGGACCTGGCTCCACTTGGAATCTCCAATTGCCGTCAAACTGCGAAAGGGAAGAACGACTGGCGCGCTGTTTTAAACTCGGGTATAACCGCGTAAGCGGTTTCCACGCCAGTAAAGAATAAGAAGAATTTAAATAGACGGTACATCTGTGTTCAAAAAATGTGTATATGTGTGTATGTACCTGTGAATACAATACATCTTTCAACTATAAACTCACCACAAGTTGTTTAATAAAAAGCAATTTAAACTTGAAATCGAATACTAGTGAATATTTAAAAATGCCATTAAAATAAAAATATTTTCACATGCACGCCGAAGCTTTAATACCCTTCACAACTAAAAAAAAGTTTCCATACAAAAACGTAACTTTGATCCTGCAGTTTGTATGGCAGCTATACATATGTATGCTATAGTCGTCCGATCTAAAATTTTTTTGTCGAAAATTATAGCGTTGCCTCGGCCAGTAACCCATGCCGAATTTGGTGAAAATTACTTATTTTTGATTCGTCAGTTTGTATGGCCGCTATATGCTAAGTGATCCGATGTTTTTATAAGGTCTTCGACGTTTCCTTCTGGGTGTTACAAACTTCGTGGCGAACTTAATATACCCAGTTCAGGGTACAAAAAAAAATTAAAATGCAAGTATTTCACAGTTTACATACAAAACTTATTTTACATACATACATACAAATGTACATATGTATGTGTATACATATGTGTGTCTGCGCATCAAAGAGATTGCCAAATGATACGAAAGCTATTGCGACTGCTGAAATAATCATTCAAAAGCGTTTAATTCAAATGCAAAAACACGCTCTAAAAGCAGATAAAATTCACACTAGACAAAGCGCATTAACACACACACTCACACATGCATACATGCTTGCATTAAAATCGAAATTAATAAACTCTTTACACACAAACATACATACGTGTGCAAGCCTGTTTCCAACCATTTCATTTGCATCTATTTGCCTTTATTGCGAAATTAAGTGAATGTGGCAGTGAATGTGGCAGTGAATGTGCGCTTCGGCTGCTGCTCGATCGACACGCGATGGCTTTTTGTTGCTTCGTGTGAAATGACAATGAGATAACTAATGAAATTATAGTTAATTTAGCTCCTATTGTTGTTGTTGTAGTTGCACGGGGCAAAGCATTAATTGGAGCAATAAATCGCAGTGAAGTAACAGACAATTGCAATGCACTCACACATACACACACAGGCACACAAAATGCACAGTAATTAAGCAAATTTCAGTTTTGTATAATTGCAATTGCAATCGCTGCATTTATGCGCTTATTCGTACAGATATTTGTAAAAACTCGAGCTTTTTGCTGTCGGTCTCATTGCATTCTCGCTTTTCATATGAAGCAAGACAATATGAATTCTGCAGAAATCTTAACCTAGTTCAAGCTCACGCAAGTCCAATCGGGTATATCGAACGCTGTTGCAGAGACATTTGCATGCAATGAAATACAAAAATATGAAATTACATAGACACCCAGCAAACAATTTCGGTTTAATAACAACTTTAGCTGGTGGCTGTTAAAACAAGCAAAATATTGCTGCTTCTAGCTAAAGCGATCAAGAGATCTTACTAAAATTCAGAGACTAGTACAAGCCTGTCTGTTAAGGCTTAGCACGTATAGTTGACCATTTGGGATAATTTCATATTCGCCTCTGTTTCTGGGTTTGTATTTCAATTTTCTTGTTTTTGAGATCAATGTCATATTACAATTAAACTTTAACCTAAACTTTACCCAATATATTATTCCGTGCTTTAGTTGAATTTATCCGCTAAAAGACCTCAAATATAGCAAACACAAAAGTGTCGAGCCGTTAGCCACTAATAGCATTTTCAAAAATTAACGGCGTATTTCTAAAGACTGGCATCGCAATCAACCTCCCAACGGAAAAACTTAAGCTACTTGTCGCATTCTACACTGGCCATTGTAAGCTCAAGAAGTACTTATATAACATGTATATATGTAGCTTCTTGTGCGAATTGCCTGTTCTGCGACAGAACACCTACTAATTGACTGACAGTCTGCAGACGCAAGATAAAGGCTCTTGGATCCATGTTACCAAATAAGGATCACAGCGCCTCAATAGCACGTAGCACTATATGGACTTATAATATGCTGGGGCTAAGTTGGGCGTTGTGACTTAGAAGAGGTCTCAATAGACCTTAGGTCGCAATGCAATCCTCATCTATTTATCTTATTTTAACGTCTCAGGTGGACAAATGCTCTAAAAGCTAATAAATTACCACCTACAAAAGCTCAAAAATTACTTCTACAGCTTTTTTCCTTCGAAAGAAGTATAGGACTTAATTTACTTAATGCAGTTACAAAAGATCTATAGTCTATCAAACGAGTTAAAGCCAGCAGAAAAGGAATATCATATCAATCAAAATATATTTTTCGGTGGTCTTCCAGTCAGGTGTTCCAAAGATGTCGAAATTCTTAGATTTGAAGAAAGATTAACTGTGAATGGGTGTTACTCATTACTGCATTGTTTGGATCGTCTAAAAATTTTAACAAACTAAACTCTTCTAAAGTTTCCTTGACAACATGAAAATTCAAAACAATTAATTTCGAAACATTTTGGAAATACTAAACAAAGAAATAAAAAAAAAATAGAATAAAATAAATAAATAACAGATCAATTGACCGGCCTAACGCATAGATGACGCTACTAGAATTAAAACCATATCATATTGAGTGAATCTACTATTGTTATTGTGAAGAAATAGATAAAAAGGAATTTCGCGTGTGATAAAATATTTCTTTTTGAAGGTAAACATACAGATGAAGCAAAAACTTGGCTTAATGACGTGCTACCGGACACTGCCGCAGGAAAATCCACCGTCAGGGATTGGTATGCTAAGTTTAGACGTGGTGAAATGAGCACCGAAGACAGTGAACGCACTGGGCGCCCAAAAAAGTTGTTACGGACGAAAACATCAAAGAGGTCAACAAAATAATTTTGTATGCTCGTAAAGTCAAATTGTTCTAGATAGCAAGCCCTCTAAATGTATCAAATGAACGTTTACATCATATTATTTACGAATATTTGGGTATGAGATAGCTCTGTGCAAAGTGGATACCACGCGAGCTCATTTTTGATCAAAAACAACTGTTAGTTTATGATTCGGAGCAGTTCTTCGAGATGTTCAAACGTAATAAACCCTAGTTTTTCGTCGATATCTGACAATGGATGAAACATGGCTCCATTATTTCATTCCGAAGTCCGATCGACAGTAATACGAGTAGACTCCACGCGATGAACCCGAAGCTAACAAGATATGCCATATGTATTTTGGGATTCGCATGAAATAATGTTTATTGACTCCTTGAAAAACCCAACACCATCAACAGCTTCTATTATTAGACCTTTAGAAGGACGTAGCCGCCGAAATTGAAGAAACAGATAGTGCTGTTTCACAAAGTCAATGCACCGTGTTACAAGGCAGTGAAAACTTAGCACAAATCCATGAATAGAGCTTCGAATTACTTCCACATCCACCGTATTCTCCAGATCTGGCACCCAACGAATATTTCCTGCTCTCAAATCTCAAAAGAATGTTCCCTGTGAAGAAATGTTCGTCGAATGAAGAGGTGAAACTTTCTGTATAATTTTGCTATAAAGTTTTAATATGGTAGGCCGGGAACTTTTCAGTTGACCTGTTAACCTTCAGAAATAGTAAAATGATATTGTATACCTAAACGATGAACATTTTTATATACATAAATACAATTTTTTCACAAACTATTTTTCTAATTGCGGACCTAACTGTTCAATCGGCCTAACCTAAAAAAAATAAGAATTATTCTACAACCCATACTATTTGAAAAAAATCATATTTAACTAAGTTTGATACATTGTGCTTTCCCTCTTCAATTACAGAATCTCTGTATTACATAGTTTTAATGAAGCTCAATTTTTTAGAAAACTGACTAATTTGCCTCTTCTTCCGATTGTCAGAATAGTTGGCAAATTTCCCATTCGTTAGGTAATTTGCATTTTCTTTTTCCTTTGAAAGGGAACTTTCGCTTATGCCCTTGACTTAGATTGACAGAGTTCACTTTTTATCGTACAATGAGAACGTATTTTGAACTTACAGTAAATTTCATATTCTAGAAAAAATAGATTAAAAGTACCTCCTGAATGGATATGTCATACAAAAACATCTTATAGTTCAAACTTATGCGCACACATTTCTCATTAACCTCTAATATAAAACTTCTAAACTCTAAATATAATATTTTAATAGCTTATACTCACATGCCATGAACCTAAACTTAAGTACGAGTTGAGTGGTTAAACTGGTCAATAAATTTACTTCTATATAGACAAGTTTTTCACGTATCACTTGACATAGTCGAACAACACAATAATTAAATCAACACAATAATTAAATTAGTTGAAATAATCGCCAATTGTATTCAATTATTTTAATTTAATACAAATAATTGCAATCATACAAAACATACAAAAATATGTCATATGCAGACGATTGTACATATTTAAATAATTGCACCATAAAACCAGTGGAAAATAGAAAGCACGACTATATGAAAATTGAGCTAAAATAAAAGTTGACCACGAATATGAGAGGCAACCAGTTATTATTTTTTTTTTTGATGTGACAGTTCTACAATTCAAATCGAGTTGAAAACTTTTAAATGTGATGTTTTATAGCGCAAATGGCAGCAAGTGGGTCAAAGTTAATTTGTTCGTTAACGACAGTTGAATTCAGTAGAAAAAAAGCTGGTTTTATGAAGAAAATACTATTTTTTTAGTAAAATCATACAAATATACATATAAATAAGAGTGTGTGCATAGCAATGTCATATGAGAAGATGTGTGGCATATTATTTGCATTAAAAATGCGTCGCTGTATCATTATTTAACGTAATAAAAGTGAAAATTTTCGCTGCAAAAAATGACTCGTGTTCTTAACGCTCCATTAACCTCAAACGAAAACAAAGTCACAAAAAACAGACATAGCCTTAAAATTATCATTTTTTTAATATAATTTTTTGGTTTTTGTGTTATTATTATTATTATTATTATTTTTTTTTTTTTTTTGGTACTTAAAATCGTCTGCTCTTAATAAAATCATCACTAATAACTTGCAAAAAAAATTCCTCAGTTTAAAAGCAAGGTTCAATGCACAGAGAGATTTTTGTTTATTTTTTTCTTGCGGAAAGAAATATCGACGGGTCAATTTATGGCAATTTAAATGCAGTTTTTTGTTAACACACAAAAATATTTGTTTATATTTTATTTACATATATGCGTTAATATTTTGTTTTTGTTTTTTTGTTATTTGTATTTGCAAAACACCTCGTTAATATTCGTGGCATTGTTCGCTTGCCTCAATTATTCACCGCTAAATTGGCAAATACTGAATTGAGATATGTGGCTATGCGGACGTACAAACGAGTGGATTTTTTGCACTGCCAAAAGTAATAAAAATAAATGTACATATCGACACATACAAAAATTTATGGCATTTAAAATTGTGTAAATACGTTCATTTGTCGGTCTGTTACTAACGAAATTTCCACGAAGTCTTAGCCAGAGTTAAAGCCAATGCCAAATCGTGGGGAAATGCTGCTTACAGCATTGCTGTTATGACTTTTTCCACTATTTTATTATCTCGAAGTTAATTAGAAAGTCAATGGGAAGCGCGCAGAGGTTGGCTGGCTTAATAACTTCGGTTTAATAGGTTGTTCATAGTCGTGAAATGGGCGATAAACACATACATGTAGACATTATTATAAATGTACCTACAAGTATGTGCAAATTATTGTGGTTATATAGGGTGTTTTTTGGAGGCGAGAAATATTTCTAAAAGGATAGCTGTCAAAACAAGGTTTCTTGTTTGAAAACTGCGCAGATTATATTCCAGAACAACGTTTAAAATTAGTTGAAATTTATTTCTGAGGGCTTATATGCTTACAGAAATAATTACTGCCTAGTCTCTGTTCCGATGATGTAGTTCGAATGATAATAAATACTCCCCATTAAATTTGAAGTTTCTGTATTTTTTCTCTAAAAAAGTAGGGTACCTCGAATGGATCACCCTTTATATAAGCTTTTATATCAAAATAATTAATTAAACATACTCTATTTTCTAAATTTAAACCCTTCAATGCCTTTCATGTCATAAAAGCTTAATTATCGTCGCAGAGACACCCATCACCACAGCTTCATTTATGGGAGTCAAAACTTTAAGTAATCACCGAGCATCTAATGAAGAGGCAATACGATTAACTCGTCAAAATAAGCCATTTAACTGAATTTACCCAAATCATGCTCTATGTTTTAAACTCATTTTTACATTCTTGGAATGGGAAATGTACTGACCCAACCGCAACACAAAATCATTTTAGACCATTAAAGTGTAAAAAGAAATAAAATTTTTGCCTACAACTTTTCTAAGCTGTCAACAGCTTTCTTTTCCAACGAACTAAGGCAGCGCTTGCTAGGTAGCCACACAAAAATGTAAACAATGTAATGACAACGGTTACAATTTACAATGAAATGGTGTCACTTTTTCTCTAACCCACATGCGCTGAAGACTATCTTCCCATTTTAAAATTTTTATTTTCTATTTTTTGGGCATTATTCGTATTTATTATAAACAGTTTCGAGTATTAGCAGTTAAACATACTTATGTATATTGTTGTTTTTGCTATTTTTTTTTTGTTTTTGTTATTTTTTCATTAAGCCCAAAGCGTCCTAAATTTCTTGTGGCACAGCGTACGCAAGTTGCATGCAATATGAGCCAAGTAAAGCAGCGTTGTTTTTGTGTATGTGTGTGCGTGAGTTGTGGTGGCGATGAAAAATGAGCATTAAAACGTCTCATAAGCTGCCAGCCACATGACGGAAACCAGTTTCGCCGCAGCGCACATTCGAAGTGACCACCACCTCACGCGGCGGGGTTCAGCAACTTCAACATTTTCATGCTTACACCGGCCTTAGCGGGCGCAAACATCAACAGCAACAGCACCTCACCGGCCATCACCTGCGCACTTTTCCGAAAGAAAGTGATAAGTTAGCGAGCATAGTGCGACCGCGACTAGCAGTTTCGTTTCATTTCATTTTACTACAACTTGTTGCTATTGTTGTTGTTGTGGTTGTCGCTCAAGTGGGCTTTTCCACATTCTCCACTTGGCCGCGCGCGTCTTTGATTCATTTTTGTGCGCTTAATAATTGAATGCAAATTTTCTTACAATGCTCGGGTATGTACTCGGTTTTTAGTATATGGTATATAAATCCCGTTTGTCGGGTTGATCGGTTGTTGAATTGTTGATTGTCTATCTGCTGTTGGCGTAGGTAAGTCATGCGTTGGCTTTGTTTATTTATGCGTGGCGGTAATTGTGACGAAGGTGTGTGCAGTGTGTGGGCTGAATGCGCAATAACAGTGTGTACAAATACAGTATTGTGCGAAATACTGGGTGCACGTAAAAGTTTGTATTTCATTTATTATTTAAAAAAAAATTTTTTGTTTTAGAACCAACTTTTTTGAAAGAGCAAAAGCAGTTGACAAGGAGGCTCATCAAAATTATGTTAGAAATTACTTTAGATTATTATTAGTTTGGATTCTCATTAATATAATGGCAGCACTGGGTGTTTCTATCAGTGAATATATTGTTTGTTAAGTTTAAATTAATTATAATCCCAAATTAAAAAATATTTTAAGTGGTATTATTATTTTGCACACATGTGTATACAATTCTAAATGAGCAATCTTTCGATCTGCATACAATTATTTATATGAGCATCAACCAAGGCACACATTAATCCCGGATTTTAAGCCCACTCCATACTGAACATATTCCAAATCGATTCCTCAACCCGATAAAAGTAGATATCTAGCTTTCTTTTTGTGTATAAAATACTTTTAACAACGAATGGAGAGTGTCTAAGCGATAGCAATTTTAAAAGTGTTTATCTACAACTCCACTCTTTGACTTAAGAGGGGAATCTCAACCACATTAGAAACTAAGACTGCAAAGAGAAGATGACTTCCTATGAAGCCTGTCGATGTTAACTCAAAGGCTTATATTTAGGGGTTTCATATAGTCTCATAAAGTTATAGGTTTTAACGATTCGAAAACATACATAGCATTGAAAATTGTAATTGTGTAAACTCATTTTGTATGTAAACCGACAACAATTTTTTTAAACAAATGTAAAAATGTAAAATTTTACGACTTTGCGATGCTTTATGACAGGTTGTGAGTACCCCAATTATATTTCTGATACGAAAATTCATCAGCCGTTTAAAATGTTCAAGAATCTCCACATATAATTTATCGGGATATGATACCATATATCGGATAACATTTCGAAACATTTCACAAAAAATGGAAGAATCTTAGGGTTTTAAAGTTTCAGCCTATATTTCGAATATATGCGTCAAAAACTTAAATAAAAGTTTGTTTTATCAGGGTCGAGGTTCAGGTTTTATCCCGGAAAGGTCCTTGAATTTATAAGCGCGTCAAATATTCTTTCAAATATAATACTAAATTTCTATAAACTTATAACCAAAGTTAGAAAAACAAGTGAAATTGAGGGAGATCGATAGAGACGAAAAATCTACACTTCACCTCAGAAAGAAACTGTTTTCAAGAATACTAAAAATTGCAAACTTATGACCAAAGTCAGAAAAACAACTAAAATCGAAAAAATAAATAAAAAAAATTAACTGCTAACTTCAGAGAGAAAAGGTTTTAAAAAATATTGAAGATCACGAATTTATAGCCAAAGTCAGAAAAACAACAAAAATCAAGGAAATGAGTTGAAATATCAACTCTTAACCTCTCTCAGAAAGAAATTTTTTTCAAGAATACTGAAGATTACTTACTTCGTCCTGCAATCTTCCTTTGGACGATTTACGTTACTAACTGGTGGCAACATTGAAAATTCTAAAATCGTGTTCTGAGTTATTAGCTTGAGACAGGCTATCCAAAATTATTCCTGCACGTAGAGCTTGAATCGTCCATACATACAAAAAATAGTATCTATTATCTGAAATACGTCGCTCAAAGAACTACTTAGATGTAGCAAAAAAGGAGATGATATAATTTTATTATATCTGAAAAATATTTATTTAAAAGACACAGAATTAGTTCTAATATATATTTTTGATAAGGCGATGAAAAACAGCTCTTGCGCACGCGGATCGTTCAATCATGAATGCTACCAATAAATCTTTCTATGATAAGATTCTGTTCTTTACACTCTGGAGGTAATTGTTATTTGTATTAAAGAAAACGGTACTTTCTGCTGAAAAAATACTCCAGGCATTTTATTCAAAAGGTAAGACGCGGTAGTTGGATAATACCGGTTTTTGATTAGATGGTAAAAATCCAGGAAGTTAACTCTGTTAAGGGGTTAGGGGTAGTAGCTCGGCACTTCAAAGCAAAAAGGCAAACTTTAAACGCTCAGTAGATTTTAATGAAATTTATACAGCGATTTTTTAAGATCAATCAACTGTTGATTTTTTCCCAAAAATTTCCTGAGGCCGCCATTTTGTTAATTTTTGAAAAAAAAATAAATAAAATCCTTCAATCAGGCCCGAGTTTATCTATTTATAAAACTAAATTTTTTTGTCCGATTGATTTTAGATGAATCTCCAAGGACTTATAGTTGTCACCGCAAGTACCTTTTTTTTTTAGAACTGGATCAACACAAACAACTATAACTTTGGAAATTAAATTTTTTTTGGAAATTTTCGTGACTTCAAGTCAACACATTCTATAATAATACCATACTTATTTAAAATAACACGATTTAAAAGCAAAAAAATACTGAAAATTGTAATTTTTTCGTGCCGCTGACTACCTCTAACCCCTTAAAGAAGAAGCAGCGATGCAGCAAAAAATGTCATCGATTTTTTTCCAAAAAAATTACACTTATATTTTGTAAAAAATTGTTCCGCTGTGTCAGAATCTGTAATACTCAGTATACAATTTATCATCCAATAAAGGTTTCCTACATCAATTAAGACAGATTTAATTTATCAACAGTTCCTCCCATCCCTCTATCATCCATATAACGGTGCATTACACATACAGTACGTCCATACAAATTTATTCATGACTCTTCGTACCTCGTACGTCTTCTGTAAGTAAACTCAATCGCTGATGACTCAAAGAATTGTAATTGTAATTCGGTTTTGTTGTGGGCGTTTTTGGCACACAAGCTCATCAAGCACACCAATCACGACATTTTCACACACATCATTCAACTTGTGTAAGAGCTACATATGGTAAATAGTTAAAATGTAGATATGTATGTACGAAAAATGACAATGGCAGCGACTAGAACCTATTCAATCGCATAATAACGAGTGATGAATAGAACTTGTCTGCTGCTGGTACGAGTTTTTTTTTTTTTGCTGGCGTTAATATTGTTATTGCTGTTGTTGTTATTATTGTTGAAATCATGAACTAATTTCGCGCTAATGCGGTTGCACACCTCGTCGCCGCCGCATTCTTCGCTGGCTAAGCTTGATTTGTTACACTTTAACAGACTTTTTTCAACACCTATTGTTATTGTTATTGTATTGTTTTCGTGCAGCATCAGCTCAAATCTATTTCTCGCACAGTTGTTGTTGCAAAACAGTGATATGATTTATAGCAACTTTTTTGATTGTATTATTATTGTTTTCTTGCTTTCTTTTTCGTATTATTTTAAGCTCGTAATTCAGGTTTTCCAAGTCAACGGCGCACAGGCAGCGCTAAAAACCTTTCTCCAACAACAACACAAGCAAAACTATCAAAATAAAATGTAATAACAAAACATTTGCCAACTGTTTTTGTCGGTACTTTCTCGGACTGGCTCGAAGAATTGCACAAATTTGGCGATGAAATTCCTTCAAATGTAATTATATTTTTTCTCGAAACTTTTTTGCTTTTTAAATACATTTCTGAAGCCGCCAATAGCAGGCGCACACGAATTATTGATTTCTATTTTATTTAATTTTTTTTTTTTTTGAAAATGTCAGCGTTAAAAATCGTGTATTGAAAGGCGTGAATAACTGCGCTGCGTGATATCTAGTCCGTCAATTTGTCAGCTGCGATCAGTGACACCTCACGTCAGCGCCTCGTATGCAATCGCTTACTATTAACTCTTGTTTTGCTTTTGTATTTACATAGTCACTATGCGTCGTCGTGGTTTTAATACGAGCCGTTAGTTTACTAGTTAATCCTCCGCTTTCTCGTTCAACGTGCGCGCAGCTCACACGACCGGCGCGCTCAAATTCACGTACTCAACTGTCGGAGTCGCTATTGATGATGCGGATTCTAAGCGGTCGTCCAAAGCGAGGCAGTCAAGCAGCCGCCATGCGCTCTGCCAATGCCGTTGAGCTGAACTTAGCGATGCAAGTTGCTGTCGCAAAAAGCAGTAAAAAAGCTGGTCTTTGACATTTTAAGCTTGAATGGTTGTTGCTTGGCTATTATGTTCGTCGATTGTTATTGGAGATTGGAAGAGTTAGAGTGACAAAAGAAAAAAGGTAAACAAGATAGACTTGCATTTATTTGCGGAGAGCGTTTCAGTTGGCAGGCTGAGAGTAATACTGAGCTTACGGGCTAATTTCTTACTTTCTGCGTTGCAGTTGGTAGGAAGTTTGGATATATTGGCAGATAAGGAAGTGGTTATAATGACGCATGAAGCCGAGCCGAACGCATTTTTTCATTTAAGCGCGTATTTACGCTCAGTTCGCCTTTGAGGGTTCACTCTTGGTGACTTGCTCATTGTAAGTACTAGTTTTGGGTTCCAAGTCCTCTCAAAGCCATCTTCAGAATATTTTAGCTTACAAATCCTTTTTTTGCGGTTTCTCACACTCATTTCAGTTGCATTGCGATCCTACTACTTATGGAAAGCTTTGATGTACTATTCTTGATCACTTTTAAGATAATAGAGAATTGTTTATATCCACTTTATTGGAGAATTGAATTTAGTCATAACTCCGCTGAGATTCGCCAATGTATTTTTAAGATAGAAAAACCTTCTTGTATTAAATTTCTTCATGCCCTCTGATAATTGTCTTTATCTGATGCCAATCTTCAGAATTCATAATTTACTTTTCGAAGCGTTTAATTCAAAGAATTCATATTTATCTATCATCAGAGAAACTAATACTCTCGAGACGAAGTTGTATTTCTATTAAGTTTGCTTTGAGGTGTTTCGAGGGATTCTATGAGGGACTTATGGTAGTACAGGGTCTGTCCGGAAAGTAATAGGTCTCGATTCAAAAAAATGTATTCAACCAATCTTAAGAATTCTTTCAAAACTTTCAAAATAGGCTTCTTCTGCGTCGATGCAGCACTGCCAGCGCGATTTCCAAGCATTGGAGGCGTCACAGAGGGCATTCTTCGGAATAGCCTTGAGGGCCGAGGTGTATGCTGCCTCTGTCGTCTCAAAATACTTTACTTTCATCGACCTTCTCAGACAGGGAGGGCTGTAAGGCGGTTGCGGAAGAGTTGGTAGGCCGGCTTTGGTTAGGTAGCTGCTCATAAGAAAGGCGGTATGAGCCGGTGCGCTGTCGTGGTGAAACTTGCAATCAGATGCGATGTTTTGTCGGACCCGATAGGAACAAATTCATGGTGGACGATGCCTTTGATGTCAAAAAGACAATGAGCATCGTTTTCACTTTGGATTTCTTGCGGTCTTCATCAGCGACCTCTTCTCGGCCCTACAAAAGGGCTTGCTGACACCGAAACACATCACTTATTACTAAAGCAACATCTGGGTAAGCCTGCTTGATCATATCAAACGTCTCTGTCGCAGATTTACAGAGTTTCACACAGAATTTAATCGCGTACCTGTGCTCTAACGCTGAGTTTTCTCAACGCTCAAACTCTAAAACGAGGAAGATAGGCGAAGAAGCCCCAGTTATACAAAGTCTACCGATCCAATCCGACTCTCGATTTTTGAATGAAATTTATTGTTAGAGGAAGTGGATGGATCCCATAACCCGAAAGCAAAAGTCCTATTGAAAGCTGAATAATTTAGGCTTTTTTGTAATGACAGTTAAGACATTTCAATTTCAAAACCTTTACCGGCTGTTTCATTATCAGGAATAATATTGCGTATTAGGACTAATATTAGGACTAAATACCACTTATATAGTGCACGTAAAGTAATAATTATAAATTTCATATATTTATGACTCACCTGTCTGCATTTGTTTCATCCTTGTAAGTACTTAAGTACATGCCATTTAAGCCACTCAAGTGGCAGGTGAAATCAATATTGACCACATATGGTGTGCCCGTACGCAGCAACTCCTCCAATTCGATGATGAGTAGTTCACGTTCCTCACTCAAGGTAAACGCCTTCACACGAATGCGCATATATGCCATTACATTGAGAATTGTAATACCGCCGATCTCCAGATCCTTCGCATGCAACACAACCAAATTTGTGGGCACATCAATTTCGATTTGTACGGTCACGGAACCTTCGCAGGTGTTCGTTTCGTAATTCGGATGCCAATACAGACGATACTTGACTGGACGAATATCGGTTGGCAGACGATAAACAATCTAAATAAAGGCAGTAAATATTAAAATATGTATAATTGATGATTAATTGTTTGAAATAATAGAGAAACAGTTTTTGAAATATGGGTTAAGTGCGTAGAAAGAATATGTGAAGATGGATTTCGTATGTATTTATGTAATACTAGAAATATTGTGGTATAAAACTATGTGCTTTGAAAGTGAAACTGTGAGCATTATAAGGAATGCTTTCACCCACTTAAAGTCAAACAATATTTTTTTCAGAACCTTGAAACATCAAAAAGTTACCTTTAAAGTTAGTAAATTAATCCTTTAGCTGGAAAAATGTATCCAAATTGTTTTGTAAATTTTCCATCTTTCAGACCAATGGCTATGATACTGTGGTCTCATCATATCTTAATTTTCTCTGAATCTCATTTGAATCCTCAATTAATCACTTCTTATATATTGGGATTTAAAGAGGTATTTAAGTTCCACAGAATTCTTTTTTATAGATTCCACAATGCATAAATTTCAGAAAGTTTTACCTTTGAGCTAACTAATACCCTCAATAGTTTCCCTAAAAAAGGCGTGTGATGACTTTTCCTTAGTCAAATTCTGGTGTTCTTTAACTGAATTCGGAAACTATGTTTCTTCATATAATCTCACTTTAAATAATAAAAATTTGCTTTGGAACAGAACGTCTTCTGGTCCGTAACTTTAAAAATAATATTTGAGTTCAGAGTGACCCAAAATCCTTTACATTTCAATCGGTATCTAAATCTAGCATTAACGGTGAAGGAAGAAAAAATACTGTCCATCCAATACCGCTAGAAAAAAATGTAAAACTCGTTAAATACATAGGTTGCTATATATATTTCTAGACTAGGCAACACTAAGTGTTGCCAGGTGTAATCTGACATTTCCATTGGAAAGTTTGACATTTTAGCATAACATCACTCTGAACGTTTTATCATTTAATAGTGAATTGTTTTATTTACAGGGAATTAAAAAATTCATCTCGGCCAAAAAATGGAATTAACTCGTGAACATTTTCGTGCGATCATTTTTCACAACTTTCGACGTGGATTATCACGACAAGAGTGCATCGATGAACTAAAATCTGTGTATGGCTATGAAGCACCATCCTATAGCACTGTGAAAAACTGGTACAACGAATTCAATCGTAGCCGACGCTCGCTCAAAGACGAATTCCGTGAAGGTCGTCCAAAAACAGCCGTTGTGCCAGAAAACATTGTTGCCGTACGTGAACTGATAATGCAAGACCGTCATGTAACATACCTTCAGATAGAGGCATGCCTATGCATTTCTCCTACCAGCATACATTCGATATTGCGTGAACACCTGGCCGTAAAAAAGGTTTGTTCTCGTTGGATCTCGCACAATTTGACATTCGCTCAAAAAAAAGCTCGTGTGGATTGGTGTAAAGAAATGCTGAAAAAATAAGATCGCGGTGCTTCAAAAGACGTTTATAAGATCGTCACAGGTGACGAATCATGGATCTATGCGTATGAGCCCGATACAAAACAGCAATCGACCATGTGGGTCTTCCAAGACGAGCCAAATCCAACGAAAAAAAAAACAAAAACCATTTTCGTTGATAGATATGCCTATTTTCATTATTAGGCCAGAAATATATATAGCAACCCTCGTATAAAATTGCTATTGTATTTATAATTCCAGGATTTTTGCTCTATCACCGTGTTATTTTCCTATAAAAACAACTATAAGCTTATAGATACATATCTACATGTATGTAACTAATATTTTATCTACTTAAGTAGCGGCGGAAATGATTTTATGGATAATTTGTTTAGTTGCCCGCAGTAGTCATAAACCATTTGAAATTCAGCAATAACAAAGATAAGAGCTTTAAACAAAATAATTACTTTAAAAGGTGAAAGGGGAAATGTGTGGTAGGGTAAAGTATAAACTTGATTATGCAATAAAAATTTTTCTGTTGAAGATATGGCACTGCCGTGTTTAGAAAAATTTAAAAACAGAAAATTAAGAAACGAAAAAATGCATCAGGTTTCGACTATGATATCAATCGATTCGTACCTATATTTACTCTTTATCTGTGTAATGGAGAGTCTTAGTAATGATTTTCATTTTACGATCTTCATCAATGATTGAGTTTTGTATCCACTGTATGGACTTAAAGTTATTTGAGAAATGGTTGTGGATTGAATTTTGCAACCTTGCAAGCAGAGTTATGCCGTATTATGCCCATATCAAGGTTTTGATTATGCCTACAATATAATTTTTTGGTCGTACCTCTTTTCTGTTAAGTGTATAATATTAAAATACCCAATCATTGTGGGACTTGAACTAAGTGATGTGATCCCAAATGTTAAACTAAAAAGATGATGTTTTTTGATATCCAATTTAGTTCAACTCAAGCAAAGATTTTTTTTTCTAGATCAGCTAGGATAGTAGGAATTTTCCGCTAGTTGGAAGCAGTGAATTTTTTAGTAAATGTCCATCCTATCATATAACGACTAATCCAAGTAAAAGTACTTGAGAATGTATTTCGCGCGCTTCGCTCAACTTATGGTCAACATAATCGGCCTACTATGCGTACTATTCGCAACACCTTTACTCATCTTGAGACCCAACATTCATTGTTGGATAATATTCGACCGCGTAGATCACGTCCAGCAAGCAGTGAACAAAATATGTATTTTAGGTCGAGATCTTAAATTGAAAGCATATAAAATACAGCTTGTGTAAGAACTGTAGCCGCTCGACATTTCCAAGCGACACCACTTCGCTCTATGGGCTTTTGAAAGATTCTAAGAAGAACCGACGTTTTTGAGCCAAATTTTGTTCAACTATGAGGGCCATTTCAGGCTCAATTGGTGTGTAAACAAGCAAAATTGCCGCATTCGAGACGAGAAGCAACCTGAAGAGATTCAAGAGCTACCATTTCATCCAGAAAAAAAAACGGTTTAGTGTGGTTTGTGGGCCAGTGGAATCATAGGTTCATATTTCCTCAAAAATAATGCCGGTGAGAACGTAACCGTCAATGGTGCCCCTTATCGCCCCATGATAACCGACTCTTTGATGCCTGAAATTGAAGCTCGAGATCTCGGTGACATTAAGATGAAACAAGACGGTCCCACTATCCACACATCGCATCAATCAATGAATTTATTGAGAGAACATTTCGGTGGGCAGATAATTTCACGCTTCGGTCCAGTCGATTATTCACCAAGATCATGTGATATCACACCGTTAGACTTTTCTCTAAGGGGATATGTAAAGTCTAAAGTCTAAACGAACAAGCCAGCTTCGATTCGGACCTTGGAGCAAAACATCACGCGTGCTATTCGCCAGCTACGATCTTCTGCACTAAAATATCACAATTTATATAATACGGTTCAGTTGATATGACAATAGTCCCGATTACTTCTACTATATACTACCCGCCTATAATATATAAAACCCTTTGTTAAATATTAGACATAAATGCAATTCCGCGATATGAAATGTTCACATGATTATAATCCGATATTCTTAGAATTCAAACACTTTTTTTATTTTTTGTTTGCCCGATTTTACTAATACTAATTAATTCATCACAAGATACGAGCATATTGATATTGAATTTTGTTCGAAGTGGCTAAGTACTTTAAGGTTTAAGGTTCATTATACACGTTTGGAAAATTATTACGCATTAATTTGTCTGACGAATTTTGTACCATTAATTTTGTGTAGTTGAAGCCGTTGTCACTATCGGCGTAGTGTTGGTTTCATCCTTGCTTAAGGATTCTATAAACGATTGCAAAACTTCCAGTTTATCTTCGCACTCCCTTAACTTCACGCTTGTATTGCTATCATCAACCGCTACAAAGACTAAGACAACAATCAGAACGGTTGCTGTTAGGCCTAAAGCAATGGCAACCGTACGAGCTGTCAATTTATCTGTAAAATGTTTATCTTTTCAGTTAAAACGTAACAATAGAACTACACAATCTCATACCCAGAATTTTCGAAAACATTGCGACTGTCAAAATTTGGTAAAAAAACCGTGGCGGCGAAATGAACGGTTTAAGTGATTTGTCACTTCTAACAGCAAATAATACGCTAATTAGCGTACCGCTTATCCGTCAATTATTTCTAATCGATACAGCTTTTGATATTATACGCGCAATATAACAAAATATTTGACAAATATGTGCATATCATACAAGTACTATGTTATATACATACATAAAGATATCTAATGTTTTTAAATACAAAAAATTACCGCTTATCTTTATAGCGTGCGGCAATAACTGTTAACTTTGAAAAATACCACCGATCGACTGTCGTGCATTTGTTTTGTATCCACATTAGCTTATCTAATAAATAGCATTGCATTATAGTTTCGATCTTGACCAAGAAGGCTTATCAAAATTGCTTTATGATGGCTATTATCAACAAATCTATGATGTTTTTTTTCCAATTTGACTAATCACGAAGTTTTTTCATGCATTATCGAGTGGATATCCACTAACGTATTAAGTGAATATAGTTTTGCTTTTGGATATGCTTTATGAATGGACTTTAATTACACTTTTATCAAATGATAAGTTACTATAAAGTCCATGGGGTTTTCCTTGGTAACTAAATGAAAAAACTATGCTGAATTTTGAGCAGTTATTCAATCAAAACAGTAAGAATCCCGACCACACCTGTGTGGGCTTAATTAGGCTGTTTTTATGCTTAATAACCTCACGATTAAATGTCAATCAACGTAAAAAAATCGATTTAACTTGCACTTTAGTTAAGAACTTTCTGTGATTCCATCATTAAATGCAATTTCTAAATCAAATAACTCTGAACAAATTATGGCATAACAGGTAAAGCTCAGTAGTTAATGAGTGCCTATCGTCACTTAAAATGCAAAATAAGCTTACAGAAACTATATAACTGCAGCCCCTAATATTGAAACAAAATTTGAGTTATAGTTATAAAATGGTTATATACTGGTTATATAACGGTTATCCATTGGTTATGTACTAGTTATCCTATACTCAAGTTAAGAGGAATTTAGTGTTTTACTTATAAAATGGTTAGGTTATATAATGGTTATATATTGGTTATGTACTAGTTATCCTACACTCAAGTTAAGAGAAATTTAGTGTTTTAGTTAAAAAATGGTTTGGTTATATATTGGTTATTATCTCTGACAACGATTTTCAATTTTTTTTTTTTTTTGATGATACTTCGTTTTGCATTTTTAGGTGCCTTGATTGCACAATGTTAATAGTGACTAACGAGCAGTCGATTTTTATAAAATTCTTAATATTCGATCGTCTTATCCTTCAAGGATTTTAAAGAGTATTTCTAACTTCTCTATGCCATCGAAAAAAGTAAGCAGACTTCCTTCATATTTGGCTTCTGAATACTTCTAACAATATTAGTTTATATTCCGGAACTCAAAAATAACACATTTATTATTTTGTGGACACTCAAAGAACCATCAAAATCTATAGTCTAAGTCAGTAGCAAGCATTTATATCAACTTATAATGAAAATGTAAATTTCCAAGCACCAATTCCAAGAACTTCTTTCACATTGTCTTAAAACTATTTCAACACCAAGAAGGACATACTTTAATAATAAAAAAATGTTATATGTACATACCTCGTCGGGATTTGGTAGCCCAGGTGGTAGTGTTGGATAATTGGGATTCGAGGTTACGGCAGTCGACTCCGTACTCGGCACAGTCATGGTCGGAATCACGGCGCCTTGTGTAGTACGTGTTGTTTGCGTGGAAGTCACTGTCGGTGTTGGAACAGTGACTGTCGTTGGGTTGGTTGGATCCGTTGGATTACCAGGCTGAGCAGTAGTTTGTGTTGGATTGTTTGGTGCTGCAGTCGTTGGTGTTGTAGGCGTTGTAACCGTTGTAGGCGTCGTTAGCGTCGTGGGCGTTGTGGAGAGTGTAGTGGGTAGCGTGGTTGCATCTAATTTATCTAAAGCATCTTGTAATTCATTCTCCAAATCCGCCTTCTGTACGGCCAGAACAATGGTTGAGACCATGAAAGCCGTTGTGGCAAGTGCAAGGCATATTGCAATAACTTTAGCTGTCAGCACTGAAAATTATATTTACATAATATTTAGCCAATTCTAGTTTAACTATTTTCTATTGTTGTTGTATGGACGAAAACGTTATCCTTTTTAATACTCACACGCCATGTTGTGCTGCTGTTGTTTTGATTTACGAAAAAAAGTTTGTTTTAAGCAACTTATGGACTTGTTCGTAGGAGTGGTCCTTACGAACTAATTAATGTATTTCACTTGGACTCTGAGGTTGGGTCATATCGACTATCCAATTTTATCGCTTTTAGTATGTAATTTATATATGTTATTTTATGCGATATGAAAATACGAAATTTTTAATTGCGGGTAGTTCTATTAATTTTTATTACTCCAATAACCGATATTATCGGTTTTTATCATTTAAATAGTCTACAAACGCGGACGTGTGACTTTCAAAGACTTTTGTATGCACTTTGTGGTATATTACTGTTTGGAGAACCCTAGAAGCTTCGACTTCTGGTTAAACTTCTATTTATTTACTTCTGCTTTTGATTAGGACGTTTTCCTTTTTTTCGTTTTGTTTTGTAAATATTTTATTACTGAATCACGCGCCTATATACAGGATGTGGCTTCTAATTTGACCTAATTTCATTTTACGGCAGAAAGGGAAAAGATGGAGAGAAAAAATTATAAAATTTGTATAAGATATAACACATTATTTCATTGAGGCTCCATGAAGTCCAAAAAATTTACTTTACTGTACCTCCTTTGATGCTCAGTTTTGATGTATTCCTCTAAACAGAGCGTGTTGTATTTCTTAATCATTCTCAAATTTGTATATCAAAGAGCGTTTCTTCGGTTATTTTACTAAGTTTCCGTTCGTCTATCCGAGCTCCGAAAAATAAAACAAATAACCCAAGGATTTCACTGCTTTCCCCCAACAATGTGACCCTAATCAACAAAGGTTTTCTGTAGTGAATAGTATTTTATGGCATACTAAGGAGAGGGATCCCACTTCTACGAGTAAAGCATATTGTCTTACATTTTATGAGATTCAATGTTCTCCTTTTGGTTACTGATAGTGTTCTAGCCGTGTTTTTCTTTCTCAGCATCGCAACCAACCGGCCGGTTACTTTAATTCGCTTTCATGCTTATTTTGAATAAATAAAATCGCAATTTTCCTACAAATACCTCAATTTGCATATTTCGCACATAACATAATAAAATTCTTGTTTACGTACTGACGAGGTTATTCGTGTATTCTCTAATCGAATGCTACTAGTTAAATGAGCTGCAAGTGGTTGGTATGTGATGAGAGACACGACTATCATTGTAAGAATATACAGAGATGCATAGCATAATTTTAGGCATAATACTTTGGGTACAGAGTGCTGTAATTTGGTATAGACACATAAATAAAAGTTTACATTGTTCCCTCCGTTTGCGTTCCTAAATCATGACTACTGATAGATGGCGCCAGCTCAAAATTTTAACCAGAATTCGTATTTATCGTGAGGTATTCGTGATTTACATATATTGGCATATTTGAAATCAGTTCATAATGTTATATATATGTACATACATACGACTGGTAAAGTCAGAATTATGTATGTATATTGGTAGAAGTTGACCATCATCCCTTTGGTTATTATCTGCCTCACGTCGCTATATTTTCTACCATGATTCTAGATTTTAATTTCGCAAAAAGGTGGCAACGCTCTGTCTAAAAATGTTTTATCGGAAAGATTTTTTAGACATTTTTCGGAAAGATATTTTTTATTAATTTCACCGTTTTTTTAAGTAGTGGCAACTCTATTCTTAATATGGACTTTCTTTTAATTTAATCTCTTATGATATTTTCTGTTTTTACCCTGAACCGGGTATATTAAGTTTTCCAGGAAATTTATAATACCCAAAAGAAAACGTCGGAGTATACTACTATGAGCAAAAAATAGTAAGACTTTGTTCATAATTTTAAAATTCTTAACTTATTTCTCAAGATCTTTGTCGTCCCCCTCAAAGGAAATCAACCTTGGATTTAATACACTTGTACCAACTTTTTTTTAAACGCGCGGCAACATTGATTTTTCATCCGCTTTGAGGTGGTTTCTTCAGTTTTCGATTCGATATTCAGTCGACTGATCGTCTGTTTTCAGGTCGTAAGCATAGATGAAAGACGTTAACGCGACTGTGTTTTTCGAAAAATTTCAGTGCTTTTGGAACCAATCGTGTTTTCTGCTTTCTTAGGCCCAAATGATCCTTCAAAATAGTTTTCACTGGTCCTTCCTATATTTCAACGATGCCAGTAAGATCTTTGGTTGTTAATCGTCGATTCTCAAGCACCAATTTCTCTATTTTATGGGTGTGTTGATCATCAATTGATGTTGATGGCCGACCTGGATGTGGTCGTCAACGCGAACTCGACCCTCTTTGACTAAACACTTGGTCGAGACCAACAATTATCACCGAAAGCCAATTCCAACATTTTAAACATTTCGGCACAAAATATAATGGAACTTTTTTTTGGAATAATTCCATTCCACTAGGCACAGATAGCTCTGAGAGTTATACCAACCAAAAAAAAAAAAATATTTTGACAACTGGTTTTTCATGCGATCTAAACGATCATAGATGAATAGAGTCGATTTAGTCATGTCCGTCTGTATATATGATAACTAGTGTCTGTATTTTTCAAATATCAAACTGAAATTCTACACATGTTCTTTTCTTCCCAAAAAGTTGCTCGTTGGCGAAACGGGCTTTTTATTTGACTTACTGTATTAATCAATGAGGCGCTTTAACCTTCAAACAGATTGTATATACTAGTAGTTTATGGCTTCTATTCGAAAAAATCGATCAAAATCAATACGAATGGATTTTTGTTTACCGCTTAAGAGGGTATTCTACTCTAGAATTTTGAAAAATTCGATTTTTTTACAGTGTTTTGCTACAGTTCCTTTAGTGACGCAGTACCTAGCCCGGTTCGGCCGTATCTTAGACTGCCTGAAATTTGACTCACTTTTCTAAACGCGTTTTTCTCGAAACTACTTTTTGCCACACGGTACCGGCATTATCTCAAGTTCTATACAACCGATTTACTTGAAATTTTGTGTGAACCTTATTTATATAATCCTTTATCGTTCCTACCAGCATCGTGTCAATACTTTCGTTTTTAATATTTAAAAAAAATTCAGGAATTTCAAAAAAAAGCGTAAAAAATGATTTTTATTTTCAGGCAAACGCCATTTTTCAAAAAAAAAAAAAAAATGTTTCGTGTTCCCTGAGGTAGGGACTATAACAGCATCCTTACTGATTAAGAATTTCTTTTGATTTTTTTTCAGATCACCAGGAGAGTCACGATCAATGTCACAAGGATGCGCCATTTTTTTACACCTGTCTCCCCCCCTCTAATTATTTTAAATTTTAATATTTTTTTCCTGTATTCTTAAGACATCAATAAAAACACCATAAAAAAATGGATAGTGAAAATATTTTTTAGTTTTTTTTTAAATAAAATTCAAAAAACTGCCCAAAATTTGATTTCTAGACTAGAATACCTACCCCCTTAAATGCTATCAAAAAAAGCACCTGAGCTTCGAAGCAGCTGAAGTCAACATTTTCTTTTTTTTGTTTGGTTTCTAGGTCCATTCGAAAAGTTCAATTTTGGTTTATCAATGTGTCTAGTTTTTAAACTTTTATCCCAGAATGAGGTCCCGAAAAGAACATAACAAACCAAATTGTCGCATCTTGCCGCATTGGAAACGAAGAGATTGGTTTCGACTTTTTGGGTCGTTCGATTGATCACCGTTAGACCTTTTCCTGTGGGGATATGTAAAGTCTATGGTGACTGATGCGGACAATCCCGCTTCGCTTCAGGCCTTGGAGCAAAACATCACGGGTGTCTTTCGCTAGTTGCCAGTCGAAATGCTCGAACGAGTCATCGAAACTTGGACTTTACAAATGGAGAATTTGAAGTTTCTGTTCTTTTTCTTTAAAAAAGTAGGGAACCGTGCAATGGATCACTCTTCATATACTTGGTAGCTGGATTTATTGAAATAACCTCTCATTTTTCAATTCAATCTGCAACAAACGTATTCGGAAAATTTCACGAACGATTATTTTAAATCGATAACTCTCCTATCAAAGATTGATGAATCGACTAACATAAAACTCGAAAAATAGTTGTCAATGGTTAAAGCAATAATTGAACGAAAAAATTATACATAATTTGTACAGCATTAGCTATTTAGTTTATATAATTCAAAAAACTCCGCCTTTTACAGTTCAAAAAGTGTCTCCATAAGAAGCAAAATTATTAAACCTTTATTTACTTATGCTGAATTTTTCTCCAACCACGCTGCAATATTGGCTTTGTTGTTCGCCAACCATGCAATGTTGTTCTTAACGGTCTCCTGCGCACGCACACGCGCCGCAGCGCCCGCGCCGGCTTCCGGATATTTAGCGAAGAATTGTTGCATCTCCTCCAACTTCGTTTGTGTATCGAAACGCGCGGTTATCGATGGTATCATGCTGCCCAAATAGCGTTCATTCAAACCGAAACGGTCCACCAGATCCAGCCAATGCTCGCGCACATAATCCCAGACAATAGGCTCACCCACCGGATTAGCGGCAATATATTGTATGCAAGTGAAGTAATCTTGGCCACGCACATTGTTTTCATCCCAAGCGAGATTGATGTAACTGAGAAGTAAATTATTTATAGGTCAAATATTGTGAACAAGTTTGAGAGCGCGTGTTGACTTACTTGCCCAGTATCCATGGCACTTGTACAGCCGACAGACCGTACATTAGTTTCGATTTCTCACTGGCATCCGCTTCGCTTACGAAAAGATTCCACATGGTTTGCCAAGCACTTTCATTAGCAGCAAAGGCGCCATAATAGTAGATAGTTTCACGTATGTCCGGATGTGGGCGGGTATCAGGATTTGCCAGCCAAGCGTTGAAGCGTGTGCTCGCTTCATTTAGACAATCGTCAAGACCGAGCGAACAGGCGGCTGAGAGAATCGTGACACGTAAGCGGCTAGTAAAGAATTGAAAGAAGTAAAATATTTTACTTTCATCGCTATTTTTGTAATAGTGTGTTTAAAAAGCATACTTCTGTAAGTGATCTTCGCCCACCGTCCACGTCACACTCTCATAAATTGGCTTGATCAACTCGCGTGCATATTGCTTGTAATCGCCAAACACCTCGGTAAACATCAGCAGACGTTTAAGTGAGGTAAGCTTCGATGCAGCCACACTCCAGGGTACATAATCTACCTCTTTAGCTAAGTATGCTGTCATATCGAGCGCTGTATCATAGGAGAGTTGAGTGGCGTCAGCTAGTGAGAAAGCATCGTTGAGGAGACCAGCACGATCGCCAACGGAGAATTTCTGAAATTTGTAGAGATATAATTGAGTCATATCGTTTCTAAAAATATAATATAGGCTGAAAGAGAGAAAGGGTGCAGTATTTTTTCATTATCCAACTTTATTCAGTGATTTTATCCGTGACGAAAGAGTCTTTTTGTCAGACGTGTAGCGCAGGACATGCAAACAGATGGCTAGTGTAATGCGCTCATAGAACGCTGGACATATATTTGATATGTCGGGATCTATTCTGGATAAATATCAAGAACGAAGCTGCGCAAGGGTCGCTCTCGTTTCTTGCGGCAAGTCGAGCTCTTCGTCTTCAAAAGGTGGTGATTTAACTCCAAGTTATCTCCAAGCCATTCACTGAAAAGGCGTCGGTGAAAGTGTTAATGGTCCCACTGTGAATGGCGGTTAGCGCATGTCTGAAGTTAGTTGCGTCTAAAGTCTGGTTGGTGTATTGTTTTATGTCGTCGACGTAGTTGAGGAAGAAGCTCTTGATGCTCCTATGTGGCTGTTCCAAAGAAACTATTTGGAGAGGAGTTATTTATGCTCCTTAACAGGGAGCATACTGGTCTCATTATGCATGTGTTCGATGGGACACATCAAGAGGAATCCTGTAGTAGTCCACATTACAGTGTTCTGCCACGCTTGCAACCTTCCCGTCTGCGTTTCACTGTTTCCAGGCGACCATATTGGTGAGTCGTAGTTAAGGACCGGTCGGCCGATTGCCTTACATGTTGCCAACAACGTTTCTTTATCTTTTCCCCATGTGCTGTCGGCTATCGACTTGAGGATTTTGTTGCGGCTCTATACTTTGGCAATAATTGCGGTGGTGTGGGGAGTGAAGGAGCACAGGTTAAATCACACCTAAAATCTTAGGATTATTGACAATCGGAATCCTAACCCATCGTTCAGTTTGTGAATATGGTCGTTGTGGATTTAGTGAGGGGGAGTGTTAAGTTCCGTGCAGCCGAAAGCTGTTTACGTTTGAGCATGCCATCGATCCCATTTCCCGACGTCAATATCGAGCAATTATCAGCGTACGAGGTGACAGAAATTCGCTTTGGCGGTTGCGGGAGTTTCGTGATGTGGAAGTTAAACAGTAACGGGAGGGCACATCACCCTGCGGAAGACCTTGTTTAATTCTCCTCAGTTTGGATCTCAGAGATTTGTGTAGATCCTCACTGATATGAGATATTTTCTGGAATTATCTGACAGTAAGACTATTAAGTAATCGAATACATAAAATATATAGAATAGCCAAAGCTTTTCATTGAACCTTTCGCAGTTGAATAATTAAATTCTAGTTTTGAACGACGCTTTCTAACTTTACGGAGATCTCGAAAATACACTTCAAAAAGATGTTTTGTTAATTTTTTCTCCTACGAAACGATAGTACATATTGCACATATTTTTACCAAAAAGAAAACTTACAGTTGGATCATCTATTAGTTGATTCGCTAAGTTTTCCCACAAAGCTGCTGGATAGTTAACACGATAATAACCGATCTGATCGTAATTGAATTTAATCCATTGTGGTGCGGTGCTTAATTCAATGATTACTGCAAGAAGAGCATTCATAAAATATTATTAAAGGGTGAACTTTATTTAACTTACACTCCGATTCATTGTAGTAGAACCACGCTCTGTTAACGTCAGTGAGAGTATTCGTTTTGTAAGTAATTGGAATGGACCAGGTGTAACTGTGATAAAATAAATGAATAATGTAATTAAAGCATAACATAATAACTTTTTTTGTTTCACAACTAAATTTGTATGGTCTGTACATACTTGAAAGCCGAATCATCATAGACGCCTTCGTAGTCATCGGGATTGGAGAAGAAGCGTTTCTGTGTCAATTTGTATTGGGTAGCGCTTATTTGTTCCACCTCCACCACCGGCAAACCCATTTGCTCTGTCCAGGTGTTCATAATTGATTTCACATCGAAACCCAAATTCAATTTTTCAATTTCTGTTAAAAAGTTGTCGGTCACCGCATTCTTATATTTGTACTCATTCAAGTAATTCGTAACAGCTTTTTGGAAATTATCTGCTCCAATAAAATCCTCCAACATACGTATTAAGGAGGCACCCTTCGAGTAGGTGATGGTATCGAAAATTTCCGTGATTTGATCGGGATTAGCTACAGTCTGTATAATGGGATGTGCACCGAGTGTAGCATCCAATGTGAGTACAGGCTGAAGAGTGCCAGTAATGAATTGATCGCGCTAGAAATACAAAAAAATAATTTTGAGACATAAAGAGATACATTAAAAACAAGTAAGAAAGAGCTAAGTTCGGGTGTGACCAAACACTTTATGCTCGCAACTTTGAGGGACCAAAGGGAAATTTTTTCTTCGAATGTCAATAGTATATTTGACAGGTTGACAAATATTTTCGGTAAGAAGTTCGCAGTAGGAATTAGGGTCCACATATTCGCTATCTGGAAGCACAAATAGTTTCGAACCGCCAAATTCTTCTGTTTTTGGGATCTTGATCTGAAATTTTGCTCACACCCTTCTACTACCCAAAAAGCTGCTCACTTAATAACGGACTAAATATCTTCACCAATTTCATCATTAGTCTAAGGCAACCCTATAATCTTCGAATATACATTGTGATAAAAAGGTACATCCTTATTGTAATTTGAATTTTCCGGGTAAATTATATTTCAAAAAATGTATTTCGCTATTATAAGTTCGTAGGTCTGTTCTTGGTTACTACGCCAAATATGAGCGCGGTCTGTCAAGTAGTTAGTTTACAGCAGTTGCTTAAGTCAGTTTTATCTCTGTAGTGCTTTGCGATTTTTTCAATGGAGCAAAATACTGAGCAAAGAATGTTGAAAAGGGTTTACGATGATTCAGTTTTATCAAATACATAAGCCTACGCATAGTACAAAACCTTGAAAGGCGGGAGAGAGATCGTTGAAGACATGTCTCATTCTGGACGACCCTCGACCTCTTCAACAGATGAAAATATTAACAAAGTGAAGGATGTGGTGCTTGAAACTTGTCAGCCAAATGTTAGAGAGTGTCCAATTCTAATGATTTTGGTAAATATTTTGTGTATGAAACGCGTTCTTTCTCGACACGTTCCGATAAAGCTGAATTTTTTTCAAAAAGAGTACCGTAAACAGGTCTCTTTGGATATTTTTGATCGCATTCCGATCCCTTATTCATGGAGAGCATTGTAACTTCCGATGAGACGTGAGTTTAAGAGTTCGACATGTAAACAAATCAAGAAGCATCAGAACGAAGGAAAAAAACGAGCCGAAAAATTACCCCAAGGCGATTCGAAAATCAAGGGTATGCTCATTGTTTTTTTCGATATTTGTGGTTTGGTGCATCATGATTTTGTTCCGGAGGGAGAAACGGTCAATAAGGACTTCTATTTGGCTGTTTTGAGGCGTTAGAACATCCGTCGAAAACCGTCGGAATTGTGGAAGAACAATTCATGGGTTTTACACGATGTTCGCATGGAAAATGCAATGAATGCTATTGCTCAACCACAGTAGATTCCAGATTTGGTTCCTTGCGGTTTTTTCTTGTTTCCCAACTGAAGTTGGTTTTCAGTCCATCGAAGAGATAAAACGAAGTTCGCTGAAGGAGCTGAAGGCCCTCACAAAAAGAACGTTTGAAAAGTGTTTTGAGGACTGGAAAAACCATTGGCATAAGTATATTCCTTTGAAGACGCCAAATAAATAAATTATTAAATATTTTGCGTTTTATTTACATTTGCCGGGTACTTTGTCACAATGTATGTACCAGCCTGTAAATTTATTTTAATGTCGCTCACTTTGAAGTCGGTCGTTTGTTAAGATTATTTACGCCTGTTACTTATATTTTCTAAAAAACCACTTTCTGATGTGATATCCTCTAGTACATATATTAAAGCGAAGTTTTAAAATAGTTGGTGAAGGTTTTCTTTAGAGTAAAATAGTACGGTAGACATTTCCTCTTCAAAGGAAATAATTTAATTTGGTGATATGAAATCTTTGTATTACTTTTTAATAAAAGTATTTTGATTATTTTTACTAACATTATTCCATTTCAGTATACCGTTACCCAAACTATAAATTTTGTGAAAATTAATTTTGCCTTTAACTTAGTGTTTCATTATTAGGAAATTTCATATCAGTCACTTGATTTTAGTTTAATTTCTATTTAAGTATTTCAATCTATTCAGTGTTTTAGTGCGCTTACCATTTTCCATTCAGGGAACTTCGCCTCAACGCCCTTATCTTCAATGTAGCTCGCGAAACCCTCATTAAGCCATAAATCGTTCCACCAATCCATAGTAACTGTAAATAGATTAGAATATTCAAAAACGATAAGATTTTAACAAACCAACAAATTATTAGATCATAATTGTAAAGTGATTACGAAAAAATAAATTTATGAAATAAGACTTAAATACTATACAATAACAATGAGTTAATAACTAAAGAAGATAATAAAAAAAAAACACAAATTACCTAAATTTCCAAACCACATATGCGCGAACTCATGGGCGATAACGCTCGCAACACGTTGTTTATTCACGGTCGAGCTCACAGCCTCGTCGTAGAGCAACGACGTTTCACGATATGTCACCAGACCCCAATGCTCCATAGCGCCGGAGACGAAATCCGGTATAGCGGCCATGTCTATGCGAGAAAGTGTAAATAGTATTAGTAATATATATATAATATATTTTTTTAAATTAAGTGCTAAAATACGCACCCAGTTTTGGTAGTGGATATTCTACTTGGAAATACTGTATATAATACTCGATAACAGTTTTGCCAACATCCAAGGCGAAATCGACTTTGTCCAGCTGCTCGGGTGTGGCAAAGGCACGCAATGTGAATGGATTGCCAATATCGTTAGTATCGATAACCGCCGATTTATATTGGAAGTCGGAAACAATGAAGCATGCCAGGTATGTGCTCATTGGTACGCTGCGGTTGAAGTAAACCTCCGTATATTTACCTTGGTAAGATTCGCCCTAAATAACGTAGCATAACAGGGATGCATGTAAGTATTTGTAGAACCAATCTGTGTGCGAAAACTAACAACCGCTTACCGCAATATCCATATTGGAGAGCGCATGGTAATCACCCTCCGAGGGATACACCAAAGTCACATCGAAAGTCGCCTTCATGGCGGGTTCATCGAAGCAGGGGAAAGCGAGACGCGCATATGTGGGCTCAAACTTAGACGTGGCAATGTATCTACGAGGCAATTTTCGAAATTGATTACAAAAACGTACAAATATTTCGGTACGCGCATACTTACTTTCTTGTATTATCCGCCTTAAGATACGATGAACTGTAGAGTCCAACAATTTTGCCAGCCATTGTGCCCTCAAACAGTATGCCAACATAGAAGGCACGTTCAGCCGGCAACTCTTCGCTCAGTTCGATTACCAGGAACTCACGCACCAAGTCCAGGTAATAGTTCTTTACATAAACAGTTGGATTGTTTGTGCTCGACAAATACACATTATTGATCACCAGTTTGCTTGAGTGCAATACGATTTTGTCAATACTTCTGGTGGTGTTCACGCGTATGAGCATTTGGCCGGTAAAGTTACCCGTCTCGATATCCGGATGCAGATAAAGATTATAGTTGATGGGAAAAACGCTGTCGGGCAGTCTATAGTCGATCTAGACAAGCATATAGCGCACACACATATACAAATGCAATGTAATTACAATCTCAAAAGTAATCATAATCATTACAATTATGTACTTACAATTTCCGGCGCCGTTGTTGTAGTATCAGGCAATGCGGTTGTTGTTGGTACAACAGTGGGAGTTGTAGTTGGTGTTGTTGCTGGCTGGCTGCTTGTACTCGCTGTGGTGGTAGTAACAGCTGTAGTTGTTGTAGTGGTGGTGGTGGTGAGGGAGTCTTTCAGCGCATCCAGCTCATCTTGCAAATTCGCCTTCTGCACAGCCAAAACGATCGTGGACGTCGTGAAAGCGACAAGGGCTAGGCCCAAACATATCGCTACCAATTTGGTCGTAATAATCATGTTTGTCTCGGTAGGCACTAGTTAAAGTGTAGTCAATACTTGTTAACTTCGTTTCGCACAACCTTCACTTACGGCTGCTTAGCCGTAACTGTATCTTGTTTGAGAGCAATTGCGTTTGTGCCTAGACACATGTCCGTAAGTACGTATGCCGTTATCTGCACAATATTGCATTTTATCAAGACAGCATACTTAATCTAATCGCTGATTTTATAAGAGTAGGACCGTATATATTTGTAGGTATCTACACATGTGTAGTAGCTATATAAAAATGCGCGAAAATAAGATGAATACATCGAAGCTAATTTATTACGAAAACCTGCATAATATCGCGTATCTGTCGTAAATATTTCTAAATAGCTGATAACAGTTAATTTTCGTTATTGAAAATCCCTCTATAGAGTTATTAATCAGCCCTACTGTGTAGTTGTTAAACTGATAATCTATTTGTATATCAGCTGGTTTTTTTTTTTTTGTAGAACAACGGCTTATTGGCAGATAGATCAGTATCTTGTTATCATTTATTTCATCTATATATAATATCATTTATTAACCAATATCATCTAATAAACCGTTAAAGATAGTAGTATTACTTTAATTAATACCGTTTGTGGAAGTTTGTGCTAGTTTTCTAAACCATTTCATACAGAAGTAGTTGCAAACTGTTATGATTACTGTATTCAAGACAACTCCACCTAAATTTATAAACAATAACTTAACTACAGTTTTTCGCAAATAATGAATTTTTCATAGTTCACGCTTCTCGCTTACAGTGGCACTCCGCTCTAATTTCCTTTAAAGGCGTAGTATAAGAGCGGTCCGATAAGTAGTTCGCATCATCGCATGCCACCCTATAGAAAATATAATTATTTTTCCTACCGCAGATAAAGAACGAGGTTCCCTACTTTTTTAAAGAAAAAACACAGAAACTTCAAATTTAATGGAGAATGCTTAGTATCATTCGAAGGAACATTTTTTGATTATTACATTATTTATTACTTTATCCCTTTCATTCTGTTTAATTTTCGTTGATTCGTTCGAGTATATCGACTGGTAACTGTAAATGACACGTGTAATGTTTTGCTTCAAAGCCTGAATCGAAGCGGGATTGTCGACATAGACTTTAGACTTTACATATCCCCACAGGAAAAAATCTAACGATGCGGTATTACACGATCTTGAAGGCCAATCGACTGATACAAAAGCTGAAATTATCTGCTCATTGAAATGTTCTCTCAATATATCCATTGATGCATGCCATGCGTTGGAAGTGGCGCCGGCTTGTTGAAGCCAAATGTCGCCGAAATCACGAGCTTCAATTTCAGGCATCAAATAGTCGGTTATCATGGCGCGATGACAGTCGCTATTGACGGTTACTTTTTCACCGGCGTCATTTTTAAAGAAATATGGACCAACCACCAAACCTTTTTTTATGAAATAGTAACTTTTGAATCTCTTCAGGTTGCTCTTCGCCCCAAATACTTATTTATAAGCCTCATCTCTGAACAAAATTTGGCTCGGAAACGTCTTCTCTCTTCTTAGACTCAAGAGTCCATAGAGCGAAGCAATGTTGCTTGGCATACTCAAGGATTTTCAAAAATGAGGAATAGTGAGTTCGTTTCAATCGTGATTCGATTCTTGCCTTTGGATTGGAAGGCGTGCAATGAAATCAAAAAGTGTGTGGATCTCTAATACCTACGTTAACTGCCCTCAAGTAAATTTCAACGTAGTCGTACCTCGGTTTTTGATTTGCCCCGAAAACGTAGATCGCCAATTAAAATTGTGTGAAATAGCGGAGACAATTAGCTGCCCGAACGACGAGGCGCGTGAAACATTGAGATTGATAAAGCTTTCCACGCGATATGTCTCGTATTTTTTCACTACCGGCATCAATGACAACCGCGAGACTACTTCAAAGCAATATTGACACTATTGAACTGCAATCCGTAGTAATTTCAGCAATTTATTCAATTTTATTTGTGTGCGGTTACATTCGATGCCATTGTGCATGGTCACCACGGTTCAGACACTGAATCCAATTTTCTACGTTTCCAAGAATACTACATATCGCCCGATACTGCTGCAATTTCATGTTCGGTATCATACGAAATTCATCAATCGTAGTTGGCTGGTTGGCATAGACCATAGACTAAACGTAGTCCCACAGGAAATAGTTTAACGGGGTCAAATAGCACGGCCGAGGCGGCAAATTGACTGGGTCATTTCGTGAGATAAGATTTCATTCACCAAACCTGGCTTTCCATAAATCGATTGTGACATTCGCTATGCTTGTGGCTAAATTTGGGCAAAAATATTTAATAATATTATCATAGATCGGTAGTGATTTCCATTCACAGTAACGTGCAGGTCTTGATCATCACGGAAGATGTACTGCCAATAACACCGCCGTCCTATAAACCGCACCAAACCGTAATTTTTTCGGGATGCAATGATGATTACGTACGTGGAGTACGTACGAAAGTACTTTCACAAGAATAAAGAATTTCATTGATGACCCAAATCGTTTTTGTTTTAATTAAAACAAAACTTTTGTAGCGCTCGGTAATAAATTTTAATAGTTTCGACTCATTGTTGGATTTTATATCTTTCCATGATGAAATAACAAACATTACTGAAGAAAAATGTCAAAAGAGCGGGATAAAATAACTTATCCCTCTAGTTTATTAGCAAAGAACTCCACTATCAGCGCTGAACTCCTAAAAATATTTTTGATACATATTTTATTTCAATCCAATTATTCGTATTTGCTATTTCCGATAGTGTAGAAATATCTGTGATTTAGTAACATTTCGTTTAAGCTTATCTTTAAAGATAGGAGCGCAATAAACACAGATTTTAAAGTGCGGGTAGTTACGGTAGCGTACCTTATCAGAACCTTTTCCAATCATGCCAGTTATTAAAGATACCAGAGAGCCATTAATTATGTTTTAAATCTGATTTACAATCATCAGATCTGGCAAATCTGAAGAGTACTTTGACCCCTATATTGTGTTAAATAATAGCTTAATGTGGAATTTTATGAAATGAGTCACAACATAATTTTCCGCGTGAAAAAATATAAAGAATGAAATAAAAAAATGTTAAAACTTTTATGCGAGATTTTCTATTATTAATAAACAATTTTAACAATAGCTAAATTGAAAAGATATTTCCAAAGTCTTCTGCACATTTACGATAAGTTGTTCTCCAGCCAATTGTTAATAACTTTGTCGTTATTCTTCAGCCATTCAATATTGTTCTTAACGGTCTCTTGCGCACGCACACGCGCCGCAGCGCCTGCACCCGCCTCTGGGTATTTTGCGAAGAAAAATTGCATATCTTCCAGTTTGGTTTGCGTATCGAATCTAGCGGTAATTGACGGTATTAAATTACCCAAAGTGCGCTCATTGATACCGAAACGCGCCACTAAAGTGGGCCATTGCTCACGCACAAATTCCCAGACAAGCGGCTCACCCACTGGATTATTTGCTATATAGATCAAGAAATTAAAGTAATCTTGACCGCGCACAACATCCTCAGACCAACCGAGCGTGATGTAACTAAAATTAAGCAAATAATAATCAAAAAAAGACATATATCAATTAAATTTTCAAATAGTTACGCGCTTAAGATCCAAGGCACCTGTACCGCCGCTAGGCCATTCATTAGCTTCAACTTTTCTGTAGCATCCTCCTCAGCGAGGAAAAGCTCATACATAGCATCCCAAGAACTTTCATCTCCAACCGTCATCATGCCATAGTAGTAGACGGTTTCACGTAAATCCGGATGTGGTCGTACGGTTGGGTTAGCTAGCCATGCTTTGAAATGTACTGCGGCGTCTTGCAAGCACGCTTCGACACCAAGAGAGCAGGCTGCATTGAGCACCATTGCGCGAAAACGACTGTCGGAGTTTAAAGGATAACGCATGTAACATACATGTAGATATATTTTGTAAAATTAATACCACAGAAGAATGCTTACTTTTCTAGATGGTCTTCGCCTAGCTCCCAGCCAAGTTCTTCATAGATTGGCGTTATTAATTGACGCGCATACTGTTTGAAATTTATATAGGTTTCCGAGTACATTAGCGCGCTTTTGAGTGCGAGTAGTTTTGTCACCACCACCCGCCACGGTATATAGTCCTGCTCTTTAACTAAATATTTGGTCAAATCAAGCGCTATATCGTAGGATAGTTGGGTGGCATCGGCTAATGAGAAGGCATCATTTAGTAGATGAGCACGATCGCCTCTGCTAAAAGTCTAAGAAAATGTAAACGTTAACCAAAAATGGATAATGGTTGAAAAGAAATTTCGAGTATTGTTAAAATATTGTTTTTTTGAGGGAGAAAAAAGCAAAAACTTGGCTCCATGATGAGTTTCTGTATACTGCCGCAGGAAAATCAAACATCGAAGATTGGTATGCTAAGGTTAGACGCGTTGAACGAAGTGGACACCCAAAAGAGTTTGTAACCGACGAAAACATCAAAAAGTTCTTAAAATAGTTTTGGAGGACCGTAAAGAAAAGGTGTTGGAGATAGCAGGCACTCTAATGACCGTTTTCTCAAAGTTTAGTTTGCAGCGATCTGTCAATTAAGTTGTGGTTAAAAAAGTTCTTGACCGAAGAAAGGTGTGGATGCCGCGCGAACGCACTTTCGACTAAAAACAACGACAAGTTGATGAATCGGAGCAGTGTTTGGAAATGTTTCAGCGTAATAAACACGAGGTTTTGAGCCGAGATATGACAATGGATGAATCACGGCTAAATTATTTCAGTCCGAAGTCCTATCGACAGCCATCCGAGTGCGCTATACATGCAGCAAAGTATAGAAAAATGCAACAGTTGGCTGACAAGGTTATGGCGCCTGAATTTTGAGATGCGCATGGAATAATTTTTATTGACTACCTTAAAAAATGAAGGTCCGTCAACAGTGACTATTACGTAGTGTTATTGGACCGTTTGAAGGACCATCTGATCGCCGAAAAGCGGAAGCATTTGAAGAAAAAGAAGATGCTGTTTGACTAAGACAACACACCCTGTCACAAGTTAGTGAAAACGATGGCAAAAATCTATGAATTGGACTTCGAATTGCTTCGCATTCCAACGCATTCTCCAGATCTGGCTCCAGTGACTACTTCCTGTCACAGATCTAAAAAGAATGCTCGCTGGAAAGAATTTTTTGTCGAATGAAAAGTTGATTGCCGCAACTGAGGGCTATTTTGAAGCAAAGCATACGTCGTACTACGAAAATTTTATCAAAAAGTTGGAGGGTCGCTATAATCATTGTATCACCGTGAAGGGAACTACTATGTGGAATAAGCAATTAATTTTGTCAAAAAAATATATTTTACTGTAGTAGACTGGGGACTTTTCAATTGACCTGTTACTTATAAAATAGAGAGTTTGTGAAACCTTTGCCATGCTAAAACAAAAATAAAATTCAAAAAGGAAAAAAATAATGGCCTTGCTTCGTCTTTCTCAACATTGCAGTTAGAAAATTCTCATTAAACTACATATTTTAACTTACCAATGGATCCGATAATAATTCATTAGCTAAATTTTTCCACAATTCATCTGGATAATTTACACGATACAAGCCGACCTGGTCGGTATTGAACTTGATCCATTGCGCCGGCGTAGCAAGAGTGATATCAACTAAAATGATAAGTGAAAATCAGTCGTTTATAAATATGTGAGTATATACTTATGCATATGCATAAATTTAATCAAATGTAACCACTTACGATATGTGGAATTGTGTAAGAACCATTCACGCTGAACAGGGAGATCATTTACTAATATAGTGATCGGTATGGACCAAGTATAACTAAAATAAATAAAAAAAAGTTTTAATGAAATAAATAAAATAATAATTATACTACAGATGTTTACAATTATGATCTTAACGTGGTTACAAGGGTAAAGTTTTATCGATCTACTTTTAAAAGAACATGACACTCCCTTAAAATCGTAATCTTTTGTAGAGAATAAAACTAACTTCTTAAACTGAACACGTCAAAATGACAATACATCAATTTGAAGATTTGCCTTTAACCGAAATACATATTTTACAGGTGTTTGCCTAAGGGCTAACCATAATAAAAAAGAATTCAGTTATCTAAATCACAAGGAGAGATACACCATGTAACCCAATATACTTTCATCATAGTGGACTAACTAACTTCTTGCTAACCAAGAAAAGTCGTAACTCGAATAGATCTCTCTAAGCTATACGGTTAAGTTTTACCGTCCTCATCTCCCTTCAATAAAATAATCATAGATATATAAAAAGGACATTCTAATCTAACATTACTTACTTGTAGGGCGAATCATCGGTTTGCGAACTGTAATCGTTGGGATTTGAAAAGAAACGTTTTTGCGTTAGGCGATATTGTGTTGTGGACAACTGCTCAACATTAACAACAGGGAAACCCATTTGCACCGTCCAAGTTTGCAAAATTGATTTCACATCAATATCGGTAATCAATTTTTGAACTTCATTTAAGAAATCTTCGGTAACAGCATTCTTAAATTTGAATTCGTCTAAGTAATTTGAGACAGCTTTTTGGAAATTATCAGCGCCAATAAAGTCTTCCAACATGCGTATAATCGAAGCACCTTTGCCATATGTGATCAAATCAAATATTTCCGTTATCTGTGCGGGACTCTCGACAGTCTGTACGATTGGATGTGAACCCAAGGTCGCATCCAGTATGAGAACGTCATGTAAACGTGCCACAATAAATTGATCAAGCTGTGAAGGAAGAAAGGAGAAAAGTTTTATAAATTTACATTAATTTTATTCTATTTAAATTATAAATATGTAAGTTTGGAAAAATATTACCATTAGCCACTCGGGATATACGGCATTTATGCCTTTGTTTTCCATATATCTGGCGAAACCCTCATTTAGCCATAAATCATTCCACCATTGCATTGTTACTGTGAAGGCAAGAAAACGAAAAGTATTGTTGAAAATATAACAGATACTATATAGTTAAGATGCCTGAAAGAATTAAAAGAAATACTATTTACATATATATAAATAACAGCAAAGTTTTCATACAAGCACCCGTTAGTTAGTAAGACACCCTTTTGCTGTAGTGATCCCATTTGCTGATCTGATTTCTTAAAGATATCTCGTCAATTGATAAAGTTTTCATACAAGAGCTTAATTTTGATCGGCCAGTTTATATGACAGCTATCAGTCGCAGATATCGGCGGTTCCAACAACTTTGCAGTTTTTTTTTTTTTGGAAAGAAAGAGTCACGTACAAAATTTCAAATCCATATCTCAAAAACCGATGGCTCTTATATTCAGACCAAAGTACAGATGGACATGACTAATAATAGAGGTAATTTTTCTAACTTCAACTTATGGTCAACATATCCGGCCTACTGAGCGTACTATTCGCAACACCATCACCCATCTTGAGACCCAGCATTCATTATTGGATAATATTTGACCGATTAGGCCACGTCCAGCACACAGTGAAGAAAACATAGCAGACGTAGCGAGAGTGGACACAAAGACCATGCGGAGACGATTCGGTGCCGTTCACAGCAGCTCGGATAGACGTATGGAACGACTTGGCGCATTTTACGTCGAGATCTTTAATATAAAGCATACAAAATACAGCTTGGGCAAGAACTGAAGCCGCTCGACCTTCCCAAGTGATATCATCTCGCTATATGGGCTCTTGAGAAGTTCCAAGAAGATCCGTCGTTTTCGAGCCAAACATTTCTCAACAATGAGACCCATTTCTGCCTCAAGGGTTAAGTACTCGTAAACAAGAAAATTGTTGCATTTCCGACGAAAAGCAACCTGAAGAGATTCAAGAGCTGCCGAAGCACAACGGTGTAGTTTGTGAGCCGCTGGAATCATCGAACAATATTTCTTCAAAAATGATGCCAGTTGGCGACCGTTGTCGCGCCATGGTAACAAACTATTTTATGCCTGAAATTGAAGCTCGTGATCTCGGCGACACTTCCCACTCATCGCATCAATCAATGGAATTATTGAGTGAACACTTCGGTGAGCAAATAATTTCACGTTATGTGTCGGTCGATTGGCCACCGAGATCATGTGATATCATACCATTAGATTTTTTCCTGTGGGGATATGTAATGTCTAAAGTTTATGCGGCCAAACCCGCGTCGATTGTGGTCTTGAAAAGATTTCGCTTATCATTCGCCAGTCACCAGTCGAAATGATCGAACGAGTCATAGAAAATTGAACTCAACAGATGGACCATCTGAGACGTAGCCGCAGCCAACAATGGGAAGAAACAATCTTCAATACATAATAATAATATTATATATAGAATTATTAAATAGAAATATAGAAAATATGTCTTAATTAAATACTAACATAAATTCTCTATTATTTTCAGAGTCTCAATTTGTATCTAAGGTATTCGGTTTTAAGTATAGGTAAGAGATTCGGTACCTATAAAGATTCAGTGGCCATATTTACACAAAGTAAATAGCTAAACCAATTAATCTAACTTAAAAAAGTATTTTCAGCATTCTTGATATCAAAATTATATATCCATTTGAACTAAGATAAACAAATACTCGCACATACCCAAATTACCGAACCACATATGAGAGAACTCGTGTGCAATAACTTGTGCCACACTTTGTCGATTCGCCGATGAACTGGTATTCTCATCGTACAACAAGGCGGTCTCCCGATAAGTCACCAAGCCCCAGTGTTCCATAGCGCCGGATACAAAGTCCGGTATAGCGATCATATCTACAAATAAGCGACAAAGCAATAAGAAATAAATTAAAAATAAAAACAAAATAGCTGCCTATAAGTTTGAATGACACATATGAATGATCTAAACTAAGCTGCTTACCCATTTTCGGCAATGGATACTCAATTTGGAAATATTGTATATAGAATTCCATAACACCTTTGCCCACTTCTAGCGCAAAATCGACTTTATCAATTTGTTCAGGGGTCGCAAAGACACGCAAGGTAAACGGCACGCCAATATCGTTAGTTTCGATAGCCGCCGATTTATATGTAAAATCCGAAATGATAAAACAGGCCAGATATGTGCTCATCGGCACGCTCTTGTTGAAGTAAACCTCCGTATATTTACCCTGGTACGAATCATTCTAAGAAGAAGCATAAGTTAATGAAAACGTAAGTGGTCATTAAAAAAATTTCAGTTGTATTCTGCACTTACCAGAATATCCATATTTGAGAGCGCATGGTAGTCGCCCTCTGAGGGCGTGACCAATGTCACGGTAAAAGTTGCCTTCTTCGCAGGTTCATCAAAGCAGGGGAAAGCTTGACGTGCGTATGTTGGCTCAAATTTGGAGGTGGCTATGACTCTGCGTCCGGGGGGCGAAAGGAAATTGATAAATACAAAAATTTCAAGCTAAATATATATGTATATTCTTTATTTTTAGAAACAAAAGTTTAACACTCGTTAAATTTTTAAACTTTGCCGAGGTGGCAAGGTTACTCATATGTCAGCTTCACTTATGACTATATTTTTTGTGTTTGGAAACTTCATTATTCGACGTTAATTACTTTCAGTGCACTTAAATTTTAAACAAAAGTTTATTTCAGTGATAATAAATTTCTTCTCGCTATTTTTTTTTTTTTTTTTTTTCATTTCTAAGCGAGTTTTGCTTAGTCGAGTCGCGGATTTTTAATATTAAAACCGATTTCATTATTTCTTATTGATTCATGAAATTTTCGAATGCGGAAAATGATGTCTTAGCGCTACTTCTGAATAAGTTTTTAGTATATTTATGGTAGTTTAGAAACATTAAAAATATCTAAAAAAGATTTGTAAGGGACAGAGAATCAAGAAGAAGGACGTTGACTTGCTTTGTCAGATCCGATTTTTTTTCTGAAAACTACTTAATAAATGTTCATGGCATTGCAACAACAGCATAACGGCCATGACATAACTCTCAATTATACAAATGACATTCTACCCTCCTTTGATCCTTCAACAATTATACGAAAGTGCTGAAGTCTCCAGTGCTACCTTCATTTTCAACATTCGTCAATATGTACGAACATTTTTCTTTATTAGCGTAGACAACTAACAAAGTTATAGCCGAGTTATGAACCTATTTAAATTGAAAAGTGGATTTTTGCTCACTTGAAACATTTATGGTTTAAAAAATACTCTTAAGAACAGGGAAACAAATATTTCACCTGATTTTTTTAAAATATTCATTGATGTGTTGTCAAAACCACAACAAAATTTTCCAATAAAAAAATTTAATATTAACTTTAAAATCACTTTTTCCCATTTTTTATGTATACTTCTAAACTTATACCTCTAATATTTTCACATAACCTATTTCGAGTGCACTTACTTCTTCGATTTATCCGCCTTAGTATACGAGGAACTATAAAGTCCAACAATTTTACCCGCCATACTGCCGCCAAACAATATGCCAACCCTGAAGGTGAGCCCAGCTGCCAACTCCTCACTCAATTCGATCACCAAGAACTCGCGCACCGAGTCCAATGAATAGTTCTTTACAAATACGGTGGGATTGTTCGTATTTGACAAATAAACATTGCTGATCTCTAAGTTATTCGAATGCAGCACAATTTCCGTAATAGCTGTCACGGTGGTCACTTGAATAACCACTTGACCGGTGAAGTTGCCCGTCTCGATATCCGGATGCAGATAAAGATCATAGTGAACCGGATTTATGCTATCGGGCAATCTGTAGTTAATCTATATACACACAACAAACAATAAAAAAATCAGACACTAAAATTGTTTGGCTTTTTTTGTTGCAAGCTCACAGTTTCAGTTTCGTCCGCTGCCTGCACTCCAAACTGCGTGGACAAGGTTAAGCCCAGCAGGACCAAAGTCAAATATTTGATCAGCATTTTGCTCTATTCTATTTAGTAGGTGTTCTAGCGGAGTGCCGTATCCGCTAACGCCTACGTTCAAGTTGAAACTGTTCGTGTAAGATCTGTGCACTCATTGCGCAAGCATTAAACTTTTTTACAATGTTCAAACTGGTGATTACCAATCTAATCTCTCATTTGCTTATATGCATAGCTAATTGATTGGAACAATACAAATAGTCAACTATTTATTTCCACCAAATATGTGCACTTAAGTAGTTTATTGGGTTCAGGGCTGCTATCTAGATATAAGGTGATATCCACTGTTAATGGGTTTTTTTTCACTTGTAACATGACTTCTAATAAAACTAATCGTTTATTATTGACATTGTAATCATTTATGAACAATAAATAACGATAAGATTCCATAAATTATTTTTTTGGTCACTCTCGATTATAAACTGAACTAATCTGATAGTGAGTGATTAATAGTTGCATATTTGTGATAAGCTTTCTATGATCACTAACACTATGAACCGTAACTTTAAGAAAAATAAGTTTGGTGTGTTGCCAAATTTCGAGATAAAACTATAATAATGCTAATCATTACTACTAAAAACGAGAGCGGTCCGATAAGTACCTAACACAGCTGCGCGATTGCCTCACTATCGCAAGTGAAATTTACTATGACTAATGAGAGAGCTGAACGTTTTCTGCCGTAGGTTTTATATGAGGCACTCCCAGCTGCCTGAAACACGACTACCACGGAAGACAACATGACACTTCCCACGACAGTCGGATCTACGTAACCAGAACGGATCTGGATTTTTTATTCGGCCAAGGACTAGCAACTCGGCAGAGTTCTGTCACTAAACGACAACAACAACATGACAAAATTCTACGATCTCATATTGGCAGACCAACAACTGAAGGTGCAGAGCCAAAAGACATCGTAAAATAGCAATGGTTTTTGCAATTCATCACGGACAACAAGCGCAAATGTAAAGAAACTTCACAACAGTTTTTTTTTATTTCGGTTTAAGTGCAACTCAAAAGAATTTCTGCATCGTTTCATAACTGTCGACGAAAAATAAGTTTTCTTAGATGCAGCAGAGACCAAGAACCAAGTAAAACCAGAAGATTTCACCCGGCGCATCTGTTCTAAAGAAGTCTTAAAAATATGATGACCACAGTTTTCTAGCATTTACAGGAAGTGTTCCCCAAACTAACTGAAGAAGGGCAAAAGGATTGCAGAGCTCCAGTATAACGAAGTAATGGGCTGATCCCACGCCGAAATGAGGATGAAACGTTCTAATTTGGTAAAAAAATGGCTCTACCGCCATGACATCGCATACGCTAATAACGGGGTTTTCAATAAGAAATTCAGGCCAATAACATTTGGTGATCATGGAGCGGTAGCGCTTCCTATTCACAGTAACGTGCCGGTCTTGCTCCTCAGGGAAGAAAAATAAACCACACCAAACCGTAATTTTTTCGGGATGCAACAGTGACGCATGGAGTACGTGTGGATTGCTGCCTGATCAATAATGCATATTTTGCTTTTGACGAAGCCATTCAGCCAGAAATGGGCCTCATCGCTGAATATGATTTTTTGATAAAAACCCGAATCATTTTTAAGTTGTTGCTCAGCCCAATTCACGAACATACGACGATTCTGGTGGTCAAGAGGCTTCAGTTCTTGCGTCAGTTTAATCTTGTACTCGTAAGGATGCAGGCCAATATCTTCTCGCACAATTCGCCACAACGTCGTCACAGATATGTCCAACGCTTGAGAACGACGTGTGAGAAACTGATTTGGATCTTCCTTAATTGATGCGCTAACGGTAGCAATATTCTCCACGCTAATTTTGACTCGTTGATTCGCAGATGTTTCCATGATGAAATGGCAAACCATATTGAAAAGAAATGTCGAAATATCGGCCCACTTTTGCAGCGCCCTTATTGAAAAACTTTTTGCTTCCGCTATCCTCATGGTCAAATTGATAGAACTAGACTATGAACTGCTTTCTTATCTACGGTATTCTCAAGATGTGCTTTCATATGTGAAAAAGTTGCTCGCCGGACCGAAACAATTCGAAATCTAAACAAAACGAAACATCGCTGAGCCAAATATCGAGCCAAAGAGACGATGTTGAGAAATAAATTAATATTTTTTGTGATCTATGTATGCATAAAATCTCCTAGACTTATGATCTGTTTAAGAGCTTTCACTTAAAAGTCTTGTGTGGTTATCACTACCCAAAACCTGAAGTTGATAATTTCCGCTACAAAATAAGAGATCTTCTGCAATCAGCATACTTTATGAGAACCTTCATCATTTAGAAATATAATCCTCCCTTTGACAGTTAAAGGATACTCACCACAGATAAGAGGAAATCAGAGTTGAACTAGAATCTAACAGAGATTTGGGATTTTTTGGTTGGAAGTTCGTATCCACGGCAAGCAAGTAACATTGCCGTAAGATTACTACTAAAGAGTATACAAAAAAAATATCTAAAGAGTGGTTCCAATTGCCAATCTACGCAATATCAATAACAAAGGTATTCGAGGACAATACTTAAGCAGACAGGCTACAAGATAACTACGGATAACACTAACAAAACTCAACTAAAATTTTTCGAAGAAGCGCACATTTCAAATCAAAAACACCAAACACATACATATATCTTTTAATTTCCATTTCATTAACAACAAAAAAACGTAAACATAATTCTTAGGCAAATCATTTCGTTAATTGATCCAAGCGGCTGGCTTACCCTCCACCCGATAGCCATTATAAGCGGACGATGAAGCAGCCGCTGCCAACTCCGAACGCCGACTCGGCTCACCAGCCCAATAAGACGGAGCCACCTCATATGATTGCACCGTTTTATTGCCATTCTTGATCGCCGACAAAATGAGCAGGAATATCGCCAATTTGCCAATCAATATGGACTTTACCAACAACAACTTCAACTTGGTGACCAAAAATGGCACAATGGCAGATTGTATGAGAAATGGCAGCACGAAAAGTGGCAACACTTTGGTGATCATATCGTACTTCTTGCCGCGACCTGCAGAGTGATAAAAAGAAAGAGAGAGGAATGGAGTGTGGGATAATTGATATTGGATAATGCACTTGAGTAATCATTACACAGTTATCAAATTATCAAACAGCGCTGACACTAATGGCAAAGCGATTAATCAATTAAGCTACTCACCCTCCTCGGTATTGTCGTTCAACCAACGCCCACGCATTATTTCGGCCAGATTATCGCTATCCAAATTCACATTAACGATGTCATTTACCATATCGAAGCTCATGTTGACACCGGGTCCGATTGTGTAGCGATAATGCTTATCGCTGAAAGTGCCGTTAAGTGTGCCTTGAGCGCTTTCAAGTGGCGTTTCGTTCGCATTAATTTTATTAGCTGTATTGTTGTTGTTATGGCTTGCGCGCTCGTACACCTTATCGGCGTCTGTGGTTGTTGCGTTCGAGTGCCGATGATTTGTTTTTGTACGCTTCGCACTCGCGTGTGCGCGATGATATTTACGTTTGCGTTTACGTAGCGTTTCCTTCAATTTCGCTTTGAGTGCTTCGCCGTCAAGCGCGGGTGGCGCGAGCGGCGCTACTTCGGCGTCGGGCGGCAATAGAGTTTCGTTCTTGAGTCTTTCGTGTAGTTCACTCAGCTCTGCGCGCTTCGTCGCCAGCGTCGGCTTGGCGCTGCTCACGTGTGTATGCGCGGCGGCCGCATTTAAGCGCTCAATCAGACGCTTCTTATATTCCGCTGATGTGACGTTGCCCATGTAAGTGCTTTTGTAGCTTTTGTAGACGCCACGAAATGCATTCTTCAATGGACGCAAAGTGTCTTTGAGCTGCGTCTCATGCGCTGCGTTCAAATTGTGCGCAACGAAGTCGTCATCGTCGTTGTTGTCCGCTATGCTGCGTGCTCTTGCTTTTATTGGCGGTGTTTTTGTGGTTGCAGCCACATCATTTGTTATGTTAGCCGTTTGTACAACAACTTCGAGGTCTTCGATGTCGTCTTTAACCGCAGCGCGCACTGCCACATTCCGATCACTGTTTGTTTGCTCACCTTCAGTGGCGGTGCACGTCACGTTCAACGCCTTCAGATTCACATCCACAAACACCAACAATGTCAATGTCAATATACGAAATTTCGCATACATTTTCTCAAATATTAAAAGAATATCCAGCGCTTAGCCGTTTAGCGCCAACACAGCAGAATTGTATCTCAAGTGTAGTGCTCCCACCAACTATCTCCACGTCTTCACCCAACAGAATTCAAGGCAGAAATGTGCTGGCCGCTGCCATGGCAAGCATTTTATTAACTCGCATCCAATTGCTTCGGCGTAGTCCCGCAGAGCCAGCCAGCGAATTGTTATGGGAAAGCAGGTATGGCAACATGTTCACCCAAATAAAACTGCACGTCTGCGGTGATTCTAGAATTTCCAGTCGACGTTAACCGAGAATTCGATTAGTTCAGCCAATGAAGAGTTCAACAATAGAAGCAACAACAAAGTAACCACATACACTACATTTACAAGATTGGCTAAGCAATTATTTATAGCGAGACGAGAAATTGTGGCAGAGTGTCACTTGATGCCAAACCGCTTACGGAAAATGCAACTCACCACAGCGCCGTGAACACCTACTTACTGCTAGCTTCTATCTCTCCATCTCTAGATACTTGTATATTTGCACATACTTTCATTCTAATTAGGTTCTCAGCCTACTGAAATTGTGTGCAGTGAGCATTGGCTGCTACAGATTTTTCAGCTTTTCCACTTTCTATTTAATATGAATCGCTTTCCAGTAGCTGGCAATCAACCGTTAATTGTTTGGTTTGAAAAGGCGCCGCCTTAGAACTGCTTTAGACACTTGCTGATAACGGCAATCGATCAATATAAATATATAGAGATATAAAGATTTATTTCTATATAGTGTATAGTGTTAAAAGTAGGTCTTTATTCTAATATATATAATACAGCAATATTCATTAGAATAAGTAAAGGAAACAAGATTCCTATTGAGCTCATCCGTTTATGTGAAATAAGTGACCACTTAAGCTTTACAGAAAGTCTAAGTATTTAGCTGTCAATCGTCGCAAAATTAGCGCATATTTTGTATAGTAAACATATTCATACCAAATGCTTCTAAAACAGTCTCTTCCGTAATACCATTATCAAAAGTTTGTGAATAAAGTAGCTTAAAATAAATTTGAAACCTATTATAATCAGATGAGTCAGAACAACTCCTTTGCAATTACCAAGCAATTGTATTTTCATCTCTAAAACTCGGTCCAGCTCTCTGTCAAATAACTATATTGCCTTGTTGAATATGCAATGTGTGCTCTTTTATTATTCTCTTTGTCAATTTAGCCTCCTCCTTCAATACAATAAATTGTAAGAACTCAACAGAGCATTGGAAGCGATAGTAATTTGTCTCCGAGCGAGACAAATTTTAATAAATTCAGATTATGAGTTTTACTTTGCATGGTTCCTCGAATTCTATAAATACAACGAATTTAGACTATTACATGTACTGAACAATACTGAGAACGCTTTTTATACAGAACAAGGTATATTAAGTTTGCCACGATGTTTAGAACACAGAGAAGAAAACGTCAGAAACCCTATAAAATACATATCTTAGTGATAAGAGTGGCGAGCTGAGTCGATGTCCGTCCGTCCGTTTGATGAAACTTGGTATACGCGTTCCTTGGCAAAGAAAGTACCACTACCATGCCCACAAAACCCCATTAACCGCAAACCTTTAAAGTACCAGTGAAGACATGAAGCTGTAATTAGGCACAGAGGATTGCAGAAGCAAAGGGCACCTGTGGGTATCTGTGTGTTTAAAAAAAGGGCATGGCTTCACCCTATAATAGGCTTTATGTACTTAGCTACTAAGCCACTAAAGTTACAAGAACCAAATTCGAAAGCTACAAAACCAAACCATACCCTATTATTAAGATTTTCGATCTTCTGGGTGACTGTATACTGCATATATCGGCCAAAAAAGAGAGCGTGTTTTATTATAAAAATATATCTTTGTGCCAACAATGGATAAATTTGAGCGAAAACTTAACCAAGCACTTATATAACCAATATCATGATTTTCGAACATTCGGCTGACTTTAATCCATACCATTGGTGATGGTATGTGAGGTACCTTAATGAAACCCAGGGATCATTTTATTAGTATGTGCCGTGTTAAAAGTAGGTGGTATTTGCAAAAATAAATAAAATCGGATCTGCACTAACCCCAAATTCTATATTTTCCTGTAGTGATTTCTCCGCCTTTGATTCTTGCAACTGTTCTGTTACTACCCAACTTAGCACTTGCTTACTTGGTTTTCATTGTATTAAGTAATGTTTATAACTGATCATGGAAAGAAAATTGCAAAAATAACGTTTACAAATTATTAAATTTTATTATTAAAATAATCATTCTCCAATTGCAACTTTTCGTGCGCTTTTGCCATTTTATGTTCGTAATAATCGTCCACCTGTGCTCGCTATTCGTCGAATTGTTAAAAATTTCGAACGTACATTTTCTTTACATAATGTTTAAGTGCCAATAATACATAAAACCGTCCGAAATTATAAAAATATTGACGCCGTTCAAGCAAATGTTGCTGAAGACCTTAATTCGATGCCAAGAAGTTCTCAAGAATTTAGACCGTCTCAAACTACAACCTGGCGGCTTTTGAAAAAAGACTTTCGCTTGCATCCATATATAATTGTTTTTACTCAAAATCAAAAGCTATTGGATCACCGTAAACGTCGTGAGTTTGCAGATTTTCCCTTGGAAAAACTTGAAACCAATATCGATTTTTTCAAGAAAATTATCTTGTCCGACGAGGCTAATTTTCATCTGAGTGGTTCGGTTTGTTACCTGTCGATTCTGGTGTAAGGAAAATACACAAATTATTCATGAGCATATGTACATTACATTCACTTAAATTGACAGTTTTGTGTGGTTTTTGGTCTGGTGGAATCATCGGTCCGTCCTTCTTTCGAAATGAAGCTGGTGACACAGTTACTTTCAATAGAGAGCGGTACAGACCGGTGATAACCAACTTTTAATGAACGCCATTGGAAGAAGTTGATCTTGACCACATCTGAAGTTGATCTTGACCACATCTGACTCCAACAAGACGAGGCTAAGTACCACACAGCACGTGCAACAACCGAATAATTGCGAAAACAGTTTGCAGAACCGATTATTTCAAGAAATTGTGAAAAAAGTTGTGATTTAACACCGTTAGACTACTTGTTATGAGTTATTTGAAGTCATTCATCTTTAGCAATCAACCAGACTCTCTCCAAGCTTTAGATGTCAATATTGGATGTGACATTCATGAAAAGTAGTCGAAAATTGGGTTCATCGAATTCTTTGATACAAGAGAAGTCCTGGAGATCATTTAAATGATGCTATATTCAGATCTTAATTATATCGATTGTACTTGAAGTTAAATAAAAAGCATTTGAAATTCCTTAACAATTAGTGTTTTATATATTTTTTGAAAATAACTAAAAAATAATCTTGAGTAAGCTCTTAGAAAGCTATAAAATTCCAATTTCATTTGTGACTAAAACTTCTTCATTTAATTTGCATAAGAAAACCCCAAGCACTAAAGCGGCTAGTGGTTGGCCAACCACTGATAGACGATAACTATCATTCATTGATAAATAACAAGTATTGCCGGAAAATGCAGTGTAAAAGCTTTCAATTGTGCGGCATTAATTGCGGTTTTCACTGTGTAAATAAAGTAATTGGCTTGCAAACATTTTGACATGCCACATGAATGTTTGTGTGCATACACAAAAATATGTAGTATAAATAGATATGTGGATGAGCACATATCCGTTTGCCGCTTATGGGCGCTCAAATGTCCCATCTAAATACATGTGTGTATGTGTGCTGGCATGCACTTGTGTCAGTGCGGTGTGTTTGTCTGTGTGCCAGTCTAATTTTGTATGCAATTGTGCACTCAAATATGAATTTTATGGCATGCGCCGAGTCGCCGCTACATAGTTTTACACATGTACTAGCATACATATGTATGTATTTCAACATACATACATACATACATGCAGCGGTTGATTCATGCTTTTCGTGTGAGTTAATTTGTTTTGCATTAAGTGGTCTCAATTAAAACAATGAAAGGAAAATTGATATTTAAAAAATAATTAAGCCACACTTTCAGAGAATTTAAGTTAATAATTTGATGCAGTTTTTGAATTTATTTATGTTTTATATGTATATTTTTCATAATCAATTTTGCTTTGTAAACATTTACCATAAAATTTTTTCTTTATCTATATGACATACATATTAATAAAATTCGGAAAGTAAAAGTAGGCCGATTTCACAATAATTAGGGATAAAAATTATTGTTGTATAAAATCGATGAGGCCAAAATTGTCGAATACGGATAACCTAAATATCCTGAAATTATCAATAACTCGTGTCTATTAACCTTTAAAATAATATATAACCCACGTTCAGTCGTAAAATCCTCATGCTTTTTGAAATAAATGATATGTAAACTAAAAAAACTAATAAAATTAAAATAGCCCCGCCCACATAATATTTCTAGCGACGGTTGGAATATTCAATACAAGCTTATTTTCCTAAAAACGTGCAGAAATTTTTGATCAATGTTCAACCAACCTTTTATAGTCTTGCTAATCTACACCCGTCCTAAGCACCAAATTACTTGAAGAGTTAATAAAGGCGCACCTATTTCTCTGTCGAATTTTTCCGTAATTAAATATGAAAATTTACCCACAACACGAAATTATATTGTTTTCACATTTGCATAAAATTATGAATATTGATTTGATTGAAAAAGTAAAAACGAAAGCGTTAGTAGCCAAAAATGAAAACCAATATTTTTGTACATATGTATGCTATGAATGTACGTATGTATGTGCTTCCAGGTGAACGTTTGAAGAGTAATAAATTCGATTGGCCCTATCCGCCGCCATAACAAACATAAGTCACGTACGTGAGGGTTCGCAGTCTGCATAGAAATTATATATTTTGCTATAAAATATAGAATATTTGAAGATTGAAGATGGTGTTAATAATAACTTCCATGATCGACCGACTTCTTCCTCTTTTATTATTTTAAGAAAGAACATTTCTTAAAATACGGACAAATAGCATTCAATTTCCGAGTTAACAACAGAGTGCCAGTCGTTTCTTTTTTTTTTACTATTTGGCGCCAATTCGAGATACCAAGTGTAGCCAAGTCCTTCTCCAGCTGATCTCACCAACGGAGTGGAGGTCTTCCTTTTCCTCTGCTTTCCCCGGCGGGTAATGCGTCGAATACTGTCTGAATTGGACTGTTCTCTTTAATCCGGACAACATGATTCGCTAAACTATGTCTTTGTCCACGCCTCTGTGCCATATAGCATGGTGGGAATGATGAGGGACTTGTAGAGTTTGGTTTTTTTTCGTCGAAAGAGAAATTCACTTATAAATTGCCTACTAAGTCCGAAGTAGAGTGATACTGCGCTGGATTTCAAGGCTGATATTGTTATTGGTGTTGATGCTGGGTCAAAGGTCAGTTATCGGCGTATGCTAGCAGCTTTACATTCTTATAACATTCTTATAGAAGCTCTAATTTTCGCATTATTTTCCCCAACAATAGATTAAAGAAATCAAACGATAAAGACTCTCCTTGTCTGAAACCTTGCATGGTATTGAACGCCTCGAAGAAGTTATTCCCGATCCTAACGAAACTTTTGGTGCTCCTCAACGTCAGCTTATATAGACGTATTTGCTTGGCGAAGATACCAAATTCAGAAATACCGGCAAAAAGGCAGCTCCTTTTCGTGCTGTCAACAGCAGCTTTGAAATCGACGAAGAGATGGTATATTTCGATCCTCTTTTCAGGGATACTTTCAATACATTTTGGTGCATGGTGAATATCTGATCAGTTGTTGATTTTCAGGTCTAAAGCCACATTGATTAGGTTCAATGAGTTTGTTGACGGTTCCCTGTAATTTGTAATTTCATAACATATAGCTGTCACACAAAATCAACAATCGAATATCGAACAATTGATATTGTTAAGTTCATGGTAAAAAGGTCGATGTGGGTGATAATGTGTAGCCAATTCAACATGGGGAATTCGATGTTTGCAGTTGGCATGAAAAAATGCGATGATGACTAAATCACTGTGAGACAGTTAAATTGCATTCGATCGCGTCAATTAGCCATATTTATGAGCGCTAATTTTGCGAAGAGCTTTTCGTTTACAAATATAAACATGTACGCTTACACAATCTACACATATACACGCATTGACCGACTGCGGCCTGACTTTGGCCATGGCAATGCGTACGAAAATTTCTTTTTTGCCACTCGAGCTTGCTGCACGCCATTTAAGCTTCATTTTTTGTTGCTTTATTGTTGTTGTGTGCTCGACCAAAAATCGCTAAAAGGTGGTAAGCGAAATGCGCCATGCCATTTGCACCGCGTCCACCATTTTTTCAGTACACGAATGCACATACCTCGGACTGAAATAGCTGTGTTGTAGCAATGTAGGTGAACATGTGTGTGAGTGTGTGTGCGTTGCTTGTAAATGGTTTGCCGTGACAATTTCATTTCTTTTACACACTTTTTTTCCAAATTCTTTCTTCTGCCGCTATGTTTTTGGGGTTTCGTTTTCAATTTCGCTTTTTCGTGATTTGTCAAAATTCTACATGTCAGCGTCGAGTGCCCTGCGGTGGCGACTATTAAAGCGCTTGTCAACGTCAAATCGGTACTCAATATTTTACGAACTTTCAACAGTAAATCAACGCTGCCGCCGTTGCATTGCTTAAGTGTGTGTGTGTCCTGTAAACTCGATTTTTCCCTCTTAAAGGATTATAACTAAATAAATTAAAGTAACAAAATGGTCGCTAACAAGAAAATCGCTTTCGTCGTTCTGCTGTTCGCCGCTGTCATGGGCCAAGTTTTGTGCCAGCAAGTCGCAGAGGATAACGCTTCCGATGTTGCTGGTTAGTGTTATTGTTATTAATTGATGAAAAGTGAAAGTGGTGAATAAGTTGAAAAGGTTTAAATGTGACAGTATTTAAAAATGCAGAAATAAATCTATCGGGATTTTTTTTAATAAAACAAAAACTATTAACATCATTGTGCGCAACACAATAATAACAACAATTTGAAATTGAAAAAAAAATAAATATATCAATTTTAACGTTCTTATATTGTGACCATAAAATTGATTTTTTAATAAAAAAAACATTTATTTTTATTTTTTTTCAAAAAACATGTCGCATTACATTACATTGTAAATTTTTTTTAATTTAATTTTTTTATTTATTTTACTTTTTTATTAATTCGTATTTTACATTTTTTATTCAAAAAATTGTTAAAATTTAAAGATTGAATTTTTTAAAACCAAAATTTTTTTAATTATTTTTTTTTACATTTTTAAACATTTTTCTAATTTTTGCATAAAATTAAATTTTTTCTATTTACTTATTTCAATATTTTTTATTCACTATTATCTATTTCCTAGTTTTTTTTCATTATTAATTTTATTTTTTCGAAAAAGGTTTTCAGATTTTTACCTCCCAAAATTCCCTTTTGGGTTATTTTTTATTTTTTAATTTTCATATTTTTAATTTTTTATAATTTTTATAAATTTTTCCATTTTTTTCAAATTTTCATATGCTCAAATTACGTTTTATTTAAATTTTTTATGTTTTCGAGAAATAAAGTTTTTTTTAATTTTTACCCCCCAAGAGACCTTTTTTGTGTTAACTTTTATTTTAATTTCTTAATTTTTGTAATTTTTATAATTTTTTCCATAAAAAGATTATTTTTCAAATCTTAATCTGTTCAAATTACTTTTTATGCTACTTTATCCATTTACTTTTTATTAAAAATTTATATTTTATATTCTCAGTTACACTTTTAAAGTTTTTAAAAGTTTTTATCCAAATTTTTTTGTAATTAAAAAAAAAATATTCATTAAACATAATTTTCATATTATTTATTTTTCCTTTTTTTCATTTCATTGTACGTTTATTTCACTTTTAATTATTTTTTTTTTTTAATTTCAATGTTCCGCTCTTCTTTACTATTTCTCATTTACTATAAATATTCTTAAAAATTTTGTTTTCACCTTCCACGTACACAGAAGGTCGCACATTCAGCCATCACTTCCTGAAGCGTTTGAGTTTTGCTGTCATTCCCGGTGCCTTTGTTGTTGGTGTGATCACCACACTGTTGGCCGCACTCACCGTCGTCTCAATGAAGGGTCTGGGTGTTGGTGTAAGTATTCTTAAAGTTCCTTCTCTCAAACCATCTATACAAAAAACAACAATAACAATTTTCCCTCACAATTTCAACCACTTTCAGGTAATCCTCTTAATTCTGGCTATCGGTCAAATGCTGTCACGCGCCATTCCTCAAGTGCATGCTGCCGCATACACCGCTCCTGCACCCGTGCCAGTAGTATACTCGCACTCACACACCCAACAACCCGTCTGGCTCGAGAAGGAATGGTAAAAGACGTCGCGCGTAGAAGCACAGGACTTCTGTTACCTCAGTGAAGATGAAGATTTGTCCAAAAAGCAAAGAAAGTAGAACGAATGCTGAAATTAGACCAAAAATATTATTAACTCTTAATTATTAGTATTTTAATTAATTTAGTTAGTTGTAATATTTATTTATTTATTTAAATATTTTTATATTTTCAAATTTGTCAACTGGCAAATGGAATTTGTAAAACAAACAAAACAAAACCAACAAGATTTGCGAAAATAAATTATGTGAAAAAATGCGCTCAAAGAAAAGTGAAATGATTTCCATTATTCCATTGTTGGTAACCGCTGTTTAGTATTCAGAACTGCTCTTAGTACTTCCTCGACTTTGATTGCGTTGCAAACATGGGCAGCCACGGACGTGACCATTCAAAGTTGCACGTTTCGATCGATGGATTTGACCGGCGATCAGCCGAACCGAACGAGCCATGTAGAAAGAAGAAAGTGCACACGAACGACATAAAATGTGTCGATAACATTTTCGGTGCGGGGGAAATTAGGTCAAACACTGTGTTTGGGTAGCGTTTTCTCGATTTCGATAAAACGGGCGCAACATACAGACAAACAAGAGTGGTTATATTTGCTAAGTTTAGGTTTGCTTAGTCGCTCCACTGACAAGCTTAGAATCACCAAAAATATAATAAATATATAACATTATTTATGTTTTCTTTCTTCTGCTAGAAAACGGCGAAAGTTGTAACAAATTCTTATTTGGTATGTCTGCCTAAATTGACTTCTAAATGGCTTCACAAATATGGTAACTAGAAATATTTCTAAACAATTTCAACACTATATGAGAATTACAGAATGACGAATTACACAATTAGAGATTTTAAGTATAGCCAGGTCGTCGTCCCCCTGGTCTTTGCAACGCAGTGTAGGTCTTTCTCTTCCTCTCCTTCGCTGCGTCGAATGCTTTCAGAGCTGGAGTGCTTTCATCCATTCGGACTAGACGACCTAGCCAGCGCAACCGTTGTCTCTTCAATTCGCTGAACTATGTCAACGTCGCCGTATATCTCGTACACCTTCGTACAGTGTTGTCATTTATAATTTTTTCAACATTCCATAATTATTTATATAAATAGTGTATAAGTCGGAAATGGTTACGATTTAGTTACATTTTTTAGTCGAGATGAATATTTTAAGTTACTGTAAGCAACCCGAATAGCGCTGCTGTGTTAAAACGTACTGAGTATGTATAACATCATAAGTGTCCAGCTCTGGAATAAAGATGTGAGTTGTCAGATTGCAACTCTCCAAATCCGGAAATATAAAAGGATACCTAAAAACCTCTCAATCAAGCTCACCAAACTTCGGGCGAGTCACTACCGATCTTTGTGGCCTCCGTTGTCCTGTTATTTGTTTTTGGATGATTGTTTCCTTCTGACGGTGCAGTTCTTAACAGTACAATACCAAAGGAATCACAGAATATGATTCGCTGCCAGCCCTGCCAAACACATAGCAAAACCTTTCTGGCTGTCAATCTTGACACCGTTTGGCAGATCGCCGGCTTACTGAGATTCGTCGCTTGATGCCGTCGTGAAGAAACATTTTTATCACCAATCAACGGTTTTTGCGTTAAATCGTTAGATCTACATACATCGAACTTCTTTTATAGCAAACATTTGACTCCTAGGAAATCGAACACTGCTTACATAACGGTTGTTGTTGTTGTTGTTGTAGCGGTAGAAAACATATTTGAAGTAATTTCGTGGAATGGTGCCGAGTTGAAAGTCCTTGACTGGGTAAAAATCCTGGTCGTTTCAGTTACTTTGACCCAACTGTCGAGGGAACTTACATAACTGTCGGACTGGTGGATTTCCATTGTTCGACAATTAGCCTTCGAGAGCATAGTGCATCTTTGACATCAAAATATCCGGATCGAAATGGGCGAATTCAAAATTTCGCCAGATTGGCTGTTGCAATATCAAGACAATAAACGCTATTCACATTTTTTGCCGCCGAGACTGTGCACTAACCCCTTTGTCGCAAAAAACTGTCATATAATTTAAAAATATCTCTGCTTTTCTCAACTATATTTCATTCAAAATTTATTCATTTGGCAGCCTTTGTGGAAATATTTTATATTTTATGCTTCTGAAATATATTTATGAACATATGTATATTGCTTTGGAGGATCTTAAAAATTGTATTACATTTTAATGGTTAACAAGTCAATAGCCCTGCAAAAACAAAGACTGACTTAAACTTTCCTGTTTTACACCATCCTATGAAAAAGCGATCGATTACTAAAACTGTCCCTAAAACAATATTTCAGTAAAAAAAAAAGATGTTTCACAATGACTTTCGACCTCTTTATCTGATGAAAATATTAAAAAAAGTGAAGGATATGGTGCTTGAAAATCGTTAGGCAAGTGTTGGCGAGATGGCAAGAGAGCTCGACATCTCTCGCGAGTCCGTTCGAATTATTTAGGTGGATATTTTGGATATGAAATTCGTTATTGTTCGGTCCCAATAAAACTGAATTTTTTTCAAAAATAGTACCGTAAACAGATCTCTTGATCGTGGAAATTCCGATCGCACATTCATGGAGAGCCTTATAACTGTCGATGGAACATGGATGTATGAGTTTGATATGCCAACAAATCAATAACACCCGGAATGAATGATAAAAACCGAGTCCGAACCAAAAAAACCACGCCAAAGCTGCTCAAAAATGAGTAATGCTAATTGTTTTTTTTCGACATTCGTGGTTTGGTGCATCATGAATTTGTTCCGGAGGAACGAATATTGAAGACTTTGTGTTAGAGCATCCGCAGAAAACGGTCGGGATTGTGGAAGAATAATTCGCTTTATCACGATGATAATGAACCATCGCATCGAGCCGTGATTGTAACCGAATTTAAAGCCAAAAAAGCAGTGAAAACCATCGATCAATCACCGCATTCACCAGATTTGGCTGCGTGTGATATTTTCTTGTTCCCCAAACTAAAACTGCCGCTCCGTGAAATCAAAATTCACTGAAGGAATTGGACACCGTGCCAAAAAGTGCTTATGAAAAGTGTTTCGAGTACTGGAAGAATCGTTAGTACAAGAGCATTACATGTAGTGGAGATTACTTTGAAGGGGACAAAGTAAATATTGATGAATAATAAAAAAAAATTTTCGTTTTATTTACAATTTCCGCGTACTTCAATGTCACAATGTACATTAAAGCGGAAAACAAAATCTAGAACGAGGCTTAACAGTTTGGTTTTATGTTTAAATCTTTAAGAAGTAAGCGTTTTAAAGCACTAACATACTTACTTCATAAATAAATTTTTACGTATTTTTATATGAACAAACTTTAAATCAACACAATATAATATAACTTTTGAGTCTTCAGATCCCGCCAATATTTTGTAATTCTTATTTTCCTAAATGTGCTTTTCTGCCCGCAGTCGAAGACAATGGCAAAGAAATGTTCCGCACAGTTGCTTTTAATGCAACCACAAAATGATAAGCGACCAACATTTTGTTGAAGAATTCCACTCACGCGGCCTAAAACAAACCGCAAACTCAGCAAATATCTCTCCTATACAATAAATATTTACTGTTTTTACAAACATGCGCTGATCCACTTATCAATCAATCATCGAAATAGCATTGTCCGCCAGCGTCAGTCCGAGTCAGTCCGAGTGCTAACTACGAATCCAAGCTCTTGTGTGCGATTTACTTGCGAATTTGTGCTACTTAAGACTACTTTTACGCGAAACAATAAACAGAACGTTTTTTTTATCGAAATATGGATTGGCCAGACAATTGCACCGTTAGCACTTGTGGCATGTTGCATGAATGCATGCCAATACACATGTTTTTGCACGACCAAATTCATATGTTTACAACAATTAACGATCAAGTGAAAACAGCAAGAGCAGAAATCGAAGAACTGAAAGTTGAATTGCTAAACAAGCTATGGTGGATGGCGCCGCTTATGGCAAGCTGACCAGCGCGGCGCTGGACTAGATTCTTTCCAAGAACCCCATTAAAACGGAGCGCAGCAGCATTTTCTTATTTGTTTCGACGTCAACAAGAAAGTCTAGAATTTCCAGCTTGCAAACGCAAATGACCAAAGCGAAGCGTTGGGGTTTGCTGGCGCGCTGCACGCTTTACTGCATCAGTTACTGATCGCGCACAAAACCGCACAGAAGTGCAATTGCCGTGCAACGTGACGACACAAAATACAAAGAACTTTATTTTAACAGGAAATATTTCACAAAAATAAAAAAATTTTCAAAAATGGCGCTCATCAACGCTCAACTCATTTGGGCAATTATTGTTGTTGCGCTAATCGCGCGCACCAATCAAGAGCGTTTGAGCGTAGACAGCGCGCCTACGCAAATTAACGCGGAAGGTGTTGAAAAGCGTAGTAGCAACAGTGACTCCACTTCAAGCGCACGCCACACTGACGATCTGATAAAAAGTGTGCCATACTTTCAGGCGTCACTGCCGATGCGCGTGTACGAGTGCTTGCGCGCCTTCAGCATTTTGCGTTGCACCAAACTGTTTATTTTGCAAAAAATGGAGGAACGCAAGGCCATCAGTCCAACAGGCAACTTAACACGCGACTTTCTCGATCAATTTTTCGACGCGGAAGACCAGGTTGGCAGCCTGATAGCTAACAAGTATGCGAATATGACGGATGAGAAGCTAAATCATTGTTTGGTTGTGCGCTTTCAGCGCTTCTTCAAGCATCGCGACATCAAATTGCATTTCCTTCCCGGGGTAATGGTGAAGATCGTGCCGAGTCGCAACAACAAGCTGAGCTTTACGCTGAAGAAGAGCAAAAGTGAGTGCAGTCAAGGTAACGCTGGTATACAAACTCAATTTTCTTTTGATTTATAGAAACTAAAAAGCATGCCGTACGCGCGAGCGGACGCGCCAACAAACTTATCGAGGAAATCGATGAAACGCTGGTTGTAGCAGAGCCAACGCTAGAAACGCACGCCGCTGAAACGGCGCTCACGAAGCAAAGCGATTTAGGTTTAGGCGGCGCTGGTGTAGGTGGTGTTGGACCTGGCGGTATACGACGCAAAATTAAGAAGGCTTCCTCTTTTGCTACTTACAAGAACACAATTCTGCAAATGGCCGTGCCTGTTATGGTCATGCCCGCTATTCTACTGGGTTCGGTGTTGCCATTCCTGTTGCCTATGCTGAAGTTGGCCACCATAATGTCGATGATGTTGAATAACAGCGCATTTATTGCGGCGCTCATTTATGCCGCGCGCACTCACGCGAACGCGCAGGAGGAGCAGCAAATCAGCTACCCTCCACAAGGTTACTTTTAGTGGAATCCGTGTTCTTAATGTGTTTTGAAAATGTTTGAAATAATAAAATGCTACTTACTTGTGAACTTATGACTTGTGTCATTTTTGTGTCTTAATTTAGGCGTTGGATTGGAGTTATTAGAAATATTAATTATCCACTTATAAATAAGGTTTTTTTTTACTACTCGTCTAGAGAGGTTGAAACGACAGCCACGAATGAAGAACCCCAGTTTTGATGACCACAGCAAACTTAATAAGGACGCCGGTGCCGATGCTCAGCTGGTTGATGTCGTCATAAAAGTAAAGGCTAACATCACTGCCGTCCAAGAAATGCGATGGGAGGAACAAGGACGGAGACAAGTGGATCCTTGTGACATTTACCCTCAGCGGCCATATATTTAAAAGAGCACAAATTTGGTGTGGGATTAGTGGTAGGAGAAAGACTCGAGTCCTGGAATTCACTCCGGTAGCCAGAATTCGCATTAGAGCAAAACTTTTCAAAATAACACTAATTTGCGCCCACGACTTGATGGAATACAAGGGTGATTTGACAACTGTCCCCGCAACAATGTAAAAATTGCGTTTGGTGATTTTAAAGCCAAGAAGGCATCTTTGGTAAAACTACTCTCCGGATCGAAAAGTTCAAAACCAGATCGATCATATTATAGATGGACGATCAATGTCTCTAATGCCCTTGAGATGCGTACGCTCCGACAACAAACACATAGAAGTTACGGCGTCGAGAAGCTACAATGGCAACCGACAGTTAAACGGTTTTCTACTCGACTTGCACTCCCGCTATCTGAGAACATTTTACACAACATTTTAGTTCAGTATCTTGAGAACTGAAAGACTAGTTCGCGGAGAGTTTGATATGGCTATATAAACCCAGCTTATCCCACTCATTAGGATCTCTACCGTTTCCTTTTGTGTGTATGTCTGACGAGGTTCTCAGACTCCGGAGCTTAGTTCAGTTGAAGATAGGGAAGTTTTCTAAGCAGTACATAGAAGATCATACAAAAATGGATACAACAAGAAACCCATATGTAAGGGTATTTTATAAATAGGTTAATTTATTCTGATTTTTTTCTCGATTAATTACGGCTGAGCAAACAAAAATACAATTTTCAATTATTAAAAATTCAATATAAAATAGTGAAATATAAAGAAAGTCGAACTCCATCTGAAATGTCACAATACGTTCAATTATTCAATACATTCCTGTTATCTAAGTAGTAAATGACGAAATACACTGGGAGATCGTGCGTCATAAGTTTTCTGAATAAAATTTAGAACTAACTTTAATGAATTTAAAACAACTCTAGTAAAAGATCATGTTTTTTTTATTCCCAACTTTAATAACTAGCTTTGTCGCATGTCTCAACTACTGAAAATTGGTTATGCTAATTCTGTTTGTTTTCCGGAAAGTCTAGTTATCTAATGCAGGTCAAGCACGTGCATATTAGAAAAAGAACTGCAATAAAACAAGTAAGGAAGCGTTAAGTGTGATCACAGCCGATCACTGGATACCGAGTTCATCATCATAGATCATATATTGAGTGTTATAAATGAAATATTAAACGTGGCTATCATTTTATAAATGTAAGTAAATGAAAATGAAAAGAAGTATAGTCCGATTTTGGTCATTTTTTGTATCAAAGTTGACACATGAATTCCGTACCATTTGTAACCTTTTCAATGGTCCAATAGCTTCCTCATAAAATATCAGCATCCCTAGGGTACATTATAGGTTGAGAGCAATGTAATGAACACTCCACTTTATATGAACAAAATTATTTTACTCTGTGCAAAATGTTTGGGGGGTTTAACAAATAACACTAAGGCAACATTTCTAACTACCTAATAAAAGAGTGTCAGCAGTATTTATAAAATCTGTATTAAATATGCACACTCGAAACAACTTTGAAGATTTTTAAACTCATTAAAATAAAATGCGCATTGTTCTCATTAATTATTATGTTTCTTAAGTTTTTTTATATAATATTAATAATGAAGCTAATTTTTTTATGTGATAAAAAATATGCTTGGATATTTCCCATTGGCAACCAAGAGACGAGCAAATATATTAGGTTGTCAAAAAAGTCTTGCGGCATTTTTATTGAATCAATTCGTGTGGCACCCATACATCGAGCTTCTTAGTGACTCCAAGCTTCTTCAAATGGTTTATAACGGTTTGATAACTACTATGCCGGTCTCTTTCGATCGATTCAGCGATTTTATCGCTATTTTCGACGACAGGCCTTCCGGAGCGTGGCGCATCTTCGACCACTTCTACACCAGAACGAAAACGTTGAAACCATCGTTGTGCGGTGGAAATGAAAACTGTATCGGGTCCATAAACTTAAAAGAAACAACAATCAATCAAGCACGTGTTAGCTCGTGAAATGAGCTTTCCAAAAATGTATAGCATGACCCGATGCGACGAATAAAACTAGAACTACGCGCTTTCAGCACCAACTAGCGAAAATACCGCAAGACTTTTTTGACAAAATGGCCTAAACGACACTCGGAATTCATGTTATCCTTATTGGTAAACGCGGAAGATACTCAGAACTTTTTGACATACGAGAGCTATTGGTGCTGCTGACAGTTACGTAAAATATTCATCTCAGTCAGAAAGTGAAATTAAAATGCGAACATTATCTCAGCAATTGTTGATCGATGAATCTAAATAAATTTTTGGCGCTGAAGCTCATCAAAGACCAGTGTTTATCGATCTTACAGTCGAAGTCGTAAATCATTCAAAGACGAATTTCGTAAAGATTGCCCAAAGACTGAATGGGTGCTTCAATATGAGCCAAACCCAACAAAAGTTATTCGCGCATGAAACACTTCCAAGCAAATGGCTGCCTGTGAGTTTTAGAAAAACTGAACATATCGCAGCCATTCCACTGGATAAACGCAGAACAGTGAATTCTAAGTAGTATACAAAGATTTGTTTGGCGGTTGCCTTTCAAGAAATCAAGACATCGACTGAAACAACTACATTTTTGAGCACTGAAAACTTAGGATTGATGAGTCATCTTCGGTTTAGCCCTTACTTAGCACCATATTACTTCTTCTTAATACCGTTCGTACATAATTAGCTAAGAGGTCAACGTTTTTCGACATTTTTAGAGGCGATTTAGAACGGTTGTTTTGTAGATACCTCAATCAGAGTGGCAAAGGTGTTTCGCGAATTGGGAAAAAACGCCAAAAGTGTATAGATAACGAAGAATACTTTGAAAAAAACATTAAAAAGATTTTTGAGGATCAATATTTTTTTTATTTTCAAATTGCGATATATAAAAGGCAGGAAATACGTAAATCGTTTTCTTTTTTTACCTGTTTGACCCATAATAATTCTTTAATTCTACGATTATATGAAACAAAATCTCGCAATGCCATACCGATCGACTTTATAACGAATTTTACAATTGGCTGATTGTCAAAAGACCTTAGGAGGGTGTTTTATACTATTAAAATACAAAAAATTTATGTTATTCACATAACACCTTCTTGGGATAATTTATACCAACTTCCAGCTAATTTGTTTTACAACAAATAATCTCAATATCAACCCATATATGCAGAATAATTTTCTGAAAGAGTATAAACTATCTCGCTCTATATCTTTCCTTAACGCCATACGTCGAATATAATACTGACTTTTTATTATTTTGACTTTATAATGGTTATATTATTTAAAATCTGAGGTACTGCAAGTTGAACCCAAACTTAACTGTTAGCAGATCATGTAGCTTCCATGCACCAAATATTGTACTCTGTAACACCTAAAAGGAAACGTCAGAGAACCTATGAATTATATACTACTGTGCCCAAAAAATAAAATTTATTTTGAAAATTCTTTATTTATTCTTCCAAATAAATTTCATCCCCTTCAAAGTAATCCCCTCCCGATGCAATGAACTTATGTCAACGGATTTTCCAATCTTCGAAACACTGGTTGTAGTCTCTTTCCGGGATGGCCTTCAGTTCCGTCTTCGCTGCGGCTTAAGTCTCCTCTATCGTATAAAAACGGTGTACCCGGAGCGGTCTTTTGAGCTTGCTGAACAGCCAGAAGTCGCACGGTGCCAGATCAGGTGAATACGGTGATTGCGAAACGATATGGGTTGAGTTTTTGGCGAAATGATCACGAATTACGAGGGCAGTATGGGATGGTGCATTATCGTGGTGTAAAAACCAAGAATTGTCTTTCCACAATTCCGACCTTTTTAGGCGGATAGCGTTACGCAAACGACCCATAATGTTCAAATAATATTCCTTGTTGACTGCTTGACCGGTTGGAAGGAATTCATAATGCACAACACCACGATAATCGAAGAAAACAGTCAACATGACCTTGATTTTTGAGCGACTTTGGCGCGATTTTTTTGGTCTCGGCTTTCTTTTGGCACGATATTCGCTCGATTGATCGGTTATTTTGGGGTCGTAAGCATAGATCCAAGTCTCATTGCCAATTATAATGCATTTCATGACACCCTGGTAGTCGGAAAGCATCGTTTCACACACTTCAACGCGACGCCTTTTTTCCAAAAAATTCAATGTTTTCAGTACCAGTTGAGATTTGACGCGCTTGAGGCCCAAACCATCGTTCAAAATGGTATTGGCTGAGCCTTTCGTTATGCCAACTTCATCAGCAAGGTCTCTAATTGTTAATCGACGGTAATCGGTTTTTCAACACCAAATCTTTGATTTGTTGAACGTGAGCTTCGTCGGTTGAGGTTGATGGTCGCCTTGGACGCTCTTCGTCTTCGACACGTTCACGGCCGGCTTGGAACTCACTGTACCACTTGTAAACATTTTTTTTAGAGATAGCCTCATCACCAAAGGCTTTCTGCACCATCCTCAACGTATCCGCAGCAGAAAATTGATTCCGTAAACAAAATTTAATGCAAATTCTCGAAAACTCACGAAATTTAGCATGAATTATTATCTAAGGCAATAATGTATTATTAGAAAAAATTCCGTTCGGATCACCACACAAACTGGCCACATCTTTTTTTTTTTAATAATTTCTAATTGTAAAGGGTAAAAGGGCGTTTGTGCAACCGAAGTTAATGTTTCTTTGCTTTTATTTTTTGTATATCTCATATATCTCATATATTATCAAAAAGTGGGGCTAGAGTTTTTCGCTTAATATAATTCATTTCATTGCCATTGACCTAAACATCGGTTTACATTATTCCTTATCTTGCATATTAAGAGTAAACTGTGCGGAAACTTCAATTCAAAGTAGTTCTCTCAAAAACATATATGAGATAAAGCCATAAAGTGATGAATACCTAATAAACCATACAGCTTTTTGTGATCAAATGTTTTAAAACCTTTTTTCGATAAGTCAATGTATTTCACGTTTGTTCTAAATAAAATATATATTTGCTTATGCTGGTGATTCATAAATCATAAAATCCAAGGCCCTTACCATAACCTCTAAATTTTCTGAGACAAAGTGGCTTCGCAAGCAAAACTGTGTCGCTTGTCTATGCCAACTATTTATTTATTGATTGCTGCTATCGCAGTTTTTCAAAACACCTGTGATTCACGAAACACTTAATGCCTTCATCCATTAACCAATAAACCACTATCAAACGACAAATTCTATAGCCAGTTCGTCCAGTAAACGAACGCACTCGTTAAATGTATTTGCAGGTGTGTTTGGGTGTGTGTGTAGACGAGCGCTGATGCTTTGTTGCTAACCTTCAAATTCATGTTTTGCAACAATTATCAATGGTTTGATTTCTGCCAAGTTGCTATCGATTTTTATTTTCATTAGCCGAAAAAAACTTCCGCTTATTAATATTCTACGAAATAAACGCTTCCTTTGTGCTTGAAAGCAACTATTTATTTATATTTAGTAATGTATATGGAAATGAAACAAAAGTGTTACGCGCATAATTATGCGAAATTCAAGTTCACAAAACACTCATCCGCAATGCTGCAAAGGCCGAGAGATTGCGCTAAAGCTGAGCTTTAAGGCTGATGTTAAGGCTATATATTCGCATCTCCTGTGCGCTTTGTGTCTACGCAAATTCTTTTTGATTTTTGTTAATTTATTATTTTTGGTTCTTTTTTATCCACAAGTCCGTTTGTTATGCAATAAGTTAACAAGTTTATAAATAACTTGAGCACTATGCGGTAATAAGCTGCTGTCTGGTGGCTAATTAAACTTGTGACGCATAAATATTTATGTGTTTGTTTATATTTGAGTTTTTTATGCATATACAGAAAAATCCCCCACAAGCGGACACTGGCGGAATCTGCCTTTCTGTTCTGGTAACGAAGATGCCCGAAGAAGCTCGAAGCTGCTTGTCATACAGGTGTCCGGTTAACAGGGATGTTCATTTAATATAGCTGTCTACTTGAAGGCGCTGTTCGTTTATTAGAAAAGTGCGCTTAAAAGAGCTGTCCGTTTAATAGAGGTGTCCGGCTAATAGAGGTGTTCTGTTAACGGTGTTTACACCATGTGTATGTGCAAATAAAAATACCCACATATTTTTCAAAACTGTTTTATTTTATTTACCTTAACATTTTTGGTTATTGTTCATATTGTAATATACAAAATAGATTTAAAGCAAACTAAAACTAACATTCCATTTCATACAAGTATGTTTGTTGTTTATATAAAACATATTTCGTCAACTGCTAAGTTGAAAATCATAAAAAACATTAGAATTAAAATAAACCTTAAAACACTACACAAGCAATATCCTTAGAACTAGCCTTAACGCTGTAAGTATGTGAACTACCTCCCTTAACGTAATAAGTATGTATGCCGCATATAACCGCCATTTCGTATTTTTTTTTATAAGTACGCAACCTCATATATAACTTATAAACAGCATCCAACTTCAACCAACTTCCTTACGATTGTGCGCAACGGTGCTGAAATGTCCCACAGTATTTCCTTCAGCGCGCAGCTTCACCCTCCCCCTCTCGATAATTGGATAATTTGCAAGTACATTGAGTATGCGCATTCTATGTTTATGGTTGTACGTGTATGTGTGTGTATGTTCGTACTTTTGACTGGTGATTGTTTTACTTTTGTTGCTTTTTTCCTTTATCTTCCATACTATGAACTTTTTCGTGCTGGCGGTTGCTTGAGAATTGACAGCTTTCAAAAGGCACCAAGTACAATTTTACTATAAAAAATTGCATGAAATCGTGTACGAGCACTGTAGACTGCAAGCGCCTCTATTCCTCCTTCTTGTGCACAGCACCCTTGCGATCCTCATCGCAGATATCCTTATCGTCCCAACCCCAAACGAGCGTCTCCTCGTTGTCATGATCGAGTTTCGACACCAGTTCGCTTATGTTCACGTTGTTGTTGTTCACATCCTGCATCGAAGGGTGAGAGCCATCGCCAGTACGTTGTACGCGCTTCAAGATCATCTCGTTGGACACCGATTTCAGATCGTAAGCTTGGCCTGCGCAAATAAGTAAAGTAAAAATGTATATAGGAAAAGTGTTCAAAATATGAGCATCCGAAAAGACCATTATCTCGGTCACTTTAACTCACCAATGCGCGCCATGAAGTCCAAGAAGGCGGTCGTCCAGTTGTATTGGTATGTGCCCAATTCTCCCGCTTTGTAGTCCCATGGGAAGACATGATGGTAGTTATGCCAACCTTCGCCGAAAGCGATCACCGACACCACTTTGCTATCGACCGAGCTGATGTTCTTTTCGTATGGTCGCATGCCGTAGAAGTGAGCAGCGCTGTTCACCAACCATGTGCCGTGCAGTGAAAGCGCATAACGGAGCATAGAGCAAACGAAGAAGCAAACTTGCAGCGACGAGCCCAATACGTAGTAGGGGAAGAGTCCAGGAATGATGAAACAGCAAATAGGCATGATGACGAAGTATAATCTGTGCGAGCAAATTCAATTAGTAATGAATTAAATTTAATTCGAAATCATTAGCTACTATATAAACAAGTAAGAAAGCGTTAAGTTTGGATGTAACTGGACATTTAATACTCTTGCAACTTGCAAGAATCAATCTTTAAAAAATTCCTTCCGGAAAATATGGGAGTTCGGGTCCTGAGATATGTGATTTAACCTAAAACCTATGAATGTCCCTTGCTACTACCTGTGCCAAATTGGAGTTTTTTATCTCAATTTAGTCCATATTTATGGTTAATAGCGTTTCGTGGACGTGGCAATAGTCCGATTACGGCCATCTAGGAACTCCGTCCGTCTTTACCAAGTTTCATCAAGACATGTAAATTTTTACTCAAGTTACAGCTTGCACGGTCGGACAGGTAGTCCCCGGATATCAACTCCGCTGTCATCCTTATCATTTATACATACATAAAATTGGCAGTTTTCGCAAGACTGAGGTTAAAACCTCTAGGCAGCTGTACATCTTTCGCGATCCTAACGCAAAAGATCTATTTTATTGGAGTTTTAAGTGCAACAACGGACCGTTCAATGCGATCGCAGCAAGGTTCAACCTTTAAACCTAACCTAACCTAACCTCCATCACCCACATGATAAAATTTAATCAGCACTTTCATCTCAAACTACTCACTTCTTCTGGAATTTAACGACGGGATCGGCCAAAATGTCACTCATATCAATGGTCTTGCCGCGCTCTCTCACATCGGGGTGCTTCTTGCACATCAACCAACCCATATGGGCAAAGAAGAAACCACGACCCGAATTATGGGGATCCGCATTAGTATCGGTAAATTTGTGATGAACACGATGATCGCGACACCACTCGTATATGCTGTTTTGAAAGGCGAGCGATTGACACAACATAAGGAAGATACGCAAAGGCAGTTTAGCTTTGTAGGCGCGATGCGACCAGAGACGATGTACACCAGCTGTAATGCCCAAACCACCGAGTACAGCGTATAAGTAGCCTATGAAAGCAAGGAGAAAAGGAGCGAAAAAACAAAAAAAAAAAAAGATTTAATAAATGAATCAATAAGTCACTATAAGATCGTATGAGAGCAACACTCACCGATAAAGAACTCCAAGTACGCGTTCTCAGCCCAAATAAGATACACACCATAGAGTGCCATCGAATGCAATATAACGAACAGCATCACATTAAACCACACAATTTCCATTTTATAAGGTTTCTGCGTGACAGCATCCGTTTTACTTTGAGCTTGTGCCGACGTTTTGGCCGACTGCTGTTGCATGGCAGCAGCCGATTCACCCTGATTGGGTACACGATCATTACTACTCTTACAATTGGTCTTGGCTAATGTTGTCTGTTTATTATTGTTAGCATCATTGTTAGTAATAGCCGTTTCGGCGATAAGAAAAGTGCTGCCGATCAGATTTGGAGCCATCTATAATGAGGGTAAAAAGAAAGAGAGTGTGAAAAAAAATTCAAAAGAGTAAAGCAATATTTTAAGTAATAAAAATTTAATTTTTTTGTATTATTTTCTATATATAAATCATTATTTCATAACCATCTTATATAAACCTTAAATCATGCATGATTGCATAATACACGCTGACAGCGTCATTGATAAGTTCAAGTTATTGATTGATTTCAATAAAGTTTCAGCAAAATGAGCTTCATTCTCATTTTTCTCCATTCAACATACACCCGCTTGCCGCTCACGTGCTCTCAATGCTTTCGTATACAAATATTTATATTCTCCATATTTCACACAGAACACTTTATGTCGTTACCAAGCACACGTTTCTCCAAAAAGTCGTTACCAATTCATTTTACGTGCCTGCTGTTTCCTTACGCTGACTACCAAATAAGTTCTAAAGTAGTTATGGACTATATTCAAGAAATTTTCAAAAAAAATATCCCTCATCGACAATTCCTGTCAGGTTTCACCAAAAAAATGAAATTACTAATACAAAGAAAACATTTAGGAAACAAGCTCGAAAAAAGTTTATAGTTAGACTGGGAGTTCAAAGTCGCGAGTACAGGGACGTCAGCTCTAAATATAACACAGATAAAGACACGTGTAAAGATTTAGGAATTCCTGGTTGGGAATTCTAAAGCTCATGGTTCTCATTAATGCAAAATGTGAAACACATTCAATCGTTTATTGCTGGTGCAGCAACTTTTTTTTTGGTATGTTTTTGGTTATCTTTTTGCACTCTCTCACTATTAGCCAAGCAATAAAACTTTACTATAACGTGTTTCAATCAAACTGTCACAGCATTGATATTTTTTCTTCTTCTGTTTTCTTCTTCTACATTTAATTTTGGTTACGCTTTAAAAGAGGCTTGGCTCCTTAATGTTCGGTCATAAATTTGTCTAGAAATGAATAAAATATCTTACGTACGCAGGTAGAAATCAATTCTAAATTCTTTAAAACTAACACTGACATAATATTAACTAGCTGATAGAAATCTAACAAAACTAATTGTAGAATTCATTAAAGTCAATGTTCTTTTATAATACCTACTAAAAACGAGTGTGTACTTCTGATACTTCGTACTACGAAGCTTTAACGGTCTTTCCCAAAACGTGCTTTGTATGAGGACGGCGATGTTAAACAATTTAATCAAATGAATTTCCGCTTAGCTAATGTATGTACAGGTACATGTATTCTAGATTAATGAGTTGAGGTTTAGTTGACCTAGTATAAATAAAGTTCCAATAATTCTAGTGTTGACAAGCTTATTAAAAGATCTGTCAGAAAACTCTCCTGAAGAAAAGCGAGTTACTCAATTTCTGAATTGGAAGCAATCTCCGAAAGAGTAAACCGCTTTTATCCGTCCCATTTGACTCATTCTTCGATCAAATTTTATAAATAAATGACTGTTTTTGAAATAAGAAAGATATTATATATTAAATTACTATTTTTTTAATTCAGAAAGAGATAATTCAAAAGATTTTATTGTCTATTACATATTTTTCAAAGAAAGTTGGAGCATTTGATGATATAACGTCAGTTTTGCTCTACAATCCCGAAGAAGTACTCTTTGCCGGTTTTTTTACTCAAAAATATTATTAAAATGAAGTGAAAAGTACTTTAACTATTATTTGAGAAGAAGATAAATACCGCATTCAGAATCCGATCTCATATTGAAAGCCATTTAAAAATCTCACTGGTAAAATAAATCTAAAATACAGCTATTTTCAGCTATTTCTGGTTGAAATTAATCAAAATGGAAATGGATAAATATCAGTCTACTATTATCTTGTAAAGCAATCCTGGCACTACATAATATTAATAAAAAATATATGCTTCACAAAAACATAAGAATACTACTTTCTAATCTGAACTCTCTCCTATTGCTAATACCTGTAGTTCATCTCTTTAGTTCTTTCAGCCGACCTTCTATTGTTCGAAAAAAAGTTTATTGAAGTATCTATTTCTAAGGGGAATACATGCCCACAGAGAATGAAGCTGGCAGATCGAGAAGACTGTAGGAAATTACTAGAGCAAGACACCAGGGAAACAATGGATCAGCTCTTTCGCACTTGTCCCGCATTGGCAAGACTACGCTGTAAGCTAAGCTTCTGGGCTCTCCACGGTATGATGCCCTTGAAAAGGTTTCGATAGTGAGGCCACATCCTAAAGGATGCCTACTCCTCATGAACCTAGTAACTGAACTCTATCTGGTATCGGAAAGAACCACAATCGGTCTATGCGTGGCTCATTGGCCTACCCGACTAAATTAACATAACTATAATATTTACTTTCTCGCAGCTATAGAACAAATGGAATATAGTCCAGTTTTATAAAAAACACCATCGGTAAAAGTTTACATAAAGTAAATAGTAAAGCGTGACACAAAAAGGTAATGGCAACAAATTTGAAAAGCACAAAAACTCTTAAGAAAAAATATGCAATTAATAAGTGTGACCCACTAATTTATAGCGCGAGTATTAAGCTTTGCTCATGCTACTCATGCACTTAGCCCTCGGTTATTGTTTGCTGTAAATGATTAGATTAAATAACAGAAACTCATGCACACATTTAATTAACAACGAAAATAAAATTATCTATAAAATATTCTTAAGAGATTCGAAATTTATTGCATAATTTGACTAATTTGAAATATTTAATTTTTTTAATACTTTATTGGCAATAGAATAATTGAAGACAAGTGTTTAAACACTAAAATGCAATAAAAATTTTAATTATTTTTTTCATTATTCTCTTTTAGTTACAAAATTTTTGTCTACTAATACGGCATTGGTGCTGTTAAATCGATTAACGGTATTTAGCGGTTAATTGCATGGTTCATTGCATGCTATCTCGCTTGTTCAGCATAAACCGCATAACTTCAAATGGGTTATTACTGAAATCTCTAAATTAATTTGGCAACATTTTCCGACAACGCTTTACTCAAGCTCAAAAACACTTTGTGGCTATATTCATGTCAAAAAAGCTTCAAACTAGCAAGTCAATTTGCTATTTATTAAGATTCGATTCAAAGAATTTTGGTATTGCAATATTTGCATATTACCAAACCGCATTTGGAAGCAATAAAATGTGATACACGTAGCACTAGCAGTGGTTTGGGTTTATGTTGTGTACATATATATGTATGTATGTACTAGAAGTAATTTAAATACTACTCAGCTACAAGTGCAAAAGTATGTATATATATGTGTGTGTATGTATATATGTTCGCATGTCAGAATTTTTGATAAACTTTTGGCAGTTAGTCATTTCCGGCCACAATTCTCAACCCAGAATGTACGAGTATGCTACGGCAATAAACATGTTTTGATGGCTCAACATTTTATTGCTTCGGAAAATATTTTTTTTTTTTTTTTTGTTTTTTGATTTTTGTTTGACCATAAGTGTTTTGCTACAGCATAGTTATTACAAAATAAAATAATTGGTATTTTTCGTAAAAAAAATATGTTGCAACTCTTTTAAATATTCTTTCAATTTTTGGTCATTAAATGTGCAATTATATAGTTAGCAACTGATGAAGTCAAATTTCGTAAGATTTCATTCTGCTATTGACGGAAGTGTCATTAAATTTTTGTAAGGTTACGAAATCACACCATTCTCAATCTTATTAAGAAAATATAACGGTGCTGTTGTATAGAGTAACGATTAATTTGCTCTCTGTATGTTTGGCAATATCAGCTGTTTTGATGACGTCACAATAGCGGATGTTAATAGTTTTTTGTTATCAAATTAATTAGTCAATATCCATTCGGATTTAAAGTCTCTTAGTCTCATATAAGGATTAATCACTAAGTAATTTCGTTTGATGACAACAGCTGATCTTATTCAATTTTTTTCTTAACCAACTTCACACTTAACCGCTTTGCTGTTATACATTTGAATAGCTGATGTAGTAAGGCTTGTTTGTGAAAACATTTCTTAAACCTTTTGAACTTTTTTGCTTGCTGCACAATCGAAGATGGAAGATCTAAAACAGCATTTTCAGCTAATTTTACTCTTTTACTATCAAAAGGGTAAAAAATACAGTTCAAGCAAGTCGAACATTTTGTGCTGTGTACTGACCAAAGAAAGGTTATGATGTCAATTTGATGGGATTTCAAAGAGAACGTTTATTTTGAGTTTGCAAACCGGTTTAATGACTCGCCAAAAGCTTTGGCCACTTACATATGATATGCCACCACAGCCACCATATTTTCTAGACTTGGCAGCTACGGACTCTTACTTGTTCCGGTCTCTACAAGATTTTGTAAATTGGAAAAACTTTACCTCAAATCAGCTCGTCAACCCCCACTTGGACCAGTTTTTTGCCTGCAAGGATCAAAAATACTATGAGTGTGGAATCAACCCTTGCCCAAAAGATGGCAAAAGCTGTTGGGTCAAAGAGGAGTATAAGTTCTTAAAATGATTTACAAAATCAATAAATCGTGTTTAAATTACACTAAAAAACGAAATTACTTAGAGAACGACCCAAGAAAACAGTTGTCAAAGCCTTTATCTCTCAAGGGTTATTCTTCGCCTTTAATAAAAGTTAAAGTTATAAATTGTCTAAGTTGTAGGAAAATTTATCGATTTCCTCTTCGAAGAACGCCGTTATTTACAGCATTATCAACACTTCGTTGTTGTTTGCTTCATTGCTTTGGAAATTTTTTCTTATTAAATGTTTTTGAGTTTGATAATGGCTTGTATTATGTAGCTTACAAAATCTGCCATTTCGTTTGTCCGTGGACTTCTGAATTTTTTTAGAATTTTTTGTTAATTTACTTAAACTTTTTCAATAAATGACTCAGCCAGCCTTCATAGATAATTGCTTTTATGCTTTTCATAAAAAAACATAAAATGGCGTATTTCTTAAATAAATCCGAAAGAAGCTTAACTAGTATTCTAAAAAACAATTTCAAAGCATAAATATGCAATAAATTAAAAAATATTGAAATTCTTTAACGCACACTTGTTATGCTGTATATATAATATACGCTAACGAAAAAATCGCAACAATCCAACCGAATGCCATCGTGGCATTTGCATAAATTAAAGAGATGCTGGCTCGGAGACGTGGTTTGGCAGTGTGAAGCTTAAAAGTTTCAGTTTGCAGTTTGTGCGGTTGGCAGCGGCAAGCAAGTCGTGGAATTGATGGACTTGACATTGAATGCGGCAATTGATATTTTGTGCACCTGTCTCCGCCCAGCCTTGCCTTTGCCGAGTAGCAAGGCTTTATTTGGCTGGCTATATGGCAGGTCATAGTCGCTTGTAGCTGTGGCAGCAATCAGGTTGTTGGCAATGTGCAACAATGCCGCAGTATTTAAACGAAAATACTTGTATACAGGGTGAGATGACAAGTAGAAATTATATAAAGTGGAAATTTCAGATAACGAATTTTTTCTTGGATTTTTTTTTTATTTGTGATCAATTGATAGATACATAATTATTATAATTTTTAGTAATATTTTAATATTTAAAACTGGAAAGTTTACTTATTAAAATAAAATAAAAAAAAATAATTCAAAAAAAAAATTTTAAAACTAAAAAGAAAAATATTTTTTAATATTTTTAAATTTTTATTTATTTTATTATTATATTTTATTATTTTTTTATTAAATAATTTTAAATTTAAAAATATTTATTTTACTATAATCAAATCGTTGATTAATTTTTTTAATATTATTTAAGTCTGGTAAATTTATTTATTAAAATTTGCAAAATTAAAAAAATTTTAAGTAAGAAAAAAAAATAAAAATATTTTTTTGTTTTGTTTATAAAATATAAATATTTTTGAATTTATTGAACACCTTTGGTATTGTTATTTATTGAACATTGACAAAACAATTTAAAAAATTTTGGAATTACAAATAAAACTTGGAACTGCAATAATTTTTTCTGAAAAAAATGTAATTAAGGTTTTGTTGATAAAATATATTCATGTTTTAATGTTTTGGAAAGCATTTAGAATTTTATTTATAGAAATTAATAAAACGAAACAATGGAAAAAATAAAAAAAAAACATTTTGCTGATAAAAAATATATTTTTTTGAAACTATTAAATACTTTTGTTAGTTTCATGTATTGGAAAAAAGTAATTATAATATTTAAGTGGAAAAATTAATTTTTTTTCGTTGAATAAATATATTTTTTGATAAAAAAAATTTTCAGAAAAATATAAATCAACCCTTTTGTAGACATTAGAAGTTTCCATTAACTAAATATTTAAAAATTATTATTGAAATTTAAAAAATTTTAAAACTTTATTTTTGAAATTAAAAAAAAAAAATTTAAAAATGCATGTCTTTTTTTTGATAAAAATGTGTGTAATCTCGAAAATTTCTATTTTTGAAGAACAAAATTTCTATTTTCAAAATTTAAGTAGCTTTTATTTTCCACTTGAGGTTGCCATATATTTAAATTTGCAAGTGTTTTGAACTATCAGCGATAGTCACCATAAAACTGAATAAATAAAGTGTAAAAATTAACAACACCGAAAGAAACACCCTTTATGTCTGTGCCTATATTTAATAATTGTCTTAAACAGGCATTTATGTGTATTTACGGACAACAAAAAATATCTTGGCACTATTTCTAGGCCAAGTTTACTCGCATAGAATATTTATATTGAGAATATTTTCGACGAAGCGAGCTCACATATACATAAATATGGCTCTGTGTGAGAATTGAAAACCAGTAAACTGTTCGTTAATTTCACAAAAAATTTACGCAATAACCCCTCCGACGACCTGTGGTCCCTAAAGCCAGCGAATGCAGCGCAGGTTAAACCACTCTATGCAGCAAAGAAACATGCTTTCTGCTAAAGTCTGATTCTTGTTTCAGCTGCCGAGCTTCTCTATGGATTTTTTGCGTTTACATATGTATGTATATATTATTGCAATTTTTTTTTTTTGTTAAAGCGAAGCCATTTGAAACTAATTCGATGCGGTACTAAATGTTGCATAACAACTTTAATTTTAGTGGCGTAGCGCAACTGGTTGGCCGCTTTGATATATGAACATGTGTATGTATTGCGACATCTACATGCATACATACATATGTATATACGAACATATACATACATATATACAGTAATAAGAATTATAAAAGCAGCCATAAAACTATTTACAGTTTCCACTTTAAATTTCCCTTTCAATTTTCGATTGGCTCAGCTTCTCAAACACAACAACAAACTTTGAGAATCCGTAGTTATGTGCATATAGGAACAGTAGTTTCGATTTACGGATTCTTTAAGTTTAACTTTTTGTAACTGAAACCATAGTATTTTGCAATTTTCCAATTGTTATGTGCAGAAAATTGAAAGGGAAATTCAAAGTGGCAACAGAATGCAATAGCCAGGCCACAGTTAACTGTAAATCATTTTTATGGCTGCTTTTGCAAATCTAATTACAATTTTTTAATTAAAATGTGAACCATTGAAACCGTTCAGTGATTTTTTTTTTTTTTTTTTTTTTTTTTTTGACGCCAGACATCAGACACCAACAGCTAATTGAAGGCGGCGCTTCTGATCTGGACTATGCTTTCAAGTAGGTGATCTGAAACGGTATTATTTCATAAATGGAAATCTTTTCTTATTATACGTCACTCAAAAATACCACCTAATAATTGGAGAAAAAATTGAGATTAACAGAAATTATGCAAATATACTAGAAGTAACCAAAAATTTATTATTTGAGCTGTTTTCCCAGCAAAGAAAGGAAAGGTTTGTTTTGCTGGCCGTAATTTTACCTATTTTCACTTATTATTTCCTCACTTGCATGACTCAATCCCTGTGGTACCTACAAACTCCTAAATACTAGTTCATACGATCCTTACAGTTCGACAAAGCGCTTTAAACCTGTCCAACTCAATCCCATTCCGATGTGAGCGCGACAAGGGTGCCCCCTCAGGCTTGATCTTCAGCTTTGCAGTTTCCAGGGATTCCGCTGTGATTACAAGAATAAGAAATATTTATTCTGAACGGTTCACTATTTCCTTTGTGGTATTTATTTCAAGCCTTTTATATAGAAAACTTTGAAAGGAGTGAGATCTTTCAAAATCAAGCTAAATTTTTTTTTCTTCGTTTATAGGTTCATTCCAAGCCATAAATTCGATTGATTAATTTCTGCCAATGCCCAAACATTTTATATACTATATACATACATATGTATATGCCTCTGCAGTTATGTAGTTATGTATATACATAAATATGTATGTATATAATAAGCTAAGAATTAGCCATGTTCTCTATAAATATGTATAGTATTTTTAAATATTTTAGTATTCAGCACACGCACTTTCAAATTCCATCAATTTGTACGACTACAATAATTGTAGAATAATAGACACTTCTCAACGCGCATAAAGACACATACATACATACATACATACGTACATAAATATATGTAGACCAACATTCTTTTAAATTGGCAAGCGTCATAAGAATCAATCTCAACGCCAACCGCAAACGCCCGCACACCCACCAATCACCCCAACTAGCGACATCACACTGTATATACACACGCGTATGTACATAGAAACATGCACTGCTCATCAACGTGTATTTTTGTAACGACTATTCATGTTACTAATATGCTGTGAACGTCAATGCGCCGCCGCCGCCGGCACTCCAATGCGTTACATGCGTGCGTATGTGTGTGTTTGTGGGCACAGCAACCGCCGACAAGGCGCTGAAGAGTCGCACGCATTTGCGCATGCGCATGCAGCACATATTAATTGTGTGAAGTTCACTGATTGCTACGCAGCTTTTGAGCGTGAATATACATATATGCTTACATGTGTGTGTGTAAGTTTGCACGGGTTCCGCTTATATCACGTATGCGCACATATCCACATGTTAATGGTACATCTATTGGCATGTGTGTCTATATGCTGCTTCTGTGGTTCATCCCCAAACGCTACAAAACGCGAACAAAATATAAAAATATCAATATGCAAAGTGACAAATCTATTGACAGGTATATTGTGAATAATCAATTTGATCGATTCATTCAGTTGACGTGCGTATGTTTTTTCGCGGTATTTTACGCTGCCGCCCCCCTCCGCAATTCGACCATTATTTATGTAATTATTATTCCGCTTATGGTCTGCAGAACTTGGAATAATTTATAATTATTCTGCTTTGCTGAATTATACGTGATCTTAATTACAACAACAACAACAGGAATATAAAAACAAATATAGCCACAATGTGGCTCCTACGTGCCATAAGTATGTGTATATGGAGCCAATGCTCGAGGTACATAGCTTAATAGCCGCCGACTACCGTGTCTAGCCTAGAGGCAACCAGCCACTCAACTGAGTGTATACACCATCCATACGCGCACCGCCGCTTCCTCACCGCTTAGTTGCGGTCAACTAGGAAGTGAAATTGTTTTTTGGGGTGTTCTCTTGTTTAATATCATTTGTATGAGTGTTTTTCCAAAAGCAACTCTTTGTCTGCTATCGCTACACTTCAAACAGGTTTTGAACGAAATCAATAGTTCGGTGGCTGGCAATATTGATTGGCATATGCTTGATAATTGAAACAAATTTAAATATCATGCAAAGCTCATGCAGCCCTTTTTATTAAAGAAAGACGGAAATTATTGGTGATTTACATGCTTGAAGATAATTTAAAATAAAATTTGTAGTTTTAGGCAAAACTCATAAATTGTGCGCTATTTTGATACCAGCGTATATTTCTAGGAGAAATTGAGTAGCAACAACGTGAGTGTTGTCACAACACATATGTTTGGATGCCTGTAATTATAACAAAAGTACACAACTGATTTGTTGTGCATATCGGGAGGTGCCGGCGGACAAAAGAATATCGCAAATTCGTGAGTTTTATACGTACAAAATTTCTGTGAAAATATTGTTATTAGTTGCATTTGTGCTTGCAAATATATAATTAAAGATACTGATTGCAATTTGTATCTCTATAAACCCCAGAATGTGTCATAGATCACACGAGATACCAGCTAATAAAATTGCATTGCAAACTGGCAGAGAGAAATGAATTCCCTTTTATAGTGAGTAAATTAATGTTGTGCTTGACAATGTTGTTGTATTGTAAATACCTTTAAATTTCAATATTCATATTTAATTATTTGTATAATTATTTTATTTACAGGGCACCATTGGTTGGCGTGATTTATATGCGGACAACATGATTCCATAACTTCTATGAAATACTATATGTAAATATTTAAATATGCTGAAATGTTTAAATATTTCCTTAATACATCTATTTTTCAATTTATCAACACTAACTCAATAGGCCGTTACAGTAATTGGCTAAATTTTAACCATTCTATATTCATTATTTTTTTGCGAACTCTACTGACCCACTTAAGTATGTTTTGTATAATTATAGCGATAAGAAAACACAAAATTATAATATAGGCCTGTAACTACCGTAACTTCATAAGTAAGATTACGATTTTGCGAAAACGAGTTATAAGTTGAAGAGAAACTCAAACTCGCTCCATAGACCGTTTCTCTTTTTGATCTCAATTGTACAGAAATACGTAAATGTCTTTTTGTATGTAAATTATAGACTTATTAAAAGATCTAAAAGCACTCTTACATTCAGATACAAAACTCAGCACATAAACTTCGTTAAACACTAAAAAATGTGGTGTTTAACATAAGTTAACATATAAAACCAAAGTCAAAACTAAACCCGAGTTAAATATTTTGTGTTTATAACCATTAAAAATGTAGCGTTAAAGGTGAATTAACTCAAAGTCAACAATAAACTCGTGTTAAAGATTTTGTGTTTATAAACACTAAAAAACTGTGTTTAAGATGACTTAACTATATATTCCTGCATTTAGATAGATTTTTTGACAAACACCAAAGTCAACAATAAACTCGAGTTAAAGATTTTGTGTTTATAAACACTAAAAAACTGTGTATAAGATGACTTAACCATATATTACTGTATTTAGATAGATTTTATGACAAACACCAAAGTCAACAATAAACTCGAGTTAAAGATTTTGTGTTTATAAACACTAAAAAACTGTGTTTAAGATGACTTAACCATATAACGGGTGATTTTTTTGAGGTTAGGATTTTCATGCAGTAGTATTTGACAGATCACGTGGGATGTCAGACATGGTGTCAAAGAGAAAGATGCTCAGTATGCTTTGACATTTCATCATGAATAGACTTACTAACGAGCAACGCTTGCAAATCATTGAATTTTATTACCAAAATCAGTGTTCGGTTCGAAATGTGTTTCGCGTCCGTGTCCGATGAGCGATGAGGCTCATTTCTGATTGAATGGCTACGTAAATAAGCAAAATTGCCGCATTTGGGGTGAAGAGCAACCAGAAGCCGTTCAAGAACTGCCCATGCATCCCGAAAAATGCACTGTTTGGTGTGGTTTGTACGCTGGTGGAATCATTGGACCGTATTTTTTCAAAGATGCTGTTGGACGCAACGTTACGGTGAATGGCGATCGCTATCGTTCGATGCTAACAAACTTTTTGTTGCCAAAAATGGAAGAACTGAACTTGGTTGACATGTGGTTTCAACAAGATGGCGCTACATGCCACACAGCTCGCGATTCTATGGCCATTTTGAGGGAAAACTTCGGACAACAATTCATCTCAAGAAATGGACCCGTAAGTTGGCCACCAAGATCATGCGATTTAACGCCTTTAGACTATTTTTTGTGGGGCTACGTCAAGTCTAAAGTCTACAGAAATAAGCCAGCAACTATTCCAGCTTTGGAAGACAACATTTCCGAAGAAATTCGGGCTATTCCGGCCGAAATGCTCGAAAAAGTTGCCCAAAATTGGACTTTCCGAATGGACCACCTAAGACGCAGCCGCGGTCAACATTTAAATGAAATTATCTTCAAAAAGTAAATGTCATGAACCAATCTAACGTTTCAAATAAAGAACCGATGAGATTTTGCAAATTTTATGCGTTTTTTTTTTTTAAAAAGTTATCAAGCTCTTAAAAAATCACCCTTTATTACTGTATTTAGATAGATTTTATGACAAACACCAAAGTCAACAATAAACTCGAGTTAAAGATTTTGTGTTTATAAACTTTAAAAGAGATGGTGTTTAAGATGAAATAACTTATACTGCTGTTTTATTGTGTTTTTTATGATAAACACCAAAGTCAACAATAAACTCGAGTTTAATATTTTGTAAATTCTAAAAAAGTAGTGTTTAAGATGAGTTAATTTATGCGCCTGTTTCATGTAAATTCTTTGATAAACACGACTGGGGATCTGGGTTTAACTGTACGAAAGAGATGCGTCCTGCTATAATTGCTCCTATAAATTAAGACTTGCCAGTGGCATATTACATGAGAAAAACTAAAAAAGTATGAAAACTTCGAATAGAAGCTCGAACACTTACTTTTGTATAAAATTAGCAAGTTTAACATATAAAATAAATTACAATAATAATTTTAGTAAGAAAATTCCTAAACAAAACTTTGTTATTTTCTTTTCTGTTTTTTTTTCTCAATGAATTTGAATTTTGAATGAATGAAATAAAATTTAAAAAAATATGTACATACATATGTATATGTACTTATCATCTAAAACCGCATAATTGCATTTTTAATATTGACATTGATCATAGTTTCCCCTGAAAATAGAATCTTGCGTAACTAATTGAACGCATATTTTTATGAATGAAAACACTGATTTCGTCATTAATTCAAGAATACAATTTACATATTTACCTCCTTCACACAACCTTCTAAGCGAACAGACTGCGCCGTATGGCGACAACTTTGCATTTTTAATGCTGCTCATGGGAACAGAGTCCCATATTTTTGAACACTGATTCTTATGTAAAATTTAACGAGGAATCGAATGGAAAAGACAATTTTGGAAAAAATTTGATGGAAAAGCACAAAAAAAACAGATTTTCGGGAAAAAAAAAACGTTTTTTTTTGGATTTTGAGCGACAACTTTGCATTTTTAATGCTGCTCATGGGAACAGAGTCCCATATTTTTGAACACTGATTCTTTTGTAAAATTTAACGAGGAATCAAATGGAAAAGTCAATTTTGAAAAAAAAAGTTGATGGAAAAGCACAAAAAACCAGATTTTTGGAAAAAAAATGTTTTTTTTTTGGATTTTGAAAATTTTTTTGTGCTTTGAAAATATTTTAATCAGAAAGCTGAGATTTTTTACATAAAATTGGACAACTTAAAAATTTTTTTCACTCAATTTTGAGGTCGTTAAAAATAAAAGAAATAGTAATTTTTTTGTTTGATCTCAATTTGAATTGCGCGCCAAAAAACAATGGAGCAACTTTGACCACTAAAAAGTTAACAGATATTCTTCTTTTAGTCTATATTATGATATTCTAAAGTTTGGTCAAAATCGGAGAACCACGGGTACAAAACCATGTCGCCAATTGATGGAATGGCCCATATGTATGTACATATAATAAGGATTGTCAAGGCAGTAAAACTCTGTCTAACTCCCTTGCGATCTTTCTAAACCGAAACAAAAACGAATTTGATGCTGAAAATCTACTTTGAGATTTTTTAAATATTTGTTTATTGAAAATTACACAATACTAACGAAAGACTGTTATTTAAATAATTGTATGTACTTTTCTGAAAATAACTGTTTTAAAAGTGCATTAAGGTTAAAAAATTTTAATTTATTATTTAGTCTATCAAGTCAATAAACCATGTTTAGGAAAATTAGCTTTCGAAATTAAATTTAACGGAAGAAAACGTTGGAAAGTATTTTTGGTTTTCCAAAAAAAAAGTATTTTTGAAATTAAATTTAATGAAAGAAAATGTTGGAAATAGATTTTTGATTTTCAAAACAAAGGTATTTAAAAAAAATTATAAATCATCAATTTATATTAAGACTTTGAGCAAACGATTCCGAAATAATTTCGAAATTATGACCGATAAGAACATTTTTTAATAAAGTATTATCCTCAGTCGAAACACATAGACTCGAAAATCCCAGTAAATATCTGTCATGGCTTGTATAAATGATGAATCGAAAGAACTTAGTGCATATTCAACTCAAAACCCACTTAAATGTACGAAATAAAATATTAATAACATATATTATTTGTTATTGTTTACACTACTCAACATTTTTTTTTTTAACCAAAAAAAACAAGCTACTTATACTTATCAAAGCTTATATTTACAGCAAACCAACTCGATTTAATGGCGCAGGGTGTTCAAAAAGTATATACAATTATAGTACTGAAACTTTGTATAATTTACAACACATTTTCCTAATTGCTTTCTATTAATTTAATTGAAAATTTTTATTTTCGTGGCACATAAAAACTTTTTTTTAACATTTTGCACAGTTCGTTAAGGGAAACTTAAAGCTTTGCAATAAAAAAAATTATTTTTTGGGTAATGAAATCCTTATTTTTCAAAAGAATGTCAATTTTTGATTAAAATTTCTGGCTTTCGTTGGCTCACCTTAATTTCTTATGCTCCTTTAAGTTTTTTAATGAAATTTATAGTTGTTTTATTTGCTCGATGTCCTTTTGTTTTGTAAAATTCTCATTGAGGAATTCCACAAAAGGTATACAATTCAATCTGCAGTTCAGCCCACACAAAGTTCTTATTTTTATTTATTTTTTAATTATTTTTTTATTAATTTTCAAATGGCTTTGTTTTAAACAATCAGTTTAATGTTGCATTTTTTGCTTTCTTCTTCTATTTCGTTAAACACACCGCACGTGTTTTTGTTGTTGTTCTGAAGCCTCGCTCTGTACGCACAAGGATAATACGATCGCACGCGACGTTCACGTCACTTAATAAAAACTCTAGTTAAACTCCGTTTAGAATATGCTCGGGCACACTATCGATCGTCGTGGTCGTTGTCGTTACCGCCGATGATCAGTGCGTTCGTTGTTGACTGTATGAAGTCAGTAGACAAACAGTTTGCCTAGAAATAATTACACCGAATTTTAAAGACAATTCAAATGTGCTGTCTTTTAATGTTTCGCATGCCTCAGCCAAACGCCGTCGTATGTATTTGTATTCTCTTACTCGTACTCGTCGTATGCGCTCGGATGTGTGTGTGAGTGTAGAATTTGTACTTCTTCTTGTCGCTAAGCTTATTGTTAGTTTGGAACGCTCTGCCATTGTTGCTCGTCAAACGCTTACGTTTGCATGTGTGTGTGTATATGTATCGAATGCTAATCGCCAGTGCAGCGGCGTATGTGACGAGAAGCGTACGCTTGCTGATATGTTTGTATGTCAACGCCGCCTCTAGCATTTCGTCAGCTGCTCGTAGTGGTGTTGGTGGCGCTGCTTAGTCGGTCGGCAGCCGATCGCTGAGGTTAGGAGGTTAGCCGCCTCGCTATGTCAGCTTGCATTATTTTTGCTATTAGTGCAATAATTGCAATGACTTTATTGGTTCACTGATGATCGTGTTGAATATGGTCAAGTTGATCACGTTCAGTTGTGGGTAGCTGCTTAGTCAAAGAATTAGTTGAAGTTCCGACAAATTCCATGTGATCATTTTCTATTTCCTTTTTTTTTTTTTTTTGTTATGCTTACTTTGTGCCAAACACGGCTTTTTTTAACAAAAGTGTGCTACAAATAAACTAGTGCAGGTGGAAGCTTTATTTCGCGATTAACTTCATTGTTTGGAAAATTATGTTAGGCGAACGTCTAAGGAATTCATAGATGCGTTTTTATACAAATATAGACTTCTTAGGTGAACTCTTCGGAGGAAACTTTCCTAACAGATTTTTTAAAAGAATGCTAACTTCCTAATTGCTATTATAGAACCGTTATTCCATTAGAATGCAAGGTTCGGTTATTCTGGTCCGGAGATTAGGTTAGGTTCGATGGACGATCTAGAGAGAGAAAAGAGGAACTCCTGCTTTCAAACTCATAAATTAGCAAAACGCTTAATGGACAATACAAATTTGCACAGGTGTTTAATTACCATTCCCGCCGATTCGGTAAGATGTGTGAAGGTATCCGGTCTTAAGTGTTTACGTCTTGACCTCCCAAACGCGGGACTGTCAAGAAAGAAGAGTTGAGTTGATTCCACCTCAACTTCTTCCTTACAGCTTCTGCAGATGACGTGTGGTAAGATGCCCAGCCTTACAGCACTAGGGCATGTGATCACTAGATCTCTTGCGATCGATCTTGGACGAAAAGGGTTTTGAAACAGCGCATGTACCGATGGTAGCACAGCGCTGACCAAGCTCCCGCGAAACCCAGCTATCTACGCTATCAACGAAAATGTTTCAATCATCATCCAAATTTATTTTATCGCCTTCAAAGTAACATCCGTTTGAAGCGTTGTGCATGTGCCAATGCTTCTTCCCGTCGTGAAAACTTTTTTATAGACAGTTTTCGGGATGGCCTTCAGCTTTCACGTCGAATTTGTTTTGATATCTTCAATTGAGTCGAAGAGTAAAAATCACAGTGGGCCATGAATATAGTGATTGCTTAATGATATTTGTTGAGTGTTTGGCCAAAAAATACGTTGATCAACATTTTCGGTCACTGTAAAATTCAACAAACACTAATGAGGTCGACTGATATAAACAGCTGCTGTAAACACAACAGCACTCCTTGACCAACCCTGAACGCACTGTTAATGAGTTCAAGGATATTATAGCCACCCTGCTATTTGAGTGGATGTTAAGTTCTCTGCACACCGGAGCAGTAAATCTACAGCTACCTTAATGTTACACTTACATAGGTAATTTCAATGAACTGCTGAGTGATGCCGTCGTACTCCATTACGATAATGCGAAAACAACTAATTTCTAGACACATAACTCACCTCTATGACTGAATTAATAATAGAGCAGTATACTTTCAGCCCTAGCATACTAAAAGCTTACTGTTCACAGAGTATTAAAAAAATTTGACAGTTTTTCGTTTCGTCTGATCTAATTTGTGGTTAAATATAGGGCGAAGATGAAAAGCTGACTATTACCAATATCCTCTACATTTTATTAATACTGAAGATATTTTGCATTGGAATATTTTTGATAAGAAATTCTGATAAGTATCCATCACTTTCATCAGATCAGCAACCTCTCTTGCTTTTTCACTTAAGACAGTTATTCCTTCGGAATTTTTATCAAACTCTGTTGACTGGCGAATGTGTTATGACAGCCTGCTAATCAGGGATCAATCGGAAAATTTTACACGGGTGTAAATCATCAATTTTCTTCATAAAAACCGTTTTTGCATATAATTTTTGCCTGAAAGTTTAGTAAGTAGAAATGATGGAACAAAATAATATGTAGCTCATATTCTATGGGATGTATTGGCGATCTACTACTATACCAATATACAACAACAGACTTTTTCGATCTTAATTATGATTGGATTTTGAAAGCTTACAGATTTGAATAAGGAAACTAAAAATAAACATTTTTTAATGGTTTTTATATTATATATAAAACAAATAATAATATATTATATTTTATGCTAATGAAGATAGTGATATCATGGTTTTGAAGTTCCTATAAAACTTTAACCGGTTTGTCAGGAAATAGTTGAAACATACATATGTATTTATGTCGCTAGACAGAAACTGTCAAATTTTGCTGCGGAAACTTTTGTCAATTAATTGGCACTTCTTAAAATATAATTTAATCCATTGAAAATATTTTAATTTTCTTTTTGTACTACTAGCCTAGTAGTTTGAATATTGCGGGGATTTTTTTTTTTGAATATACCATATGCCATTTATTAATTATACCCTGCACAGCGTGAAACAGTTTGCAACGTTGTTTTGAACACCCGAAAGGAAACATCGGAGACTCTATAAAATATTTTCTTTTGTATAAAATATCACCTTAACAAGCTGGTTCGATTTCGGCATGTTCGCTTCTCCATTTGGCTACCTGTATATAATCGACATAGTGCCTAACTTTTTGAGATATCGATCTGAAATTTGACAAACGTCCTTTTGTCCCGAAGAAGCTGCTCATTTGTCGGAGCCACTGATATCGGACCTCTATAGCATGTAGCTGCCATACAAATTGAACGATCGATATTAAGTGCTTGTATGAACAACTTTTTAATTTGATGAGATATCTTCACGAAATTTGGCAAGCAGTATTTTTCAAATTAACGGTTCAATATCGAAAGAAATTGTTCAGATCGGATCACTATAGCATATAGCTGCCATACAAATTAGCTGATCAAAATCAGTGTAAGATATTTTTATACCTTACTATGCTATAAGAAATGCAACCATGAAGGGTATTATTGCTTCGCTGTATACGAGGTTACCGTTTTTCTAGCTTTTTTTTTGTATTTGACAAGTAACAATTTGAAATTAACTGAATAAGGATTAATTTTGCGCCTCTGGAATTTCAACAAACTGACGTAAATTCTGATTAGCGCATAGGTAAACAATTATTCTCTCTTATCTCTCTATATCATACATTAAATATAACAAAAATCTATATTTATTTGAAAAAATATTATTCACACCAAAATGAATCAGCATCTGCCGCCTAAAGAAGGATTTTGTTTCGGTTAGTTTAGTGCAAACCATTATAACCATAATGTTAAATGTACTTAGGCGAATACTTCTTTATAAATTCAAATAAGTAAATATGTATATAATACATAGTATGTACACTTATGTGTATATTTATAATTGTGAAGTTTAAATATCAACAGCTAATTAACAAATATTTATATTTCTTTAACTGTGGCTTTAGGTTAACTGGTCAAATTTAATCGTCTGCTAATATTTAGCATAAAAAATCAAGCCAAGTTCTCAGCCATAACTTTAATTAATTTGCATTTAAGATACAATAAAGTCTGTTGTTATTTCTTTTATTTATTTTTTCACAGTTTTACTCTGCTTGAACTGAGAGTGAAAAAAATAAAAGAGGCAAAAAATATGTACATACAAATTAGAAGAAGTAGAAATAGAAAAGATTAAGCCAAGAAGGTGAAAAAGTAAGTGCAGAGATGCGTGCTGTGAAGCCATCGCGTGTGTTTATTTGTGTGTGTGTGCGAGTGTCGCTGAGTGTGCAAAAGAATGTCAGGGATAAAAGCCAAAGCGCCGAGCATCAGCAAACCAAATACTATGAGTGTGCATATGTTTGTGTGCATGCGCACTTACGTTGTATTTGCACTGCGAAAAAGCATCAATGGCTTTGCGCTGGGAATAGCCAATTTATGTTGGTAAATATTTTCAAACTGTTACAGTTCTAAAAGTGAGCACTTAATTGCTTTCGCGGCTCATTTAATTGCGGCGTCAAACAGGCTGTTTATCTGTTTGCAGTGTACATACATATGTATATTCATAACATATGTATATATAAATGTATGTATATATATGTGCATATACATATGTGTATATTTATGAGTGCTGTGCTTTTATGCATACATATCTATCTACACAAAGCTGTTGCAATTGATAAGCCGCCACAAGAGCATACATAAGTTGCCATATACCATAAATATACATACATACATATTAGGGTGATTCAAAAAAAATTTTTTTTTTCGATTGGTACTCGGAAAACTAAGTTCCTAGACACCTCTAAGAAAGCCGTAACGGGAAGGTCCTCCTACATATAGTTTTTTATTTTTTTTTTCTTATTATCAGATAGAAAAATTTATATCTCGCTTCCAACTACTTGAAAAAATATCTTGTTCCATAGATTTTGTAGGAAATTGAATGGTCTAGAAAAAAGGTCTATTATGATTTTTTCGTAAACCCAACCGTTTAGTTTGATTATTTTTGGGAAAATTTTTTATTTCTTATGGATTTTATAACTCAATGAAAAAAAAAATCATTATGAATGATGAAACTCATAGGTTTTTGGAGAGGCTTTCTTAGAAGTGTCTAGGAACCTATTTTTTCGAGTACCAATCAAAAAAAAAAATTTTTTTTGAATCACCCTAATATACATATATACATATTATATGTATGCACAAACACCTGTATGTAGAATGTCAATATCGCCGAAGTGTGGTTTCCATGGATGAAGTGCTTGTCGTTAAGCTGTTGTACTTGCCTGGTGAGGCCCCTAACTATGGTCAATTGTTTAATAGCTTCACAGTTTTTTTTGTAGGCATGAGTGTGTTTCTTTGATCAACACGCTCTTTGTCGCAGTGCTTAGAGCGGATATTAGCAAAATCTAACTTTATGACAAAGTAAATTTGTCAAAATTGCAGATATTTTTTGCTGTTATCTGGTGTTTACACATTTGAATGGCATACGGAAAATCTCACAAGTCACAATCTTTTGATACATAATTGGTCGTAAACTTCGCGAAAATTTTACGTATGGGAAATATGCAGACATGCATGTTGGTACATGTAATGCGGAACACTGGTAAAAAACAATCAAGAGGACCTTGTAAGCTCCTTGCACGATCATGATCATACATATGTGCTCATATTTATGTAGTACAATTGCACTTCTGCCATAAATTACGTAAAAAAGCAGAAAGCGTTGCCAGACGTTTGAAACGTGTATTCCTTAAACAGATTTGAACAAATTCAAAAAATGTCTTTGCTATTAATTTAACTACTTTCACTAAATATCTTGCAATCAATCTTGGGCAAAGGGATTTTGTGACAGTGCATGTACCGGTGGTGACCCAGCGCTGGCCAAGCTCCCGCAAAGACGAGTTATCTAGTAGTGGAACTGAAGAGAACTCGCTCCTATTTTACTGATATCGGTTCTATGGTGTTTTGACGCCAGCTCATCAGCTTTACAATTTTCTGCGATTCCGCTGTGGCCTGGCCCCCATACCAGTGTCATCACAAAGAGACTCAATGCTATTAATAACGTGGTTAGGCACTCCTTGATCAACTCTAAACGTACTGTTAATGAGCTCAATGCTAGTATCACCGCACTGCTAAAAACTCCGCAGCAGTAAAACTACTGCTATTTTAAACTCGTCTTAGCAAACACTGTAATAGTCAGGAAGTCTGAGGACAGAGTTGATAGAAAGCACCCAACAATAAACCTCTCCACCATCCTTCTCCCCTTCTTCTGACGGCTTTTCCCACCCACAACGCTCTCGCTGGTATGAGGGTAGACAGGAGCCGCCCGAGTTCGGTTTGGCGACTCCATAATCTAAATGATGCGTTATGAAGTCAAGATATGTGTTCGGACACGTGTTCTTTTAGGAACCCAGACGCTCTGAGTCTGATAGCAACTTTAGCCGCCATACAACTTCCGACGATGTCTACTAGCACTATATTCAAAATTTCCTTAACTGACACGGCTGGAGTAGACCTTAGTGCAACACACACGCTGATGAGCTCCGCCCATTGAACGCTCTCGAGTTTCTTTGCAAGTGTAGTATTTTCTAGAACCTACCACCACTCCATAGAACATAATGAGCCTGATTATGGTATTATAGAGCCAAAGGACCACTTTCGGTGAGAGACGCCCACCTTTTGACAATGGATCCTCTTCATCAGTATAAGACAACCCATACCTTTTTTGTTCTCTCTTCAATATTCAGTGTCCATGAAAGTTTCTTATCCAGAATAAGCCCTAGATATTTTACTTTATCCGTCGGTTTTAGACGAATTTCTCCCATATGCGGCAGCGGTGTCAGCGGGATCTTGTATCTTCTGGTAAATAAAGCCAACTAGCCAACGGTGCTCTAAGAGATTTCGATTTCAAAACGGCCAATCAACGGTGCTCTAAGAGATTCGATTTCAAAACGACTAACCAATGGTACTCTAAGAGATATCGATGTGTTTTCCGAAATGCAAAAATATGTTGTATTACTTCAAATTCTTATCATTATCTCTACCTCCTGAAATGATACGTCCGTTATTTTCAACATAATGGTCCTTCGGTGGTTAAATGCTTGGAAGAGATCTTGCTAAAATTGCATTGACTGAATACAAAACAAAGAATTTTTGTACTTGCCGATTATTCGATTTCATTTCGATTACATAAGCCCGACTGTCACAAAAATAAAACGAATGCTTGAAAAACAACTGCTTATCTGTCTGGCCTATGTTAGAATACGACTGAAACCAATCTACAGAAGAAACTGTATTTTTGAAGAACTGCTAAAAAATATATTTTTTCAATGGAATCCTGCCTACTTGGTCATTTATGTTGCAGAAGTGTTTTGAGGCGTTCATGTTATCAAAAACCCACGCATTTGAGTGATACAAAAAAGTTTCTCATCGAAATCCTGCATCATGCGAGTCATCCATCCACCGCTGTTAATAAAGATAACATCAAAAATGTTAATGAGAGAATACTATACAATAAACAAGGAACAATATTAATAAATAAACAGAGGATCTAAACAACTCGCATTAATCGTGAGCTGTGAGTTTATTAATATGACGTCAAAACTGTACAACAATTTAGTGACTGGAGCTACGAAATGAATCGAAACCAAAAGAACTCCAAAACCTCTTAGGTCAAGGTCTACAAATTTAACAAGTGTATAGAAAATTTTATTGATTAATTTGATATTTGGTATGATTTTATTGCCTCAGGAACCTTTTTTGAAATCGATAATAAATATTTGTATTAAAATACGTGTACGATTTTTTTCGTCAGTCCGGGTCAAATTTGATCGGATGGTATATAAATGTGCCATTTCAAAAACAAACTTAATCGACAATGATTTTGTGCCTTCCGGTATATTTCTAACATGAACATGTTTTTATGTTTCTGTCGTAAATTTTTACAAAAGGTCATTCATTAATATACACTTACATACATACATACATCGCAGAAAAGGTCTGAAGAAACTTATTCATAGAAGAAGTAAATCAAGAATGAATATCTTAACCTCTCGAAATACTTGTGTACAATATTAGAGTAAAGTCCGAAAACATTTCCATAAATATTCCCATGGAAACCATACACAATGGCAACGCTATTAAAGCAATTGACTGCATTGTTGTTATTTTTATCGCAATGCCATGAATGCATTTTCAAATTTTGCATGCGCACGGTTACCGTCGCCTCTGCCGCTGTGGTTATTGTGGCTGCTTCTCTGCTTTTTTTTCAAAATTTAATCGCCACTTTTGCTGCCAACGCTGATGCTGCTGCTGCTGCTGTTGCAATGATGCATTCGAGCCACAATTTTCTTCAAGGTCCCGGCAAGCGGGCATAAATACATAAAATAATTACTAGAGTTACAGTGGCAGAGAACTGCAGTTCGACACCGTAACCAAAAAGTCATTACATTCCCATATGGTACCTACAGCACTACCAACACCAATACAACCACCAGCAGAGTGACAATTGCAGCCGCAGCCGAGTATGATGCGAGCTGGCGATTGTGTCATAAAAATCTTAATTGAATATAACTACATAATAATTTTCTTTCACAAGTGAAAAAATACTAAAAATCATGTATGCATGTTTAGGTGTGTGAATATATATATATAAATACTTACATATGTATATATAATTATGTATATATATTTTATGTTTAAATTACATGTCATTAACTACTGAGGTGAACCAACCAACCCATGTTCTGTAATATGTGTACACCGAAATTTATAATACCACACAGTGTGCACACACATTCATACATGCTTTCATGTATCATATATGACATAATATATGTATATATAGTACACAAATACTTTTAGTATGTTTCTGAAAACCTTTTAATAATGTCTTAAATTATGATGTTTTTGAGTCCTTCTAAATAAAAGGTCAATTTGTAGAAACACCTACAAATATACATACACATGTTTATCTGTACAGATACTCATAAAAAATTACATATACTTATGTATTTATGGAAGTTCACATGTGACGGAAAATAGCTCATACTTACCCGCTTTCCATTGTTAAGCGTTGACAGAATTTTAAGCTTGGTTGATCTCTGCCGCTGGCAACATTGAAGATTCCAACTACAACATTGAGTGTACATACTTACACACACTTCATACACACATACATAATACTTATTGTGTTTACTCATAATTAAATTTCATGTGCTATTGAACAAGCTCAATTAAACACAAATTGTTTGAGTTCTTCAAAAGCGTTGCTGCTTGAACGTCCATTTAAATTATGTTTATGCCTCTAATATTTTATTGTTACAAGTATTTGTTAAAACCTCCAGGCTCATAAAGATAAACATATGTACATTATACATAATAACAAGAAAAAAGAAAATAATCTTAGTACTTAACCCTTTACTTTCATCCATCAAAATCCGACGAGAGCTTTCTTGCCATCCATAAGTAAGATAGTACTCCCGGTATACTTCTTCTTCTTTATTGGCGTAGGCACTGCTTACGCGGTTGTAGCCGAGTTTATAACAGCCCGCCAGTCGTTTCTTCTTTTTGTAATTTGGCACCAATTCGAGATACTAATTGCAGCCAGATGCTTCTTCACCTGATCTCTCCAACGGAGTAGAGGTCTTTCTCTGCATCTGCTTTCCCGATAAGTACTGCGTCGAATACTCTCAGAGCTGGAGTGTTTTCATCTACTCAGAGCTGTCATGCCTTAATTCGCTGAACCAAGTCAATGTCGTCGTATATCTCGTAGAGCTCATCGATCCATCGATTGCGGTATACGCCGTTGCCAATACGCAAAGGGCCATAAATCTTCCGCAAAACTTTTATCTCTACAACTCGTAACCTCGACTCATTAGATGTTGTCGTCTAATGCCTTTGCACCATATAGTAGGACGAGAATAATGAGTGACTTAATGAGTTTGGTCTTTGTTCGTCAAGAGAGGAATTTACTTCTCAGTTGGCTACTCAGTCGGATGTATCACCTGTTAGATAGAGTTATTCTGTTTTCAATGTCGAAGCTGACCGTTTTGTTGGTGTTAATACTACTTTCAAGATAGACGAAATTAAGTATCTTCGACTTCGAAGTTATGTCTGTCAATAGTTCCGCGGGAGCCAAGTCGCCTGTGCTCCGACTATTTTTCTGATGTCAGGAGATATTTCGTCTTGCCATGGTTCGCAACCAGATCCAGAAGCTTCGCTTTCTTATCCAGAAGACCGAAAGCAGAACTAAAAGCGCGGTTGTTGAGGCCAATTATATCAACATCATCGGCGTACGCCAACAGTTGTACTTTCTTAAAGAAGGTGATTCCTTCTCTATTTAGTTCTGCAGCTCGAATTATTTTCTCCAGCAGTAGATTGAAGAAGTCGCACGATAGGGAGTGTCTGAAACCTCGTTTGGTATCGAACGGCACGGAGAGGTTCTTCCCGATTCTGACGGAACTTTTCGTATTGATCAACGTAGGTTTACACAGCCGTATTAGTTTTGCGGGAATACCAAATTCAGGCATCGCGGCATAAAGCAGCTCCTTTTCGTGTTTTCAAAAGCAGCTTTAAAATTGACGAAGAGGTGTGTTTCGATGCACTTTTTAGGTGCCTTTTCCAAGATTTGGGGCATGGTGAATATCGGGTCGGTTGTTGATTTTCCAGGCCTAAAGCCACACTGATAAAATCCAATCTGTTTGTTGACGGTGGGCTTTAATCTTTCACACAATACGCTCGACAGAACCTTTATAAACAATAATTCGATGAAAGCCAAAAAAAAAAAAATGTTTAAATGTGAGAGAAAAGATATGGAACAAAAATATTAATCTTATTTTTGCGAAGATCTTATGGACCTTGAAAAGTATATTGTGATAGAACATTGAGCCGTATGAGCTTAGCCAACAACACCGTAGTTGCCGTGTTTCAACTCAATAAGTACAGACCATAAAATCCTACTGCTCTGAGATCATTCCAGTGATCGACTTATAGTAACGGCGATAACGAAGGACATGAATTTCTACAACCTACGAAAAGTTAGACAAATATATTTAGTGGAAAGAAGTCAATTGAGGAATAAGTAAAAGTTGTTAAAAGAATATTCCCGGTTCCTAACTGAGTACGTGTCCTACTTAGAGTAGTGACGCAGTCAACACCCCAATATTTTAGCAACGTGCTTTCGTCAACGTACATTAAGCATAACTGCATGCGAAATTTGGATGAAGCAAAATAATGCTTCGACTACAGACACATAACTACAAGTAAATTAGTGCGCATGCGCGACAAATTTTCAGACTTCACTGCTTTGGCCAAATATTTATGCAAATGAGGACTTTGACGGAGACACGCCAATAAACACCATACACCACTACACCTAAATATTCATACAAGTAGTGTAGTGATGCAGCTCCACAGGAAAACGACAATGTCGATCACGCTGAAGCGAAATGAAACAAAGTCACATAAATAATAATTTCAAATGAGCAAACAGTACTGCTTAGTGCGAGTCTAAAGGAGCCACTTAGTCATAGAATAGTGTTCAGCTATGCACAGGGATAAGATATTTATATGCGTGTCGGTATGTAAGCGCCTCTATTAGCTTAGAAGCTTACATGTTAGTGCTTACAAAGTAACCAATTCAAGTGACTGACAGATTGGCATTTTGACAGACTAACAGTCTGTCAAATATAGTAAGCGATCGGTGACACCAACTTCCAGCACGATTTGAATAATAACACAGTGTACATAAATATTCATATACCAACACTTACACTAACATATATATAAACATGTGCCATATATATCATATTATATATATAAAAATGTGAAATTATATACATACTTAGAAACCAAATACATGCACATATGTATTTTGTGTCGCCCTGAGTATGCTATCTGTGCCCCAATGTTGCTAAAGCAACCAGGCCGGGCTAAATGTCGGCTTTACTTTGTTATTACTGTTGTTCTTGTATAATTTGTTGCTTTTGTGCGCTTCGTGTGCCACAATAGCCTCTTAACCTTAGTTGTAATTACTCATCGTTGTGAAAATGTGCTCTAACTCATTAATTACTTAATAGACCTGTAAATTTGTTTACCCACTTGGCTAACACCGAAAAAGCAAACAACAACTAAGCGCTAGCGCATGCAAAGAAACTAACAACAACAACAACAGCACATGGTTGACATTTGTGTTAAAATTCGCTTTCATAGGTCGTTGACTGCACAGTTCAAGTTGGTAAGGCGGCCCTTTGGACTAATTTGATTGTTTACAAACCGAGGATGTCACATATTACGACAATCATAAATAAACATACGTATGTATATGTATGTTAGTACATAGTTATCATTTGATGGCTTATTAGACCCTAAGATCTACTTAAATTACAAATTTTAATTTTCTTAAAAACAAAAGCAGAGCAGACAACAACAATAGCAATAGCTTTAGCAAACTTCGTGACCTTTGCACCGCTACTTGCGGTCTTGTGTTTAATTCGCAAAGGTGAAGTCTCAATAAGACCGGTGTTGACACACCGTTAGCTAGTTTTAGGAAACGTAATACATATTCATATAATAATACATATTAACATTGGTAAAATTTTAAAATTTTTTTTTTTTTTAAACTTTTTTCAAGTTTATCTAATTCATTTTTTTTAGCTCGCATTTAATGAAAATGCATAAGGCACCAAAGATACACAGCCTCTCTTAAGATCTCAAGCATTGCAATAAAAACTCCAGACTGAACTTTGTACGATTGCATAATGGATGAATTCTTAAAAGAGTATATTCAAAACAAGAAAAAAACGTTAACTTCGGTTACACCGAAGCTAAATACCCTTCACAGGTGCATTTCTGTTAGTAACTATGTGTTCAGTTTATATGGAAGCTATATGCTATAGTTAACCGATCTGAACAATTTTTTCGGAGATTACATTTTTGCATTAGAAAATAATATAGACCAAATTTCGTGAATATATCTTGTCAAATGTGAAAGTTTTCCATTCAAGCATTTGATTCCGATCGTTCAGTTTGTATGGCAGCTATATGTTATAGTGGTCCGATATCGGCCGTTCCGTTTGCAAAATTTCAAAACGATATCTTAAAAACTGAGGGACTAGTTCGTATATATACAGATAGGCGGACGGACGGACGGACAGACAGACGGACATGACTAAATCGACTCAGCTCGACATACTGATCATTTATATATACACTTTATAGGCTCTCCGACGATTCCTTTTGGGTGTTACAAACTTCGTGACCCTGTTCAGGGTATAAAAAAGCAAAAACAAAAAGCAATAATCACCACCTTGAGTTTTGAGCGGCTTTGGAGTGGTTTTCTTGGTTTCGTCTCGTTATTTTCCTCCATTCCGATGATTGTGGACTTGTTTGCACGTCAACTCATAAACCCATGTGTCATCGGTAGCTATAATGCTCACCATAAATGTTGGATCGGAACTCGAATATCCTTTACTAGGGGAAAATTATAATATCGCTGTACTCTTTTGTCACAATGTATATCTCTAAAAATGTGCGCAAATATAAACTTCCTGTAAAAATTTAACCATTATAAGAGCTTTTACCCTCTGCAAAGTCCAAATAAAGCTCGCAAAGGGTTTGAAATATTGAAACAGAACTTTAAGCTTCGCAAATACAAAGCAGTCTATGGAGCTTTCGAATTGTTGCTGGAGCTTATATTGTAAAGCTTTTTAGATATAGCACTTTTCTTGAATCTTATTATTTATTATCCCTGTGTGTTCGTTAAGCTTTTTCGATTCTCATAAAGTTTCCGTATTTCAAATACTTCTAGATTTGGGAACGTTGTGATATTTTTTTTTCTGAACAGGAGTTTAATGTTCTGTAAAATTACAATGAAATCGCCTAATAGTGAAAACAACCAATAGAGAGCTTAAATAAGCCTCATAGCCTTTTTGCATTCCTGTTAAGATCAAGTTTAAGGCAATAAAGCAAATGATTTTAAGAGATTAAGATTTCTCAAATATTTAGTTTTTGTAAAAAATATTTAACAAATATTTATTTAAAAAAAACTAAATATTAAGAACGGCGTGATGGTAAAATGAAATAAAATGCTCAAATTTGGTCAAAATGGGGTTTGCCTTCTTTGTTATGCGAATTTATGATATGAAAAAAATATCAGTCATCGAGCCCCCCCAGCTCCGTTTCATAACTCCCCCCGCTTACGCCAATTTTCGATTAGCATTTTGGCTAAAATTTCGACTATATTGTTTAGAATGCTGTCTTCGAACAACTCGAGCATTTCTGGTCGGTTAGCGTAAATCTTTCATTTCACATACACCCATATAAAGTTATCTTGGGGCGTTGAAAGGCATCATTTTAGCGGCGATTTGACTGGACCATGTCTCGAAATCAAAAAATCGGCAAACTTTACACATGTATCCATGTTTAGAAGTGAAATTCGAAGCGGCGCATCGTTCTGTTGAAAATAGAGATCGTCCGCATCGTTTCATCAAATTCCAGGAAAAAAGGCGGTCAGTATAAGTTATAACGACCGCTATTAAAAACGCTAATTTCAAAAGAAATTTGGCCCGATTGCCACCATATCATAATGTACCATAAACGGTAAATTTTTGAATGCAATTGCGTTTCCTGAACCGCACAAAGATTTGACTAACCTCAAGAGTGACAATCTTGTTTGTTGACGAAGCCATTATGTCAGAAATAGGCCTCATCAGAGAAGAGATTTTTTCGTTTTTTCAACGTTTTTTACGAGAACGATAATTTGAGTAATAATCTTGAACAATTTCCAAGCGGTGTACCAAAGTCAAAAGTGACATATTGAAATGACAAACCCTACTGAACATATTGACAAAATATGACACAAATCAGTAAACAAACGTTGCCGTTACGAGCTGTCAAATGGATAGGCGCTGTACTTTTTACGCAGGCTACTGTAAACTAACCGCAAGTCTGTCCAATATATCATCATTTCATCTTATTTTTAAAAGTGCTCTGATAATTTGTTTAATTTTAGAATTATGATTCAGTTTTTAACTAATATTCAAATATCATCTTTTACAAAAGCTTGCTTAAGTAAGTAAATAATTAGATTATGTACTTTTCATTACGTGAGTAAAGAAGAAGAATTTTCATTATTTTACAAATCAGCAAACAATATCAACAAATTAAAAAGCTACTCTAAAATCACTTTTTAAAATAAGTAGATTTCATTACTCACTATCGCTAGTAAAAATATTTCACAACAACAAAAATTACCTCTACTTTGTAATTAATGTTGCGGTAAAAAGCATTAACAGCTTAGTTTATAGTCAGCTGTTAAATGAGTGGTGTCAATTCGTTCATTTGTGAGACTTCATATTTAATAGATTTCGTTTCATAGTTTTACACAGAAAAATAAAAACATAAACAGTTTTACATATTTCTCCAAAAAATATTTATACACACTTACTATTTAATTACTTAAAAATATGCATATAAAAAATTTCATTAACATTTTAAGTAAAACCAGCGATGCCTTCAAACGACTTATACGAGTATAGCTTTCGTATTTGGAAATGAAAACATCCCTGCTAGTTAGATACTTTTATGTACAGTATATTCACACTATGTATAAGAGACAGTTCATTGTTAAGAACAATCCGAAGGTAATACACATAAAAGGCTGAAAGTCTTACTTACATACAAACATATAATATTTATTATCGTGTCTATAATTCTTATAATTTATTTATGTATATTTCTATGTAAATATATAAATGCCCTCACACACATAGTATTGCCATATCATGATTTTCTATTTATTTCATTGCTCATTATATTTGTTTATTATTTATTAAATCAGGCGCATTGTTTTCTTCATTATTCAATGCAAACCTTTTTTGAACATAGGTTGAGGCATGTCAATGAATTCCTAATTACTTCCACATTGGTTTAGAATATAATACAGATCCTGACTTTGAATTACGTGCACTGATTTGTATGATATATAAGCATGTAAATAGGTACGTTGCTCAGGCAATATATTGTATAATGTAATAATAATATTCATTAGAAGTAATTAGATCTTCATATTATTTATCTGTGATTGGAAGAAAGAGGTGGAATGGGGTAAAGTTGCCTTTATGCTTTTGGGTAAAGAGTTGTAAGACTGTACCCAATTCTTACACTCAAAAGAGGAAGCTGCAGCGGATTCACTCCGACATAATCAGTTTAAGTGTTCTCTGTAGTCTAATTGCGTAGCTGTTCACCTGCGAGCAAGCGTCGGTCATGAAACAAGCGACAGCTATGTCTGAACTTGGTATGCCCACAAAGCTAATACGACTGTGTAAGCCTAAGAGTGGCAGAAACTTTTGACTTCGAAAATATTGTATGATTCACTCTTTCCTTTTGAGAATATTTTGAAACTTCTGACCTCGAATTATATTATGAGATTAACTTTCTTTTTTTCCAGAATATTAAGACTATTTACCACCTTTAACATAGAAAATGAAGCCCTGCCCTGATTATTAAAAATATCTGACAAGCTCGCAAAATACATTATAAAGAATCTATTGTAAACAAGAAACAACGTTAACTTAGGCTACACCGATAATACCCTTCATACAAACAAATAATTCGTTACAAGAACCTTGATCGGTTAGTTTTTATGCCAGCTATAGCTATTGTGATCCGATTTGATCAATTTATTCGGGGATTGCATCATTTTCTTATGAAATAACCTGTGCAAAATTTCGTGAAAATATCTCGTCAGATGAAAATGCTACCCATTGAAGAACTTGATTCCGATTGTTCAGTTTGAATGGCAACTCTATGCTATAGTGGTCCGATATTGACTGTTCCAACAAAGAAGAAGCTTCTTGATGAAAAGAGGACGGATGCAAAATTTCATATCGATATCTTAAAAACTGTGGACCAGTTCGTATATAGACTGTCGGACAGATCTCATTTATCATTTATAAATTTACTTTATAGGGTCTCTCTTAAGCCTCTCTGGGAGTGGTCAGAATTTAAACTGCGCGCGTCGAAGGATTTGGAGATTTATTTTTTTTTTTTTTAGGTTGGTAGTACTGTCAGTCACATTTATGTCAATTTTCATGTCAAAATATTCATTAGTGTTTGAGGTACGTGTCGTTTTGTGAGCTGCTAAAAGTGACTTTTTCGTTTTTTGCGATGTCGAAATTTGTTGAGCAAAGAATTTGCATTAAATTTTGTTTACGGAATCAATTTTCTGCTGCGGATACGTTGAGGATGGCGCATAAAGCCTTTGGTAATGAGGCTATGTTTGCTAGAACCAGTGTTTCGAAGATTGGAAAATCCGTTGGCATAAGTGCATTGGATCGGGAGGGGATTACTTTGAAAGGGCTGAAATTGATTTGGAAGAATAAATAAAGAATTTTCAAAATAAATACGATGTCACCTTATTTTTTGGGCACAGAAGAACGGGCAGACAGATGGACAAAGCTAAAGTGACTCAGCTCATCACACTTATCTGTTATATAACTACTCTATAGTGTCTCCGATGTATCCTCCTGTGTGTTACAAACTTCGTGACAAACTTAACATACCCTGTACATAGTATAATTATGGTTATCTGCGGCTAAGCTTCCTAATCACATTACTTTCGGTATAATATTTACACGTCCTCCTGAGGCGTTGAATTCTAAACAAAAATAGTTACTTCCGTATATTAATCTCTTTTGTATTTCTCATATATTCGTATGTGTTTAGTTTTACTAATTTGTTTAACAAACTATTTTTGGAAAAATCGCGAGCAAAATATTTTGGATTATCTTTGCGGTTGTGTTTTTCTTTTTAATGCGTCAAAACTTCCAAGAATCTATGTACACTTGTGTACATACATATAAGACCTTTTCAACAGATATGCTTTTAAACTCATATGAATATTATATATATTATATTACATATATGTATATATATATTTTTTTTTTGTTTACTCACAAACACTTCAATATGAATATTAATTGCAGATAAGCAACACTAACCATTCGACTCGATTTCGAACGCAACGTCATGTGTTTGTTGCTCTTCTTTACATGGGTTGGGTTGGGTTTGACGGTCGAAAAAATGCCTGTTTCCACCATTTTTTTCATATAATAAATTAATTTATTTATTAATACCTTTGAGCGTATCAAAGAGCTGGTTTCCGGAGGCACCGCCCAAAAATCAAATTTCATCTGTTAGCAGATGTTAGCAGAAAGATGCTAGGTGAGAGTCTGTATCGATTCCGTACACTTTTGAAAGGTTGTTGTCACCGCAGGCAAAAAGTTTGGGTTTATTCATGTTTTTAAATTACCGAAACTTACTTTCAAATTCCATTTTTTGACTTCAGCTTGACACAAGTTATTTAGAAGGACTAACCAATTAAAATTTTATTATTCTAATAAATAATCTAAAGTTCAATATATTTTTGCACAATTTACTGTTTCAACAATTTTCATTCATATTTCTCTTTAATGTATCTTTTCAGCAAATAACACACAAACACACCTTAACTAATGTATATTTCTACTTATATTCCATGGACAGGTAAGTTTACCCATGTTCTCTTTACTGTCGTTTCGTAACATCTGCCATTTAATGGAGTCTTCAATTACACGCTCATAATTTGAACCGCCTCAGAGGTTAGGCTGAAATAGCGAAAAGTAAATAAATAAATAAAATGACCATTTAACACCAAATCGCAATTAAGCTGTTTACAACACGTACAATTTAAGATTTATGAGCCTCACTCGAGGCGAATTTTATATATTCTTTTAACCCAAACGCAATGGCTCTCCGTTGAGTAATGTTATTTAGTATATTTTTGACTTAGCAAATTGTAGACTATTTGTACTTCTAAGAAGCAAATATTGCATGTATGTACATATGAAGCTTCCCATATGAATTTGTGCATTGGATACAAGAGAAGATAATGTAAAAAGCTAGCTTAAAGCGTTTATTTTACTTAACTAATGGGAGAAAATTGAGTTATTCTTTTATCGATTTAAAAAAAAAAACTATAAATGTATATATTACTATTTTGTAAAAACATTTATTTTTAACTGTTATTCCTAATTGGTAAGGTGCTTGTATTCATAATATACCTATACTAATTCTACATATAAAATCATCTTCTGTTACAAAATGGCAGAGTAAAATTCTTCCGAATGCTTAATCGGAAGCTCTATGAGCATAGGCTTACTAACTTTTTAATAGTTTAGAAATTTTTATCCGAAATTACATTCAATATTTATAGCAAAATATAAAGAAAACGTTTATTGGGAACTGAAACTCCTTAATTAAAAGGTGATCTGGGGCGTATGATTAATTTCTACGAATAAAATTTGATGATTTCTTAAATTAATTTTTTTCATTTACTTATGTTCTGACTAAATAAATTTCTTAAGAGGAAAAATAGATATTATTATAAATAAATAAATAAAAATAAAGAAAAATCATAGCAATTTAGCTGATTTTTTTCATGTAAATCACCAAAAATGGTGATTTTTTGAAATGATTGTATGGGGAATCGCCCAGGGGAATTCCAGGGGGTGTGCCACTGGCATGGGTAGATCGGCCGTCCAAAGTTAGTGGGGGTCGGTCATACATTTGGACTCGATTGGAGCACTCTAAATGGGTCAAAGTGGGATTTTTCAAAATTTGCCCCTACCCAAAAGTTCGACCCAAATTGGGGGACATCAAAATTCGTTTTAGAGGTATGGTTCCTTCGGCAAAGTATCTTATTTTGATCCCTAGAATATGATTTTCATAGAGCAATGGGCGATTTTTAAATCGACCCGCCCTAATATATATATATATATATATATATATATATATATATATATACATACACATGTATATACATATATATATGTATGTATATACTATAGTTAAGCAATGGCATTACAATACAGAGGAATGTTTGTAGTTCAAACATAGCACATTGACGAGAGGAAACTATCAAAACTTTTTATATCAAATCGCTGGAAAATCCTTCTTACCAGCATCACTCTAAATAAATTTTAAAATAATATTAAATTTCAAATCATTATTCACTATAATTGCCATTGATTCACTGTGTAAAACGCCCTTCACACTTTTCCTTGTCATTTTCATAGTACGATTTGTTCTTTGCTTCAAAATATTCGACTCAGTCTCAGCGACTACCGCTTCATAGTCACTAAATTCCTTTCTTTCGAACCTTTTCTTTAGGTCTGCCAGCAAAAAAATTCTGTACGCGGAATAGCCAGATTTTCAGATTGATATCAAAAACCATTCGATAATGAGTGTACTGTACTGTATAGCTCAAGAGTATTTTTGGACGGTTTAGTTCTTCAATTAAATTTTCTTATTCCAAATTTTCCTTTGTTTTTCTCACTTTGTTAACTTAGGAGAATATTTGGCATAAATATAAGACCAATCGTCATAAGAACACTTAGTACCCAAATTAATTCAGATCGCTAACCCAATCAGAATTAAGGGGAATCTATACTAAATAAAACGAGAACATTTCATTGTTCATCAGTTTTTATTTTGTCGCCTTCAAAGTAATCCCACCACTTATGCCAACGATTTTCCAATCCTCGAAACACTTTTATAAGCAATTTTTGGGATGACCTTCGGCTCCTTCAGCGAATTTCGATTCGATTGACTAAAAACGGGTTCCACAGAGAGGCAATTTCAGTTTGGGGAACGAGAAAAAATCACATGAAGCCAAATTTGTGCGTCAAATAGAACTCCTTATTGGCCGGCTATGTCTTCGGAACAAGTTCTTGATGCAACAAACCACGAATAAAAAATAAAAAAAAAAAAAACAATGAGCATCACCTTAATTTTGAGCAGCCATGGCATGTTTTTTTGTTATAGCGATTGGTTCCAATGATTGTTGATTTACGTTTAGATAAAGGTTGTTGTTTGCATATTAATTCCATATCTTATCGGCAGTTATAAAGCTCTCCATGAATATGGGATCGGAGTTCGCACGACCAAGCATGTCCAAAGAGACCTGTTTACGGTACTCTTTACAAAAAAATTCAGCTTTATGGGTACGAGTCGAGCAAGAACCCGTTTCAAACCCAAAATATCCACCAAAGTTATTCGAACGGACTAGCGAGAGATGTTGAACTCTGTTGACATCTCTCTAACAATTGCCTGACGATTTTCATGGTGCTTGACTCGCTTTTTAATATTTTCTTCATTTCTTCAGAAGTTGAAAGTCGTCCAAAACGAGGCATGTCTTCAACGATCTCTCGATCGCCTTTGAAGGCTTTGTTCCACTCGTAGGCTTGTGTTTTTAACAAAACTGAATCAACGTAAGCCTTTTCCAACATTCACAACGGTTCCACACACGACATTCGGTTATGAATACAAAATTTTAAACAAATTCTTTGTTCGATATTTTCATCATTTGTCAAATCGCAACGCACTACTGCACCGACTTAAACAGCTGTTGTAAACAAACTGGTTGACAGATCGCGCTCATAGTTGGTATAGTAATTTAAGATAGTTCCAACAACTTAGCAAAATACATTTTTTTAAATATATTTTACTCGGAGATTTTAATTACAATTTCCGCATACTTTTTTATCACAATATATGTATATATGTATGTGAAAAATTAGTAAATAATTCAGCCCTGCAAGCAAAATTGCTCTACAATTTTAGTTACTGAAAATTTATTAATTTATCATCATCTCTACTATAATTAAATTACATTTCTTTGCTGATTTACAACCAGTTTAGATGCGGAAACACTCTTTTGACCAAAACAATTCTTACAACAACTAATTATTGCTTAGAACTTCTAACCTTTGTATTGAACATTCGTCACAACTTGTTGGAAATCGCTACTACAGTGTTTTTTTTTTTCCGGAACAAAAACTTGTAACCAAAACATATAAAAACATATGTATGTATATAAACAAGAATTATATTTTGTACCACTTTTCATACTTTATGCTTTTAGTTCTATAAATACCAGCCACAGTATTTTACATAAATTGCGGAAGTTATTCATATGGCATAAATACGTTCCAAAGTTCTAAACACCAATACATAACAATAGCTGTTGTTCTGGTTTGTCCTTTACACACGATAATTGATGTATTGGCTTCGGTATGTGGGGTAGTGGTCTCAACTGAAGATTAATTTCTAAAAACAGCTTGATAATCAAGAATCAAATACATAAACCATATAATAAGAGACTATTAACATAGAGCATTGCCAATGACCTTTCGGAAGTATTTTTATGATCAATAACTGCTTTGAGTATTTATTGAGTAAACAAACTGTAATTGTATAGAATTAAGTCAGAACTGAATTAAGAACAACTGTACATAATAACAGTTACACAATACTACTACAAGTGCGACGCAATAGATTTATTATTAATTATTTTATGAAACAAGTAAGGAAGGTCTAAGTTAAGGTGCCACCTGTCGCCTTTTTATCACATTAACAGTTAAATGGTTATACTTATTTAGTATGGATGAGATGGGATAATTCGTTGACCCATTTCACCTCTTTTTACTAGCGAATTTTAGTATGTAAAAGATGAAACCTTTTATAAGTTTTGAAGGTTTATATTACGTACATATAGTATATAAAAGGAGGTCCAGTATCGAGTCGATCTTATACATTTAAATATATCACCGGGCACATTTTTATCAATGCTTTCTCATATTCGGTATCTGAAATCTTGAAAACTTATTCTACAATTCCAACCATTTTCAGGCAAGTCGTGTCATATTTAAAGCCATGATTTGTGCAAACTTTTATTCCGATATTTTCTTTGATGCTTGATTTGGTATATCTTGTCAAGTTACATAAAATGTGTAAGAATCAAGATAATTAATAAATAATACCGCTAAGCGTGGTAATCTAGAATTACATACTTACCATAGAATATAATAGTTTATTAACATACTGTGCAGGGTTATGGACGAAGACCTTTTAAAAGTAATTGGAAGCAATTTTAGTAATCATTAACTGCTTTTCAGTTGAATCTAGATATGTAAATTACATAGATTAATAACTATAATCAATATAAGGAATTAAGTATGGGAAAATAATGAAATTAAAAGTTTACTGTTTTATAATAGTATTTAGTCATATCTAACACTATTCCAGACAATGTATTTTTATATTTATAACTTTTTCTGAATAGGGTTCAATAACTGGTTCTAGTTGTGCCACGATTTTGGAGCCATTTTTTCCAATCTTTCGTCTGAGTTTGCATCGTGTTAAGGGGCTATATCCACTTGTAAATTTCAAAATTCCATATACCTAAGTCTATCCGGTAGATATTTTTGAAAATATAAGCGTAATTGTAAGAATTTTTTAACTCGATCTATTTGAAATTTTCACACGACCTTCTTAGATATATATTTTCAGGATAATCGAACGAATACGATTTTTGATAATTATTTTTATTATTTTCAACGATTTTTCCTTTTTCCTACTGATGACTCCTACGAAATCAAGAGATTTCAAAATGAAAATACAATTTTTCGCAGGTTCAGTGAGGTGTCTGAAGGTATGCTCTCCCAAGCGTTTAAGTCTTGACCACCCAATACGCGAGGCAGTCAAGAAGGATGAGTTGAGTTGATTCCACCTTATCTTCTTCCATACAGCTTCCGCAGATGGCGGATGGTAAGATTCCCAGCCCTACATAATGGACGCCAACCAGCAATGGCCTGTTAAAAACAACTAGGGACAGGCTAGCCTTACAGAGGGCAAAGAGTTCACTGGATACTGATGTGCATTTCCTTGCTAGCTCAACAGCTTTAAAATTTCCAGCAATTCCGCTGTAGCCTGGCACACATGGTCATTTCTCTGAAACTGGAGTTGATAGAGAGCTCCCAACAGTAAACCGCTCCACCGACCGTCCCCCAATCATGACTCATTCGCAACTCCCTTGACGGTATATAGGTAGAGAAGTAGACGCCAAAGCTCAGAGGAACACATCTGGTGCGAGACCTCAGAATGGCTCCTCTGCAGCAGTATAAGGCTATAGACGCTTTTTTTCTGACTAACAAATGAAGATAACTCCTTAAAACTTATAAATATATAATTTATCTATTTAAGCATTGAGCTCAAGGTTCTCAAAATATTTGGAAGTATATGTAACTTGGTTCATTATCTTCCAACGGCTAGTTTTCTTTTCAACATAACGAACTACAAATATGTTTTTACAATTTACAAGAAGTTCCACTTCACAAAAGAAACATACCAAAACCATTGAGAGTCTACCCATGAAACAAAGAATATGACTAGATATTTACTTCTTGAGTGAAACAAGCCTGTTCGACATCTTCTTCTTTACTGGCGTATGCACCGCTTACGCGATTATACCCGAGTCAACAACAGCGCACCAGTCGTTTCTTCTCTTCGCTACTTGGCGCCAATTGGATATTCCAAGCGAAGCCAGGTCCTTCTCCACTTGGTCCTTCCAACGGAGTGGAGGTCTTCCTCTTCCTCTGCTTCCCGCGGCGGGTACTGCGTCGAATACTTTCAGAGCTGGAGTGTTTTCATCCATCCGGACAACATGACCTAGCCAGCGTAGCCGCTGTCTTTTAATTCGCTGAACTATGTCAATGTCGTCGTATATCTCATACAGCTCATCGTTCCATCGAATGCGATATTCGCCGTGGCCAACGCGCAAAGGACCATAAATCTTTCGCAGAACTTTTCTCTCGAAAACTCTTAAGGTCGACTCATGGGTTGTTGTCATCGTCCAAGCCTCTGCACCGTATAGCAGGACGGGAATTATGAGCGACTTATAGAGTTTGGTTTTTGTTCGTCGAGAGAGGACTTTACTTTTCAATTGCCTACTCAGTCCAAAGTAGCACCTGTTGGCAAGAGTAATCCTGCGTTGGATTTCCAGGCTGACATTGTTGGTGGTGCTTACGCTGGTTCCAAGATAGACGAAATTATCTACAACTTCAAAGTTATGACTGTCAACAGTGACGTGAGTGCCAAGTCGCGAGTGCGACGACTGTTTGTTTGATGACAGGAGATATTTCGTCTTGCCCTCGTTCACTGCCAAACCCATTTCTTTTGCTTCCTTATCCAGTCTGGAGAAAGCAGAACTAACGGCGCGGGTGTTGAGGCCGATGATATCAATATCATCGGCATACGCCAGCAGTTGTACACTCTTATAGAAGATGGTACCTTCTCTGTTGAGTTCTGCAGCTCGAATTATTTTCTCCAGAAGCAGGTTGAAAAAGTCGCACGATAGGGAGTCGCCTTGTCTGAAACCTCGTTTGGTATCGAACGGCTCGGAGAGGTCCTTCCCGATCCTGACGGAGCTTTGAGTGTTGCTCAGCGTCAGTTTACACAGCCGTATCAGTTTTGCGGGGATACCAAATTCAGACATCGCGGCATAGAGGCAGCTCCTTTTCGTGCTGTCGAAAGCAGCTTTGAAATCGACGAAGAGGTGGTGTGTGTCGATTCTCCTTTCACGGGTCTTTTCCAAGATTTGGCGCATGGTGAATATCTGGTCGGTGGTTGATTTACCAGGTCTGAAGCCACACTGATAAGGTCCAATCAGTTTGTTGACGGTGGGCTTTAATCTTTCACACAATACGCTCGACAGAACCTTATATGCGATGTTGAGGAGGCTAATCCCACGGTAGTTGGCGCAGATTGTGGGGTCTCCTTTTTTATGGATTGGGCATAGCACACTTAAATTCCAATCGTTGGGCATGCTTTCGTCCGACCATATTTTACAAAGAAGCTGATGCATGCTCCTTACCAGTTCTTCGCCGCCGTGTTTGAATAGCTCGGCTGGCAATCCGTCGGCCCCTGCCGCTTTGTTGTTCTTCAGGCGGGCAATTGCTATTCGAACCTCTTCATGGTCGGGCAATGGAACGTCTGCTCCATCGTCATCGATTGGGGAATCGGCTTCGCCTTCTCCGGGCGTTGTGTGTTCACTGCCATTCAGCAGGCTGGAGAAGTGTTCCCTCCATAATTTAAGTATGCTTTGGGCATCGGTGACTAGATCACCTTTGGGGGTTCTACAAGAGTATGCTCCGGTCTTGAAACCTTCTGTAAGCCGCCGCATCTTTTCGTAGAATTTTCGAGCATTACCCCTGTCGGCCAGCTTATCAAGCTCTTTGTACTCACGCATTTCGGCCTCTTTCTTTTTCTGTCTACAAATGCGTCTTGCTTCCCTCTTCAACTCTCGGTATCTATCCCATCCCGCACGTGTTGTGGTCGATCGTAACGTTGCGAGGTAGGCAGCCTGTTTTCTCTCCGCTGCGACACGGCATTCCTCGTCGTACCAGCTGTTCTTTTGCACTTTCCGAAAACCAATGGTTTCGGTTGCAGCTGTACGTAAGGAGTTTGAGATGCCGTCCCACAGTTCCCTTATACCGAGTTGTTGACGAGTGCTCTCAGAGAGCAGGAGTGCAAGCCGAGTAGAAAATCGTTCGGCTGTCCGTTGTGATTGCAGCTTCTCGACGTCGAACCTTCCTTGTGTTTGTTGGCGTGCGTTTTTTGCTGCACAGAGGCGGGTGCGAATTTTGGCTGCAACAATATAGTGATCCGAGTCGATGTTAGGACCTCGGAGCGCACGCACATCTAAAACACTGGAGACGTGTCTTCCGTCTATCACAACATGATCGATCTGATGTATCTTCTTATGCTGGAATCTAGTACTACAGATAACCATATTTCGGGCCCCGGCGAAGTCGACCAGCCTCAACCCATTTGGGGATGTTTCCTCGTGGAGGCTGAATTTACCGACCGTAGTGCCAAAGATACCTTCTTTGCCCACCCTGGCGTTGAAGTCGCCAAGCACGATTTTGACATCGTGGCGGGGGCATCTCTCATAAGTGCGCTCCAAGCCCTCATAAAAGGCATCTTTGGTCACATCGTCCTTCTCTTCCGTCGGGGCGTGGGCGCAAATCAGCGATATGTTGAAAAACCTCGCTTTGATGCGGATTGTGGCTAGACGTTCATTCTCCGGAGTGAATGATAGTACTCGGCGACGGAGTCTCTCTCCCACCACGAATCCAACACCAAACTTGCGCTCCTTTATATGGCCACTGTAGTAGATGTCACAAGGACCTACTCGTCTCTGTCCTTGTCCCGTCCATCGCATTTCTTGGACGGCGGTGATGTCAGCCTTTATTTTCGCGAGGACATCAACCAGCTGGGCAGCGGCACCTTCCCAATTAAGGGACCGGACATTCCAGGTGCATGCCCTCAATTCGTAGTCCTTATTTCGCTTGCCATGGTCGTCATCAAAAGGGGGGTCTCTCATCCGAGGCTGATTGTTGGTTTTCATTGGTGCGTTTTTTTACGTGGCGGGTCCCAAACCCAGCGCACAACCCTAAGTAGGGGATATTTCGCCTTCTCACTTTAGCTCGCCTTCAAACGGATGTTCTTAGGCTACCCAGAGGATACTTGGTCAGAGACCGGAAGTCGTGAGCTGCTTGAGTCATATGTAAAAGAATCGTTTCTGGCCACTCCCAAGTGAATGGCGATCAGAGAACTTTCCTCACTTGCGTGAACTTCTACACATGACTCCATCCTCCTGTTCGACATCGCAATCGCCAATAATTGAATTCAGGTGGTATTCTACTCTAGAAATCAAAATTTGGGCAGTTTTTTGAATTTTATTTAAAAAAAACCAAAAATATTTTTACTATCCATTTTTTATGGTGTTTTATTGATATCTTAAGAATACAGAAGAAAAATTTTACAAAAAAAAATATTAAAAATTAAAATAATTAGAGAGGGGAGAGACAGGTGTAAAAAAAATGGCGCATCCTGGTGATATTGATCCTGACTCTCCTGGTGGTCTGAAAAAACAAAAAAATTATAAGAAATTCTTAATCAGTAAGGATGCTGTTATAATGCGGGAACACGAAAAAATTTTTTTTCAAAAATGGCGACGGCCTGAAAATAAAAATCATTTTTTACGCTTTTTTTTGAAATTCCTGAATTTTTTTTTAATTTCTTTTCGAGAAAAACGCGTTTAAAGTTTAGGAGACAATCCTAGTGAACACGGACGCCTCCTCACAAAATCGTCTGTATCTCCGAAATTAAGTCGAATTTTGAAAAATCCTTCCAAGGTCATATTTTTGAAAGTCTAAGCTTAAAATGTATGAAAAAAAAATCGAATTTTTCAAAATTCTAGAGTAGAATACCCCCTTCAAGGAAGGAAAAAAGTATGACAATGGTTCACAATGGTTAAGGTCAGCCTCGTTGTATGCCGTTAAAGGTCTAAATCTTGTTAAATAATATTATATAAAATAGTATATATACTTCTAATACTTTCAAAAAGTCCCATGCCAATGATAACACGCTCACACTCAAAACTTATTGTAGGTTAAGTGAACGTCGTCGTAACCTAAAAATTTCTTAATTTTTTCCTTATTATTATTTGCTTTAAAGGCAAATCTATTTATTGAATATCTATTATTTAATACTTGCAATCATAGCCTGTTTAACCAGATTCCAAAAAAAAAATAAAATAAATTAAATGTTCTTAAAACATTACTTAATTACTTGAACAATTAAGCGAAACTGATTCTTTCTGCCAAGACACGTTTAGTTTCTTTCATACGGCCTATTGTAAACATCAAGAACCATAACCTGTTTCCAGCGTTTGGATTTATTAGCATATCTTATGCCTCGCATCACTCAATCACCACTTGGCACGTGACTCACCAACTCAAACGAGGTTTCTTGACCCTTTTTTATACCTCAATATTATACATACATATCTATGGATTTGTTATGATTTTTTGTGTGTTTCATTGACCTTGATCACAGCGAAGTCGGAAATCAAAATATAGCCAAGTCTAGCCCAACTGGATTGTGATCTTCGATTATTGCTGGTTCGGCCTCACAATTTTTGCGTGTAAATACAGGCGATAGTCGGTATGTATATATGTATGTGTCGTGTATCGGAAGTCTATATGCATGTAAATTTTGTGCGCGAAATCGCGAGCAAGGCAGCAACACAAATACGCACACACACACACATGGACCACTTTGAGGGTTCGTGGAGATGTCTTGTTTTCGCTCTCTACTACAGTCTTGATTGACTAAAGTTCAGGAAATATTCAGGTATGCAAAATTTGTGTTTATACAAACATATATACGTACAAACAGTTAAATCAGTTAGTTTTCGTCCATTAAACGCGTCGTTTCTCACTGACACCAATAAACGGTTTGGTCCAAATTAATATGCCGGCTCTTTATTAAATGTAAATATAAACAATGGCCCTCGCTGATAATCGCCTATACGCTTTAGCCATTTCGGAAACCGATTGGCAGCAAACATATCATTATCATTTTATGCTTTATTAAATTTCAACCTTATCCAACAGCGGGGTCCGCAAGCGCTTTGCCGAATTTGAGGGTATGGAGAAGAACCTTCATTGTGGTTACATTGACATTGACTTTGACCGAAAATTCAATAACCGAAAAATCATGAAACGCTGCCACAACAACAAAAACAGAAATTTATCAACAACAACAATAAAAAACGGATTTGCAACCACTGAGCCGTAGCAGCTCTTAGCCAACCAGCGTCTGCAGACGACAGTGTTTAATAAATTATTCACTTATGCATGCTCACACGCACGCATACACATTTATAACACATAAATGCATATACATACATATATACATATGTACATACATATATTTGGTGGCATTAATATGTATGAATGTCGAAGTGGCTATGTTAATTTGTTTGCATTCATAGGTGAAACCGGCAAAACGTGCGCACTATGCTGTGCAATTTTCGTTGTTGCTCTTATTGTTGTTGTTGTATTTTAAAACCCTCCACTACTAACCACTTGACAAGCTGGTGTTTGTCTGTCCGCTTGCAGTTTAGCTACCAGCTCGCCTAAAACGCGCTTCTCGCCGAACTAAATTTGAAACCAAAAAAAAAATAAAATTAAATAAAAAGCAACGAAATTTCAATGCTCAGGCAACAACAATTGCGCTTAGCAATGACAACGAATGCCGAAACCAAAACAAAATGCAACCTCTTGTAAAACCATAAATTTACATAATTTACAGTTGTATGTACATAAATACTGTTGTGTATGTAAGTAAGTATGTGTCATGTGTTGTTGAGTAGCCGGTAGCCGCATTGGGGAAGCCGCATGGCGATCAGCTGTGAACATTAATTTGGTGTGAAAAAAGTTACGAAATTTGGTGAAATAAAAGAAAATACCGTTATATATTTTTTCAAAAGGTATTCGGTGTTCTAGAACGCTCAAATTAGGGGTGTTTTCTGGATTTTTTTTAAGGTTTAAAAAAAGAGCAATCAATTTAAATTTTTTACAGTATATTTATGTATACACTTATGAAAAGTACAAAAATATTTTTTTTTAATAAAAAATTTTTTTAACAATATTAAAAATGGCGTCCAAAAACAGCTATCTTAAAAAAAGACTCCCGGTGCCGTTGATCTGAAACATAAAAACCAAATAAATTATTAATTAGTAGGAGTGCAGCTATCGCTGGAACTACCACGAAGAAAAAATATTGAAAATTAAAAAAAATTCGCGCTTTTGAAGTTCAGATTCTGAAAACAGCTGTTTTTGGACCAGTTTTAGATCGAAAAAATCGAAGTTCTTAAAATTAAAATTTTATCGTAGTTCCAGCGATAGATATAAATACCATATTAAAATTTCAAGTGATTCGGATGGATAGTTTTTTTTCATCAACGGCAGGCCGAAAAAAGTAGTTTTGAGATAAATGAGTTTAAAGTATCCATTCATCGAGCCCCTCGACCGCGCGCTACCTGCTAAAACGGCTGTGGAAGCTAAAATAATGTGAATATCCTTCCAAAAATGTTACAGTATATTCTTAAAGGACTATACTTTCCAACAATCAAAAACAAATCGATTTTTTGAAAATTCTAGACCACCGGGACCCCATTACAGGGCATATTTCGAATATTAAGCGTAAAAATAATGTTTTCTTAATAATAAATTCGTTAAATATCTGAACATGCTTCGCTCTCTATTAAAACTACCCTCAACCAAAAACCATGGGAGGTTGGTTATTGCATGCCTAAAAGCAAACGCATGGAAGAAAAATTCTATAATTTCGGACCAAGACCCACACAATATGAAACTTTTTGATTCTAAAACGAACTGTCAAATGACAAATTTTTTATAACATTTTGTTCGGTATTTTAAAAATAACTTTTGGACACTTTGAATTTCGATATTGTGTCTAGATCCTCATTTCCAGAGCATGTCCAATCCACAAAAAGGGAGACCCACAATCTACGCCTCCTCAACAGAAAGATTAAAGCCCACCGTCAACAAACTGATTGGATCTTTTCAATGTGGCTTCAGGCCTAGAAAATCAACAACTGATCAGATATTCACTAGTAGATAATTCGTCTATCTTGTTATCAGTACTAACACCAACAACAATGTCCGCCTCGAAGTCTAATGCAGAAAAACTCTTACCAACAGGTGCTACTTCGGACTGAGTAGGCGATTGAGAAGTAAAGTCCTCTTTTAACGAACAAAACCCAAACTCAATAGGTCACTCATCATCGCCGTCCTGCTATATGGTGCAGAGGCATGAATGGTGAGTCGACGTTGGGAGTTTTCGAGAGAAAGGTTTCGCGAAAGATTTATAATCGTTTGCCAGCTCTGAAAGTATTTGACGCAGTACCCGCCGGGGGAAGCAGAGGAAGAGGAAGAATTCCACTCCGTTGTAAAGATCACGTGGAGAAAGGCCTGATTACATTTGGAATCTCCAATTGGCGCCAAACACCGAAGAGGAAGAACGACTGGCGCTGTGGTAAACTCAGCTATAACCTCTATAGCTTAAGCGGCATCTACGCCAATAAAGAAGAAGAACTCTAATGTGTATGGGTCAGAGTTAAGGATCATAATTGATCGGAAAGAGAAAAACTTCCGTAATGTGGTAAGCAACAACAACAAATATTGGTGATACTTTTTTAAAATTGAAGAAAAAGCCATCCAGCGTTACCTTCAATTGTGAGCGTAACAGGCAAATAATCCTAGACCTGGGGAAGCGAAGGTAGAAGTAATCAGTCGTCTAACAAGCAAAACACTTTGTTGGAACAAACTTTTGTCGTCGTGGTCGGATATATCACAACTTTAAGCTTTTATGAAGAGCATTTAATTTCCTACAAGATCCAAAAAAAATATATTTTCAAGCAGTTGGAAACGAATTACAAATTTTTCTATCTGATAATTAGAAAAAAATATAAAACCGTTAGCCAGAAGGCCTTCCAAGTACAATGAAGAGCTCATACTTGGTGCGCCGCTTTTAGAGTTTTCTACCAACAAATTTTTCAGAGTACGAAGCAAAACCAAAACATTGAGTTTTAATGACACACTTTCATGCCTCTCTCCTTCGGTTATCCCCATTATTCTCTTTTTAACAACATTTTTCTGTTGAGTTTTCATTATCCTTATTGTATTAGAATCGTCACAATTCATTAGTTACTACTGACGTCAGAGTTCAGTCCACATTTTATTAATATTATTATTTTATATATTAACTTTATATATTAACATTTAAATTCTCATTTCCAAAACTTTCCAAACAAAGCATGTTTATTGTTTATTATAAATTGTATATATTTAAAAAATTATGTCAAAAAACTTGAACCGAACAAACCGCCTCAAAGCGCTTCTTAATTTATAGTATTATTGCGTAACATTGCACGGTTCAGCAAATGGTTATATTTAACCTCATTGCCGAGCTTTAAAAACCAGTTTCAAGATATTATGAAATTTATCAAAATAGGCGAAAATAAATACATAACTAAGAATTTGCTAAACCTAAGGCAAGCACTTTCACCTTGGCCAATCTATGCGCACTAAATACACTGTGCAGCATTTCTTTTTTTTTTTTGTTTTCAAAACAAACAAAAATTGACATTTTTCTAAATGACCTGAATTTAACTCTAGAAAATATACTTATAAGTCAGGATGTGAGAGTGGAGATATAAAACGAGAATAAAGAGTAATTTTTATCAACACAGTTTCGTACCGTTAGTTGATTTAGGGAGCCTTTGACACAACAATACATTGATTAATGACGTCATGAGCAAGTCGGTCTGACGTATGGAACGGCGCATTTTAATTCGATTTTTTTTTTTAATTTTAATTCTTAAATTGAAGCGTACAAAATACAACTTGTGCAAGAACTGATGAAGCTCCACCTTCCCAAGTGGCATCGCTTCGCTCTATGGGCTCTTGAAAAGTTCCAAGAAGATCAAATTTGGTTCAGCAATGAAACCCATTTCTGGCTCATTGGGTATGTAAACAAGCAAGATTGTCGCATTTGGGACGCAAAACAAAAATATGGGGTTTTTAAGCCAGTGGAATAGCTTTAAAGGTTAATGGCATTCTACAATGTTGCACAGTGTTATTTTCGATCAAGATCATTAAGCGTACCAAAACCAACATATTTAATAAAAAGTACAAAAATTAACAAAGAAAATATCTTCGACGCAACAAAACTCAAAAACCACTTGCTAAACAGTATAATAATTTCAAGCGTCACTGGGTCACAAACACAACGGTTGAATAGCGGTCGAAAACTATGCGTAAACTGTTAGAGCGGCAGAATAGCAAAAACAAAAACGTATAATTTAAACAGTAAAAACAGCAAATGTCATAGGAAAACTTTGAGCAAGATCAAAGTTTAGATCAAAGAACGGCATTGACCGTCTTCAAGAGATACCTTCAGAAATGCAAAATTATAGATTGCATATTTTCGATTAGTCTTAATATAGCGCCGAAGACACGGTAGTTCGTAAACGAGAATGAAAAAGATACCAACATGTTTTTGTTGTAGTAGCGATGATATCACAAGGCGAGGTATGTGTTCTACAACCAGTTGCGAATATCTCAGCTTTATAGTTAATAAGATGTTCGTTGCTTTTTAGTTTTAACTGCTTGTTGTTGTAGCTGATCTTCACTTCCTTGTTGCTTAGTTCCGAATTGATAAACAAATTAACTATTTTGATGTGTTTGCTTGTCAATTTTTGTACATCTTTTGCTGTGTGATGTCGGTCGGTTCGGTAACGTGAAAGGATGCGGTGATCTTATAGACCGAAAGTTATAGAATAATTTTACTACAAAACAATAATGTATTAATAGCGAATCCGTGTCAACTATAATTTTTATCGATAGTTCTTAATTCCAAAAGAGAATCTGACTTTGACTGATTATGATCCGTTTTTGTAAAGCCTTATGATCCCTACATTTAGAGAAGGTCTAACATTGCTAGACCACTAAGATCTTGCGTCCGCACAGGTACCGATAGTTGCTCAGGACCCACTGAGATCTCGCCAAACCCGGATGCCTAATAGTAACCCGCAACCTGACAGCATTGATAGTGAGTTCAAGCATTCCTAAACTATCCTCGAGTGCACGGTCAAGGCTAATGTTACCGCCTACTATTGCAGCGGAAAGTCACTTCCCTAAAAGTGGACAGGAAGATAAGTAACTCTTAAACTGGTATTGATAGATAGTTCCTGATAGTATACACCCCCAGCAACCTTCCAGAAAACCGTGATCCATCCTTAAAGAAGCAGCCGTGTACCCCGAATTTATCAAGAAGATCGTTGAAGACCTTAATTCTGAGAGGGTGAATTATTTACCTCTGTATTGTGACGTTACTCACGTTTCGATGAGCGTGAGTGCCATCCCACTCCGTCACGATTATTCTGTCGCAGAAAATGACATGTTTGAGATTTGATGTTTGCCTTAAATCTATAAAAAATCTGTTATGACCGCTTCCAACAAAATACTGTTGAACACCCCTTCGATATCTAGATATGTTCATACTTAGGCTTTAATTGTTGATTATCGGCAAGTTTATTTTTGATGTAAACCAATCATTACTCTTTGCCCTTTCTCTTTCATCGCCACTCTCTTTTTCGCAAACTTCCGAACACTACCTAAAACGTTTGCCTTTGCCTTCACCTTAAAATGGTCCAAACCAGTTTCAATGATTTAAGACTCGTATCAACCAGTTCCACGCTCGCTAAATCAAAAAAAGTCCTTATTTGTTTTATACCAGTTGATTGTTCGATTCATTTCTCTTTAAGGACTTGTGAATCTCTCATCAAAAAATTTCACCCAAATGAAGATAGTGGGTATTTATGTACATCTCATTGAATTGCTGGAACTGCTCGAAATTCCATTTTTATTTTATTATACCAGTTCATGTTCGATTCAGCAGAAAAGAACCTAGAGACCAAGCAATATTTTTATTTTTTCACTTATAATATGTTTCAAGCTAAATCTACTAAATGCACCGTTAATATTTTCGATTCTATTACCGGGTAAATGATATTTCAAAAAATATATTTTGCTAAGTTGTTAGGACTTGTTCTTAATAAATATGCTTAATATGAGCGCGTTCTGTCAACCATGGTGCTTGAAAATCGTCAGGCAAGTGTAAGAGAGATGGCAAGAGAACTCGACATCGAGTTCATCGAAGGATGTTGATGGATATTTTAGGTATGAAACGCTTCTTGCTCGACTCTTCCCGATAAAGCTGATTTTTTTTAAGAATACCGTGAACAGTTCTCTTGGAACACGCTTGATCGTGCGAATTCCGATCCCACATTTATGGAGAGCATTATAACAGCCGATGAGACATGGGTTTATGAGTTTGACATGCGAACAAGTCAACAATCGTCATAATGGAGGGGGAAAAAAGGAGCTCAAACCTAAAAAAACACCCCAAAGCCGCTCAAAAATCAAGATGATGCTCATTGTTTTTTTCGATATTCGTGGTTTGGTGCAACGTGTATTTGTTCCGGAGGGACAAGCGGTCAATAAGGAGTTCTATTTGGCCTTAATGCGTGAGAACATCCGTCGAAAACGGCCGGAATTATGGCACGATTGTGACTGAATTGAAAGTCAAAAACGCAATGAATATCAGCGATCAACTACCATATTCACCAGATTTGTCTTCGTGTGATTTTTCCATATTCACTAAACTGAAATTGCCGCCCCATGGAACCCGTTTTTAAACACACAAAATTCGCAGAAGGAGCTAAAGGCCATCCCAAAAATTCTTTATGAAAAGTATTTAGAGGACTGGAAAAGGCGTTGGCATAAATGTACAACATCTGTGGGGATTACTTTAAAGGCGACAATTTCCAGGTGCTTTTTTGTCACAAAAATAAATTTTAGGGTAACTGAAACTGAACTGGGAGGCGAACTCTTTTACAACTAACACAAAACTCATATTTAACGCTGCTGCTAACTATTTGGCAATTGTATCATCTCTAGTGCGTAAAAAAATTATAATAAAATATGTTTCATAAAATAAAAATATTAAAAAAACTGCATCAATATCACAAAAGATCTTCCTCATACAATTATACCAATTTAGGTATGCAAATTTCTATGTAACCGCTAAGTTCAAACACTTCATAACATTGGAGCAGCTTCTGATTGATTCACGCCGATAAGGCCTATGAAAAATATATCAATCAAGCACTCAATGTCGTGCGTTCTTTCGGCTGGCCTAAAACTTTTTTTTCGGTAATTATGTTGTTCAATTTAATTAATTAAGAAATGTTTCTAATTTTACGCGCAGCTTCTAGTTGTAGATCGTCGTGCTGCGCAAACCGACGTGTTTCCATTTGAATGTGTTGCGCATGTGCATTGCTTCTTCTTTTGTTTTTTTTTGCAAACTAAGTATGTCTTTTATAATCAAAGGTGAGCAACTTTTTTATTTAATCATAATCTAAATATTTGTTTAAATTCAGCATTTGCATATGCATACATACTTGCATACACATTTCATTGTTTCTTTCGTTTTCGTCAGTCAATTATATAAATGCAAGTAGTATATAACAGCTTTAAGTAATATCCTCTTTTTGCTGCTAATGAGATGCAAAGAACTTGAATAATTCATTGCATAACACACGATAGTAGTATTTTGAATTCGGCAACCACCAAGCAGGAAATTTACTCAAATGACAATGGAGCGGTCATTTGAGTATAATTTATACGATTCTGTTACGATTATTGTGTTAACGGTATTATTATTATTATTTTATAATCCCAAAAACATCATTAAAATAATTAATTTTTAATTTAAAATAATCGTTTGAAAAAATAATATTCCCATAAAACGGCATAAAAACTTATTTTTAAATTTTGACTCCACAAATAAAAAATTAATACGAATTTTGATCCCAAGTTTATTAAAAATTAAAAAAATAAATTCTTTTAGCGTGCGTGTTCTACCATTTTAAACTTAGAACAAGATATTGGAATTAAAAAAACTTGTAACACTGGTTAAAAAAATGGTTTTAGTGAAATTCGCAAAATATATGTAATTTTTTTCAAAATGAAAACTTTGACAATTTTAATTTTTTTTTTATTTTTAGCAAAAGAAAGTCAGTAACCAACGCTTTTGTTTACAAGCAAAAAAAAATTAAACATTAATAATAAATCAATTGTTTCATTATTTGTATTAATGTTTTTTATTATTTCTGAATATATTATAAAAACTAAAAAAGTTAATAAAAAGTTAATTTATAAAAGCAGAACTATTTATTGCCCGCGACTATCATGCAGAAAGTCTCCAAGCGGTGGCTAGCTCATCCAATCAGCTGTGCACTGTTTACTTGCATTTTTAACATTGTATAATGATTTTTAATGTTAAATGCAAATAAATATAAACAAAATTGGTTTTGTCTTATTCATATAACTTTTAGCAAAGTCACAACTAAATTAGGCGAGCGATAATGAATTGATAAAAAGTTCAAAAATGGGAAAGTTTTGAAGGTGAGCGTCTGAAAGCGAGAGAAAATGTACGCCCGAACTCCGAAGCAATCGGAAGGTAAAAGTTAAAGCAAGAAAATCTATATCAAATAATGTTGAAGAACTTTATTGACCGACATTAAATCCAGCCCGTAATACTAACATTTTTAAGAAAAAGTAGCATTGATTAAAAACTTCTACAATTAATATTACATACTATGGAAATGCATCTAAACAAGATGCTCACAAAATACTTCCATTGTCATTTTATTAAAATTGAACTTAAAGTTATAAGTATGTGTTACAGGGTTAATTAAGTTTTCCTTTTTCCATAATTTGCAAAATTTTATCGAGTTTTTCGTTTTGCTCCGACAGCACCGTGTTTAAATGTGCAGTAATCTTACGCTCTAATTGTTCAAACTTATTATCTATGTGAGTCTTTAATGCAGCTTCCAGCTCCGATGAAGACGTTTCTCGGTTGGCCAGCGCCTGTTTCATGTGTTCTAAAAGTGTTGTGTTAGATTGAACGTTTCCCATACCTTGCATTTGTTTAGCTGTTTGCATAAATAACATGCACTTCTCAGCGTTTGGTGATATTTTCTGTCCCGTGTTCAACATCTTCTGAACATTTTCCATATTAATTTCTGTTCCCGTTGTTATGCCGTTCGGATTGGGTGCCATTTGTATTAATATACCAAATATACAGACATCGTCTGTTGGTGTAAGCAACTAGGTACATGTGATAAAATTATAATCAGATAATCCTTTATAATTAGGAATCACTGTTTACCTTAAGTAATAACTCAGTAATGCCTGATTTCTGCACTTCAATATCATATCTATATGAGAATACTTCACCACCGTCAATATCATCTTCATCGTCAGCGATTTCTCCGTACAAAGTCTCTGCATATTCTTTAAGTGGTCCCAGAAAGAGTTCTAGTTTTGGAGTTGTACACACTAAAGATAAGGAGTCAATTTTATAAAAAGGCCGCTTCAAACGAACCAGAAGTTCGCATGCATCATTGGATTCGCCTTTCTTAAGAAGAACTGCGTTTTCTTCTCTTATAATTTCATGCAAAGAAGGCCTGTAAAATATTGTCAAGCAAAAGCTTTCAAGAACAGGAATAAAATTGTTTACCTTATGAAAATATCCTCATGCGTTGCTCTAGTTTGTAGGGTTTGTGATAGTTCACAACCTCCAACCCTTTTCCAATTACTTTCCGCCAGAGCAGTTATTGAAGATTCCATTGCAGAGTCCTTTGTTCGCGATTGGTTCACCAAACTGGTTGCTGGCTTCCTCTTTGTTTTGTTGTGTATACAAAATTAAAAAAAAAATGGATGTAGAGTGTTGCCAAGCTCTACATTGTATATACGGAATTATTGAGAGTGTCGAAATTGCCAAATTCTTGTGAATAAACATTGTCAAAAGTTGGAAAAAAAAAATAAATAAACCATCTATATTATTTGAAAAGCACATTATTTTGAAAGTTATATAATTAAAAAAATGATTTTTCAATACAATAATTTTTGGCTTCGGATTTATATTTACTTATAAATTATCTACATCTTGCAACCTCTAAATTGTTTGTTACGAGTCAGCTGATCCGCTGAATTAATTTGGCATTAGTTTCGCAATATGGCATTACGGCTATCTACCGTCTTTGGTAAATTTGGAATACCTTTCAAGAGACAATTTAGCACTGCCGTTGGTTTCTCCTATGCCTATAAGCCATGGAATCGCAACTATCCCACACAAACGCCAACAAATGTACGTCAATCACATGAACCAAGTAAAAAGTGTGGAAAGTATAAAATTGTGATGGTTCGTCATGGAGAATCAGAGTGGAACAAAAGCAATCAGTTTTGTGGTTGGTATGACAGTGCGCTTAGTGAAAAGGGCTTAGCAGAGGCAAAAGCAGCAGCAAAAGCTTTAAAAGAAGCGGGCTATAAATTTGATATAGCTCACACCTCGTTACTTTGTAGAGCTATCATCACACTGGACATAATATTGAAAGAACTTGGTCAAACAGATATACCCATTTGTAAAACATGGCGTCTGAATGAGCGTCATTATGGTAATCTCATTGGGTTAAATAAAGCCGAAACGGCTGCCAAATATGGTGAAAAGCAAGTACAAATATGGCGCAGAAGTTTTGCTACACCTCCTCCGCCCATGGAAAAGGATCATCCGTACTACGATAATATTGTTAACGATGAACGTTATAAAGATGGACCTAAAAAAGAGGAGTTTCCCATGTTTGAATCACTGAAATTGACAATAGAGCGCACGCTACCCTATTGGAATGAAACAATAGTACCACAAATAAAAGAAGGCAAACTGATTATTATTTCGGCACATGGAAATAGTCTGAGAGGCATTGTTAAGCATTTAGACAGTAAGTATTTGATAAATAGTGACTAAAAGCAAAAACTAATAATCTATGTATATAGATCTATCCGAAGATCAGATAATGGCACTGAATTTACCCACTGGCATACCGTTTATTTATGAATTGGATGAATGCATGAGACCAGTTGTGTCTATGAAATTTTTGGGCGACAAAGAAACTGTCCAAAAAGCAATGGAAGCTGTTGCTGCGCAAGGAAAAGCCAAATAGTTTCAACGCTAAGAAAATTATATACATACCAAAAATAGTAATGTAAATAAACTGGAAAAAAACATATGGTTTGCCGAAGTCTAAATCAAATAAAATATAGTAAAATTGAAACTTATTTCATTCTAGATTCGCATTATCAATAATTATTTCTAATTCTAAAATTTGTCATGGCAAAAGTACTTTAACAACTTTCCATATGCAACTCTTCAAATTCCCTCATGCTGAATTGCTGAATATCGGCTTTTTACTGTCATTTTCTACAAATGACCTTGTGGCTGTCATTTATAGGTCAAATAAAATTTTCCTTTCAGGAATTCGTATCCATTGGTGTTATCTAAAGTGGTATACATCAAGTTTGTCAGATCCGGTTGAACGTATATTTTAAATAAAAATGTCTGGAAAATACAGAATTGTTATGGTTCGCCATGGTGAATCAGAGTGGAACCAGAAGAATCAATTCTGCGGTTGGTTTGATTCAGCTTTAAGTGATAAGGGAAAATCTGAAGCACAAGCTGCAGGAAAAGCCATAAAAGATGCTGGCTTGAAATTTGATGTTGCACACACATCGGTTTTAAACCGTGCAATCATCACTTTGGAAACAATTCTGAACGAAAGCGGACAATCGGGCATTCCGGTTAACAAGTCATGGCGTCTAAATGAACGTCACTACGGTGGACTAACCGGCTTGAACAAGGCTGAAACCGCCGCCAAGTACGGTGAGGAGCAAGTCAAAATCTGGCGCCGCAGCTTTGATACTCCACCACCACCAATGGAACCCGATCACCCTTACTATGATGTCATCGTTAAGGACCCTCGTTATGCTAATGGTCCATCTCAGGAAGAATTCCCCAAATTCGAATCCCTTAAATTAACTATTCAACGTACACTGCCATACTGGAATGATGTTATCATACCACAGTTGAAGGAAGGCAAGCAAATTATTATCGCTGCTCATGGTAACAGTCTGCGTGGTATTGTTAAGCATTTGGATAGTAAGTTAAATAACCTGATAAGCTTAAAGGCATAAAACTTATTTATACGTTTTTTTGTAGATCTTTCTGAGGATCAGATTATGGCATTGAATTTGCCCACTGGCATTCCATTCGTTTACGAATTGGATGAGAACTTCAAACCCGTTGTTTCCATGAAATTCCTTGGTGACGAAGAAACTGTACGAAAAGCCATTGAGGCTGTTGCAGCTCAAGGCAAAGCCAAGTAAAGTAATATAAACATACATAAGACATTAATCTGTTGGGGATTGTAAAAATACGGACATCCATAATTGCACAAGGCAATATAACGGCTATTAGAAATAGTAGAAATTCCGTAAGAATGCAAATATTATTGTTGTTGTGGAAAATTCATATTTAAATTTATGAAACTTTAATAAATTATTGTTAAACATTAGCTATTGTGTTTCATAATGACCCAAAGTATCTTTACTATTAAAATTTAAACAAATAAATGTTCCTTTTAGATTATTGTTTATTTCGTTACAATCCAACTTTGTTGAACCACGTTATATCTAGTTAGGCATTTAATTAATTTTGTGATTTATTAATTTATTGATTTATTTTTTCTTGTGTTTTTTACCGTCTTTGGCCAATTCTAATCCTAATATGCATTTTGGTGGTACTTTGTATGTTTCGGTCAATAAGTTGTAAACAAATCGCACTTGATTGCCTTGAATTTGCAGTTGTTCGGCCTTTTGATGCGGCAATTTGACAACTGTGGTACTAGCCGCCGCACCCTGCTTACACAGTTTAATAAACTCTGGAACGATAATGCCATAGCACTCGACGTTGCTGATCAGCGTAACCTTCTTGTTACCAGAACGAGTTGCAAGCGACATTTGTATGAGGGGCTTGTTAGATGCTACATTCTTGAGCTCACACATTTGGTAGCTGTATTCCATTTTGCTGGTGATGGCACTGCAAATTTGACTGACGGTTGCAGACTTGCTGTTACACATTTTTTCAAGCGTTTCGTCTAACTGTATGGTACCACCTGTCGCATCAGCTTTAGGCAAATTATGCTTGCTTATATATTCACGTATAACCTTTTTGATTTGTGCGGTTGGTACACCTTCGCCGCGCTTAAAATTCATTTTAGCAAAGAAAGGCGCTGTTTCGTCCGAAACAATATAAGTTTCTGTGAGCTCTGAACGAAATAGTGGCTGATCTTGTAGTTCGCCATCTGCGGCTTGTTTTGGAGGTTTGAAATCGGTTATGAAATTAACCACTTCTGCATGATCAAGGTCTATGGATGTAATTTTATCCACGCCCTTCGACTCTTCGCGTACAACAATAAAGCCTTGATCAATCATTTCGATGAGGAAATTCGAAAGTTTCTTGTATTTGGTTTTCTTCAAGTCAATTGGCTGAGGAGCCTCAGGCACAACATATAATCGATAGAAATTGCTAGTCAAAAGTGGCAACTGCAAATTTTTGCCATGATTTTTCAGTGCTGCTAAAAAAGCATTTTTCAATATCATTTCTGGCGTTGTTTCGCTTTCCGCTTCAGATTCTTCAGCGTCAACGCTTTCACCATTCTCTCTGGCTATATTTTTATTAGTTTCCACGTCTATTTCACTAGAAGATATTTCCAATTTCTCTACTTCCGGTAATGTTGCCTCGCTATTAATTGTTTCAGGCATTTGTGTGCTGGCTACAATATCCGCCAACGTTAACTTATCATTTCCATCTTTTTTCTGTTTGTCCTGCTTAGCACCCAGTTCTGGAAAATCGTCTTTCGTTAATGGCGCCGCTTTTTTTAATGGTACTTGTTGTATTAAGGTAGGCTCATGACCCCATAATTTATCACCGAATATATGCAGCATCTTCACAGCTACACCTTGACGACCGCACATATACAAATCATCTGAAGATCTGGGTAAATAACCCACTGCTACAGCAGACTCATTGGAAACCAAATTGACTGCCATCAACTGCCCTTGCCGATATCGCCCATACATATTCATACCGGTACCTTTGGGCACTACACCGGGCAACATTAGCTCAGCGCCATTTGAGAGTTTCGGCAATACTTCACGATGTGTGGTGAAATAGGGCAGCAAGGTCGGCACGAGCCACAAAGCGTACAAGGTCGGTGCCAACTCGCCTGACTCAAGTTCGAAGAACATGGGCAACTTGTCCACACAGAAAACGTTCGTTTGCGTGCCGCCATGCGTTGTTAGTTTCAGCTGCGTTACAGCGCTCTTTGCTGGTATCACTAAACTGAGTTGCTCGGCCGTTGCATCGGGAAATGCCTTTTCTACTCGTTGTCGCAAACGTTTTGATTCAGATCCTTTTAATGGAGCATTACTCCGTAATTTATATGGTTTAAGAAACATCTCCTACACAGTCAACAAATACCTGATGAGTTGCGATAACAGTGAATATGTATCGATATCTGGATCCAAAATTTATATCGAAAACGATTTTTGTTAACAACAGTGAACTTAGAATCAACTTTTATATATATACATATATATTTGGACGTACTGCTGCTTTTAATTTCCTAATTATACCATATTTGTCTTTGGTAATATTGTGAAATAGCAAAAGTAGTTCATTGTACACACATCAATGTTTGGTATGTTGACATCACGAAGACCCTATTTCATGAGCGCCTTGCAGCGTTGCAAAAAATTTTGAAAGTTTATAGATATTTTCCAGTTCTGTTTTAAATTGAAAGTTATATAATCAAAATTCAAATAAATGCAAATATGTAGTGTAGTATGTATTTTTAATACTCGTATCTCGGTGGTTACATTCGGGTGCTACCATTTTGTTATGTGTAACTGTTTTAAATTTTTTATACGTTGATTTATACAGTGGCGGTCATAAATGATGAACTATTTTCGGTTTATTTGGTTATTAAATGAAATGCCGTATAAGTATGCGAATTTCTGAATTAAAAAAACATCTATTAAAGATGAGATTTTCAATTTTTTTATGTCAACGAAGGAAATAAAAATTTAAACTTTAGTTTTTATTCCAAGGCAATTAAACTTTCAAGTTTTAATACCAACATCAGTTTAATACAAATTAGGATTAAAAATTATATATTTTTAACATAAACATTGGTATATTTTAAAATAATTTTTTTTTGAAACGGTATTTGGGATTACATTTTTTTCTTTTAAAATTCTTTTAATTAAAATTTTCAAAATAAAAAAAAAATTAAAAAGAAAGAATTTTTTCAGATTTTTACACACTATAAACCCCGCTTCACGTATAAATAATTTATTATGTTATTCGTTATTTACTATTAGGGTCACCCTAGTAATTTTTTTTCGTTTAGCCCATGAAAGAAAAATGCAAAAAAGTAAAGGGTTTTCATTTGTATTAAGTACACACTTTACACATTCACATTATACATAAGTTAAATAAAAATACACCTAAAAAGTAATATTCATAATTTGCTGCTTATAATATATGTATTTAAAGACTAACCATATAAAATATATGCATGTGTGTGTATGTATAGTATGTGTATGTTAGAAGTCTAACTTGCTCCATTATGACAAAATTTAATATTTTTTTGGAAATATTTTTGCATACATACATACATGTGTGTGGGTAAAGATATGCATGATTTACTTATAGATATGTAAATATGTTAGAAAATTGTTGCGGTTTAGTGGTTCAATTGGCGCACACACACGCCGCAGATTTTACAAAAATTTCTTACAAACATACATACATAGAATACTTGAAAATGTACGACATCATCGGCGCGCAACAACAAAGAGCACACGAATATGACATTTTGCATGTATTTCACAACAATAAAAAATGCACAAAATCTCGTTGAAAAATCGCTGCTGACCTAATGAGTCGCTGGTGAAGCACCATTTTGTTGTTGCCTTGTGATGGTCTCGCGTTGTAGCCACTGTATGATGTCCTGGTAGTTGCGTGCCATCCAATCCACATTGACACGAACTTGTTCGAGAATTTGTTGTATGGAACGACCGTTATCCTTAACATCGGTTTTAACGAACGACTCCAACTCGGCGAGGAAAAATTTCGAATTCATGCGTTTGGTGGCGAACTTCAGTATCGCATTTATATTGGACATCGTTGAACCCAAGCTGCACAAGAGAAACCGTTATGAAAATTACAAAAAAAATGTATTACATTTAAAAAATCGAATATTACTAATTTTTGATTTCGTTCCAATTGTTGCGCATGAAGTCGAAAGCGATCTGCTGGCCCACCACATTGCTTGATACCGCCGCGAACACCCTGTAAACGTCCTGTTTGCGTATGTCGTCGCCACTAATTGAGCGCCGCAGATAGCGCGATAAGATCCAGGGCTCGAGCGAGCAGCCAAGCGCGCTGAGCAGCAATTCCTTCTCCGTTGAGACCGACGTGCTGCGGTAGCGCTGGAATGCAAAGTCCCATTCAAACTCGTTGCCATATTGTATTGCCGTGCAATAAACGATGCCGCGCAAGTTTGGCGGTATACTAAAGAGTTACAAAAAAATTGAAAATTAATAAAAAAATACAATTTCTTGAAAAAAATTCTCGCTACTTACGGATTGTTTGTGTCCGGGTTGGGCACCTCAATCCAATTCTGGAAGTGACGCGCGCTCTCTAAAATGCAGTCTCGATGCCCCAAATGGCAGGCCATATTCAAAATTTCCACACGTTTGAATAGCTTGAGCATATCTTCGCCCTTATCAGCATCGTCGGTGAAATTGTTCGGCGAAACGTCTTTGTACACGTTTTCCAGCAGATCCAAAAGATAGTTCTGCAATAAAAACGTAATAATTTCAATATTGGTCGAGAAAGTTCGTGAGAGTTTTTTGTATTCCGATGTGTAAGTGTTGATCTGTTTTTAGTTTTCGATTCAATACGATTTAATTTATTTTCATAAATATATAGTAATAATATTATAAATCCAGTAGGAAAGCATTTCTTTAATAATTTGATTGCCTGTTATTAAGTCCCAGTTAGTTTTAAGTTCAAATTCCCTCGAGTTACATGGACCCATCCGTGCTGAGAACGGATAATATCATCCATTTAGTCTACTAAAAACATCGTTCACACGTAAGATCGGTCTGCTCAATCAGAATATACCTCGATCTATATTTCAGCAAGAACTATCACCTCGACATCGCGTTCCAAAACCATTCGGAGGATTTTCTAGATCGTTAAATCAACAAAATTTTCGTATGACTTGGTTCGATTAAGACTATAAGTACGACTTTTTGTAGGCTCGAGCAAATTGTTTTAATCCCAAAAAAGAAATACGTCTACTTTCGGAAACCCTAAACATCTGCTAACCGATGGAAACCTCAACCGATAACGAGATATTTATAATATTATTTATTTCACACAACTTTTCAAAATATTTTCGGTCCTGATATTCGGAAGTGAGAGCTGTTAATTGTAACCAAAGTGAGTGCATAGAGAGATATGAAGGTACATCGAACTATTATAGCCAAAAAAGAATCCTAACGGAGACTGCAACAGTCGCCGTTGAATGTTAGGCCTTTGACTGTATTTCTGACATGGAAAAGTTTGTCATGGAATCTATAATCCATACTTAGGATATTTATATCCACAAGGGGTTTCCATTGTCCGTATAACTTTCGGATGCAACTCACAAACAGTAGACGATGTAATTCCAAGTGTAGCCAGGTCCTTCTCCACCTGATCATTCCAATGGAATGGAGATCTTGCTCTTCTTCTGCTTCACACTTCGGATGCTGCGTGTTTTAATCCATTCGGACGACATGACCTAGCCAGTGGAGCCGCTGTCTCTTAGTTCGCAGAACTCTGTCAATGTCGTCGTACATCTCCATCGATTGCGGTATTGGCCGCTGCCAATGCGCAAAATACAATAAATCTTCCGCAAAACCTTTCCATCGAAAACTTCCAACTAGAATGAGTCGTCAAATTAACTCACCTTCAATATATCGTAGTCTCCCTGATTTACCAACATCGAGTCGATGAAGTTGAATGCTGTCATGGCCGCCTTCCAGGGCACATGATCCATTTCATGTTTCAGGTAACGCGTTAGATTCAATGCCGTTTCGTAACTCAGGTATGCACCGCGCGCCAAATTCATAGCGTCATCTATTAATTGCGCACGATTCGCAGGACTAATACTTCTATACTTTTGCGGCTGCATTAGATGTGTTGTAATTGCTTTCCAATTGTCGGCATCATAGTTGACGCGATAGTAACCGGTTTGTTGGATATTGAAAATGAACCATTCGGACGTCGAAAGATTACGATCATCAATTTCGTAAGTTTCAGTGCGCGGCACCCACGTCATCGGACGTGTGTTTTCAAAATTCAATTCCTTTGAAGTGGTGTATGTGATCGGTATCCACCAGAGGGGATTTTCATCATTGGCCGCGTCGCCATCATCCGTCTGATTTGAAAATACGAAACGTTGTTGTTCCATACGTATGGAGTGTGCGTTCGAAGAGCGTGTTACGGTGAGTACAGGATAACCGACTTGTAGAGTCCACGTATCCATGATTTCCTTAACGGTGGTATTGCGGTCAAGCAAACCGGCGGAAATGGCCTCTGTTGTTAAGAAACGCCACAGGTCGTCCTGTTCGGCGGCATGATAAGACCTATAAGAGATGAGAGTTATTGAAATTATACGCTTCCTTTAAATTTCCAGCAACCTACATTTCCTTGAGATACTTGCTCAGACCTCGTCGAAAGACTTTAGAAGTTAAGAAATGACTCATCATGCGTATAATGGTCGAACCTTTGCCATAAGAAATACGATCGAAAATTTCTGAAATTTCATCAGGATTAAAAACCTCCACCGAAATTTTGTGCGAGGATGACAGCGCATCCAAATGGAAAACATTTTGCAGCTCGCTAACCACAAATTGATCTTGAGTCTTCCAATCCGGATGTATAGCATCCACTGTTATGTACTCCATATAACTTGCGAATCCCTCATTTAGCCAAATATCCGACCACCAACTGGGTGTTACCAGATTGCCAAACCATTGATGCGCCAATTCGTGTCCAACAACACTGGCAATGCGTTGTTTGTTGGTTGTAGCGGAGACGCCTTCCTCAAAGAGCATTGTCGTCTCCCTTCAAGAGCGGAACGGTGAGTGACTAAATATTAATATTATTTTATATTGTGCACCTGTAAGTGATCAGACCCCAATTCTCCATTCCACCAGCTTGGAAATCGGGTAGCGCTATCATATCGAGCTTTGGCAGTGGGAATGGCAAATCGAAATATTCTTCTAGGAATTTTAAAATTTTCGGACCAACGCTTAGCGCGTACCGCGCCGACTGAATGGCGTCTTTACGCGCCCACGCGGAGAAGTTGCCATCGGAAATGTGATCAAAGTCGGAAATGGCGTAGGCTACCAAATATGTAGACATGGGTAGGCTTTCAGCGAATTGATCCCATACATAGTTCGAGAGAGACTCGCTAGAAGTTTAATGGAAACTATGTTTTTATTTTGAAATTATTTCATGTTATGCATTACTTACTGTGGTTTCGTCCAAAGGATGGGCATATTAGACACCGTGGTCATGTTACGTGGTCGCGCTATTTTCAGTGAGAAATTTGCTTTCAGCGATGGCTCATCGAAGCAGGGAAACGCTCGCCTGGCATCAGTGGCTTGGAACTGCGTAGAGGCCAGCCAACTGTAAAACAAAAATAAAATTGTTTTTTGTTTTTTTTTTTATTGAAGTATGACGCTACTCGAAAAGGCACGAAGAGAGGGAATGTACCTTTCTTTGACCTACGTTCTCTAATACAAATTTTCAGTGTACTATATAATCTAAAATAATTGTTTTACTATCCTGAGTTTGGAGCTTCGGGATGGCTGAGTTTAAGTTTTCAGCTCTTTTTATTGCATGAACTATTCATAGCATGAACTATGTACTTCTAAAGCATTCTCTTTGAATGTAGTGATCTCAGCTTAAACTATCGTATTTTAGGATCCTCTTCTCTAGATTGGATAAAACGTTGCGACAATTGGCATATCGGTTTCCATATTTTAGTGATACTGACAGAAAGTATTTCCAAAGTAGCTTTGGGGAATGCTGCCCATCTGAATTAATGTAAACCCGGCTCCTTCCGGTTAGGGTATACTTGTTTTCTGGGGACGATTTTCTTTCTATGTGCGGTCGTAACTTCTAAGTTCCACTCCTAGATCAATCGCGAGTTCGAAGAAGTGAAGACGGAAAAGATCGTTACACAGTGTTTGTTCGGAAAGTAATAGGACTGAGTTGATTAAAAAAAAAATAATGAACCAATCGTTATAATTCTTTAAAAACTTCCAAAATAGACTCCTTCTGCATTGATGCAGCGCTGCCAGCGCGATTTCCAAGCATTGCAGGCGTCACGGAAGGCATACTCCGGAATAGGCTTGAGATCCGAGGTGCATTCTGCTTGGATCCCCTCTGTCGTCTCAATATCCTATCAGTCCTATTACTTTCCGGACGAACCCAGTGACTTTATTCACGTCTTCAATTCTTCTCTACTTTTTATAATAAGTGATTGATCTTTTTTGGATTAAAAGTTGAGACCGGAATTTGTCAACCACGTCAATATAACCTAAAATTTTTATTTTAACATCTCAACTAATGAGAAGCCTTTGTTTTCTGCCGACCAAATACTTTTTAAGTTTCTTGAATACGCCATATGTCCCAATTTCGGCGAAATTCGATCATCTAAACATACAAACGCGCATGTACATATGTATGTATGTGTAATTTTTAATTGCGCTTTACCTGTCATTCACGTCAGTCACACTAATTTGGCTGACATACGCACTTGTGCCATGTGCATAATTAACAAAAATGGCCGACTTACCGCTTTTCGTTGCCCACTTGATACGAACTGCGATAGAACCCCTGCAGATAGTCCTGTATTAGACCGCTGAACCGGATGCTTATCTCGTACACGCCACCCTTTATTAGTTTGTCATACAGTTCGATGATGAAGAATTGCTTGCTCTCGAGCATGTATTGTTTTCGTATCCTCAGTTCAACGCCGTCAATTTCCGGCACATACCGAGCATGCTCTGCCAAAGCCGGCTGCAATGCCGACGTCGCCGTTGACCTGCCAATATGCCGTACGGATACATCGTTTTTGGTGATATTTAACTCGACGGCATGCATGGTAATGTTATGGCAGTCCTCCAGCACAATCACTTGGATACGTACCTCCCCTTCGAATGTGAAATTATTATTGAGTAGGTACGGCACAAGGGTAATATTATATTTCTGCGGCTTCATCGAATGTGGCAGACGTACGTCACGTTCGTAGTGTGTTCGCTCTTTAGCTTCATCGCTGGTGCTGCTCGACTTCAGTATATGCTTCTTTACCGTCGTACAAATGACTTCCTCATCCGGCAACGGTGTAAGCTGCTGTTCACACGTAGCCACATTGTAAATGATGAAGCTGACCGCCAGTAGCGTGCACACAAAACAGGCGGCGATCAGAAAGAGTGTTGTACCCGAAAAGGTGTAACCGCGACGCGTCGTAAAGGTTGTGGTCGGCGGCGTATTGGTCAGTGTTGTGGTCGTACGATGATTATCCATATTGATGTTTTCGCGGACGTGTATGTCCTTAAGTACCATGCTTTGTACTACTTTTCTCGTAGATTTGTGCCTTTAGTTGATAGTTTTTTTCTTAATAATTTATTTGTGTTTATGAAATTGTACAGCGTTGCGATTGAGCGGTACTTAATCTGTGGTTCATCTAATCGCCATTATTATATTATCAAAATGTGCTGGCCATGAGAACAAATCGTCAACCTGTAAAGTAATAAAAGTTTGATTCATGATAAGATTCATGAGAAGGTTTTTAAAATTTTTGGTTTAATCAAGTTTGTTAATAAAATTTCTTTAACTTGAAAGCGAGAAATACATTTTTTATAATTTATGGATATTATTAAGCTAGTCGTCATTTGAAGCACAGAATATTTTGTTTTTCCAAAATAGTTGAAAATTTTTCATTAATAATTAATTATAAATAATATTTATTATATTACATAAAGAGCTATAAAGAAACTTGATTATTTTTATTGTCAATATGTTCGAAATTTTTCTTGAACTTCACTTTAATTATGGTTTCACTGTGTTTTTAGTCTTAGATAAAACTCAGCTGCCTTTTTAACATAGATCTGTGACTTACTGAAAGAAGACATCTCCGAAGAGATGAAAAGAACATCATAAACTCGTGTTTATTGCCCATTTCGGTATTCAGCATTCAGAACACAGAGTTTAATGTACACAAATTTTTCTTTAACTCGTCTCAAAAGCTTTTTTTTATTAAAGGTTGATCCATTTCGAGATTCCCCACTTTTTAAAGAAAAAACACAGGAACTTCAAATTTAATGGGGAATTTTTATTATCATTCGAAAGGATATTCTTTGGTATTAATTTTTGAAAGATTATCTCTTTTAAATGCTGGCTGCGGCTACGTCTCAGATGGTACGAACATTTCGACTAGTAACTGGCAACTGACACGCGTAATGTTTTGCTCCAAGGCCTGAGTCGAAGCGGTATTGTCCCCTTAGACTTTAGACTTTACATATTCGCACAGCAAAAAGTCCAACGGTGTATATCACATGATCTTGGTGGTTAATGAGCGGCCTAAGACGTGAAATTATCTGCTCACTGAAGTGTTCTCTTAATAAATCCATTGATCGATGTGATGTGTGCGAAGTGCGTCATCTTGCTGAAACCAAAGACCGCCGAGGTCGTCAGCTTCAATTTCAGGCATCAAATAGTTGGTTATCATTTCACGATAACGGTCGCATTTTTGAAGAAATGTGGACCCATGATTTCACCGGCTGACAGACCACAGCAAACCGTTATTTTTTCTGGATGTAATGACAGCTCTTGAATGTGTTCAGGTTGATGTTTGTCCTAAATTTGGCAATTTTGATTGTTTACATACCCATTGAGCCAGAAACCGGACTCATCGGCGAACAAAATTTGGCTCGAAAACGTGGAATCTTTTTAAAGCTTTTCGAGTGTCCATAGATCGAAGCGATGTCGCTTGGGAAGATCGTTCGGCTTCAGATCTTGCACAAGCTGGATTTTGTATGCTTTTAATTTAAGATCTCGACGTAAAATGTCGTTCCAACCGAGTTGCTCCGAACCGAATCGTGTACACTCTCAGCTACGACTGAGATATTTTCTTCATAACGTGCTGTACGTGGTATATTCGGTCGAATATTATCCAATAATGAATGCTGGGTCTCAAGATGGGTGATGGTGTTTCAATAGTGCGCTCAGTAGGCCGATTATGTTGACTAGAAGTTGATTGAAGCGCGCAAATATTATTCTTTACAAACGTGAATTTTCGTAATAAAGTTGAAAGATTTGTAAACGTTGTTCAGGCGTAAATCTTTCCATGATGAAATGCCAAACAATACTAAATAAAAATAAGACATACGCATGATCTACTTGGATCACCTTTTATTTATGATGATATAACCACTCTCGCTTCACTAAATTTAAGTGATTTCAGAGTTTCTACAATATAAAACTAACTTTTCACAGTTGATCTTATCAGAGGTTACTTTTACCTAACGGCAACTGTTACCAAAGGTAAAGGTTGTGACATCCGCAACTAACAATGAAGTTCCTCACTTTGTAAGTGTAATTTCGGGTCAGTAGATATTGTCTTTCACTTGGTCTTTATTTCTTATTCTCTCCTGTTCTTACAGATCCTGTTAACCTATTTAACCTTTGTATGTGTCTCATCGTAACGGTACTTACTAAAAATAGCACCATCGTATCTATTTCATATAACCGACAAATTATTTCACAATTTTATAGCTCGAATTCATAAAATTACTGAAGATAGGCGACACGCCAGCTTATGGCGTTGAGATAGAATCACTAAAAATAATAGAATTAATTGCTTAATTTTTTTTGTAAAATATTAACAAAATAACTAAATTAGAAATATGGGATTTTCTTTTAATTACTACTGAGTATATATGTGTATATGTATATATGTATGTATATACAAATAATTACTATCAATATGTCGCTGTTACTTATTTCAATGAATATTAAAAAAAAAAAATACTAACAAGCATTGTTATTCTAAAAAAAAATTAGGCTTAATTGCTGTTATTCCTATTTAGTATACGAGCACATAATGCCTTTGTCACATGGCATGCACTTAACAAATTTGCATTATCGTGTGTATGAAAGTGTTCGGAATTATAATTACATAATTACATAGGTTAAGCGCTTTCAAGCCCCTTCAGGTATAATATGCATTCAAGCTCTAACTCTGTAGACTGTATTTTAAAATGTGTATGATCACTTAAGCGACCTTGATCATGACTCACATATGTACCTTCTGATTTTCGCGTTGATATGTGAAATGTTAGGCGGCTATGCCTTTTTTCTTTGAATAGCATATTGAAAGTCAAAACGAGTAGTTTGACAGCTGTAAAATGCTAAAATTTATTCACTATAATTAAAATGGTTATATTTAAATATAAGTGAAAAAAAAAAAACAATTGGTGGAAATACGCTATATTCAAACGTATCAATAATAAATTTGACCTCGGCTATGGCTAAGTGCATCTATCAATAGAAAACAGAAATTTAGCCATTAATTAAATAATCTTGGCCCTTTCAATCTCTATGAGAAATAAAATTGTTTAATATGTAGGCTATCATTTCGTCCAATGATTCTTTCATTAGTGTAACAGGTCGATAGAAACATCTGTGGTCTAATATAGTGTAACATATTTTTTTGACAAAGTTCGTTTTCTTAAGGGGGTATTCTACTCTAGAATTTTGAAAAATTCGACTTTTTTTTTCATATATTTAAAGTTTAGACCCTTAAGAATATATCCTCCAAAGGATTTTTAAAAATTAAAATTATTTTAAGAGCTACAGTTACTTTAGTGACGCAGTACCTAGCCCGGTTCGGTGTGACTCACTTTTTTAAACGCGTTTTTCTCGAAACTACTTTTTCCACACGGTTCCGGCATTATCTCAAGTTCTATACAACCGATTTACTTGAAATTTTGTATGAACCTTCTTTACATAATTCTTTATCGTTCCTACCAGCATCGTGTCAAAATTTTTGTTTTTAATATTTTAAAAAAATTTAGGAAATTAAAAAAAAAAAACATAAAAAATGATTTTTATTTTCAGACAGTCGCCATTTTTCAAAAAAATTACTGATTGTGAATTTCTTTTGATTTTTTTTTTCAGACCACCAGGAGAGTCAGGATCAATGTCACAAGGATGCGCCTTTTTTTTTACACCTGTCTCTTCCCCCCCTCTAATTATTTTAATTTTTAATATTTTTTTGTAAAATTTTTCTTCTGTATTCTTAGGATATCAATAAAAACACCATAAAAAATGGATAGTAAAAATATTTTTGGTTTTTTTTTAAATAAATTTCAAAAAACTGCCCAAAATTTGATTTCTAGACTAGAATACCCCCTTAATTCAACATAGTTCCCTTCAAACGTGATACACCGATTGTAGCGATCGTCCAAGATTTCGATATCATTTTTATAGTACGATTTGTACTTTGCTCTTTATTCGACGAAAATTTCCCCCCATCGAGCATACTTTTGATATTTGAGAACAGGAAATAGTCGCTGGGGATCAGATCTAAAGAATATGCTGGATGCGGAAGCAATTCGATGGATTTTTCCATCGTTTTGACTAACATTTGACACGGTGCGCTGTCTTGGTGAAACAGCACTTTCTTTTTCTAAAAATGCGGCAGTTTTTCGCCGATTTCGCCTTTCAAATAATTCAAAAACGCTAAGTATTAGTCGAAATTGTTGATAGTCCTTCCTTCTTCAAGGTATTCAATCAAAATTATTTTAGGCTCATATCAAAATACAGACGTCATAAGTTTGCCAGCCGGCTGTTGCGTTTTTCCTTGCTTTGGAGCTCGGATGACTGTTGCTTGGATTGCCACGTTTCATCCATTGTCACATATCGACGCAAAAATTCGGGTTCATTACGCTTGCACACATCCAAACACTGCTCCGAATCATCAACTCGTCATTGTGTTTGTTCAAAGGTGTGCTCTCGCGGCACCCACTTTGCATAGAGCTTTCTCATGCCCAAATATTTTTGAATGATATGATGTAACTAAGACTCCTTCCTTCGGTAAAGAATCTTTTTTAACCAGATCAAACTAGATATTGAGAAATCAGCCCTTAAAGTGACATAACATACACTCGAACAACTTTCCTTTACGGTTATCCAAAATTGTTCTGTAGACTTTTTTGATGTTTTCGCCAGTACTCATATACATATAACAGATATACCGCTAGGGATCTTATTTTCTTATCAATGCACTTGACTTGATATTATGTCATAAACAAAAATATTTATGCAAATTGTAAATATTACGAAATAAATTATTCGGACGCACGTACTTTAGCACATAAAATGTTTGTATGTGTGTGTAGGCATAAATTTAAATTTATACTTGTTAATGCATTTTAATCAGCATATCATAATATAAGTATGTGCATATAAACACACGTACTTACATATGTACATTTTTATTGCTACCGAAAATTATGAATGAATATTGTCACATATAGAATGAATTACACATACAAGCATATGTATGTGTGTATATTAGCATTTTCTGGCATTATTAATCGACATCAATGGCATGACTCTGACCCAACGCTTAATTGGACATATCCCATTGAATGTCGACACAGACGTCATATTTAAGCAAATACATAAGTACTTATACGCACACATACTTTACATATGCACATATGCTAGTTTAATTGATCTAATTAACAGGCCTGACATTTAGTTCAAAAATTAAATTACTCGTCTAGTCATCACTCTGTCGCACTTGACATTTTAAATTCTGGTTTTGACTAAATAATGAATATTCATAGTATAATTAGCTACAGTTATTGTTTGTTATTTACTTTAACTACAATAATAGGTGCAATCGATTAAATATTTGTGTGAAATTGACGCACGACAGTTCACACTTCAAGTCACTAAATACACTTAACGCTCGATCGTGTGTACACTCTCTCATGCCAACTGTTAGTGAGTAATCGCTGAGCACGTGCGATGATTCAAACCCAGATGGGCAATTTCAGGAGTATGAAAATAAGTAATTATACTCTTGCAACGAAGTTGCTAAGGAGAGTATTATAGTTTTGTTCACATAACGGTTGTTTGTAAGTCCTAAAACTAAAAGAGTCAGATATAGGGTTATATATACCAAAATGATCAGGGTGACGAGTAGAGTTGAAATCCGGATGTCGGTCTGTCCGTCCGTCCGTGCAAGCTGTAACTTGAGTAAAAATTGAGATATCATGATGAAACTATACACGTACACGTATTTCTTGGCTCCATAAGAAGGTTAAGTTCGAAGATGGGCAAAATCGGCCCACTGCCACGCCCACAAAATGGCGAAAATCGAAAACCTATAAAGCGTCATAACTAAGCCATAAATAAATATATTAAAGTGAAATTTAGCACAAAGGATCGCATTAGGAAGAGGCATATTTGGACGTAATTTTTTTAGAAAAGTGGGCGTGGCCCCGCCCCCTAATAAGTTTTCTGTACATATCTCGGAAACTACTATAGCTATGTCAACCAAACTCTATAGAGTGGTTTCCTTCAAACATTTCCATAAACAGTTCGAAAATGGAAGAAATCGGATAATAACCACGCCCACCTCCCATACAAAGGTTATGTTGAAAATCACTAAAAGTGCGTTAACCGACTAACAAAAAACGTCAGAAACACTAAATTTTACGGAAGAAATGGCAGAAGGAAGCTGCACCCAGGCTTTTTTTAAAAATTGAAAATGGGCGTGGCATCGCCCACTTATGGACCAAAAACCATATCTCAGAAACTACTAATCTAATTAATTTTACAGCAAAATAAAAAAAACGTAAATGACGGATAATGAAATCTCGATTATCACTTTATCATGCGAGAGTATAAAATGTTCGGTAACACCCGAACTTAGCCCTTCCTTACTTGTTTTTACTCCTTTCGAGTTCAAGCGAAAGGAAGTTTTTATATCATAACATCATTTCAAATGTCATTTATCAATTGTTAAAAGTAATACTCAGGGCTTTTCGAAAACCGGAAAACCTTTTCTTGCAAGCTCATCGGCCTTACAATTTCCGATGATTCCGCCAAGCCCCAAACCACTTTAATATGGAAGTAGCTTGATGCTACAGCTAGTAAGGTCATGAGATATGAGCGTACTTGTAAGATCTTTTTAACTTAGTGTAATAGGTTCTCAAAACTTTTTTCTTGAAACGCTGTTTTCAGGGTCGGCTAGAAAAACTTTAGGGAATGGCTGGCTTGACAGATTCACGTGACCATCTTAGATATATTTGATAGGTGTTAATCGAAGAAATAAGATTTTTATAACGGGTGATCCAAATAGAGGTACTTTTTTCAATAGCCTTTTTGACAGATCACGTGTGAGTCGTGTCAAGCTGTCATGTTATCGTCATTTCATCCAGAAAAAACAACGAACCTTACTTCTTCAAAAATGATGCCAATGAGTAACCGTCAATGGCGAACATTATGGTGCCATGATAACCGACTATTTGATGCCTAAAATTTAAGCTCGTGATCTCTAAACGTTCGGACGCTGGACTTATGAGCTTCGCGCGAGAAAGCCCTCTGGTCCAGTGTGGAACATAAAAGATCCATTGACTGTTAGCTGTTAGCAAAACTCACGCAGCCACAATGATAAGCGTCTTAAATGGACACTGTCCCATTTGCACTCCCGGGGTGGTGCTAAAGATTTTGGAGGACGCAACTTGTTAATAAGGAAGATGAGTCAGAAAAGTCTAGAGACTTTCTTCTCTCGCATCTTCGCATCTCGATTGCCTTACGTTTCACGAACCCGGCGAATAATAAATCACTGAAATTGTGCTAGCTCTAAGGAATTCTAGGCATCTCTAGTAGTCCAAGCGGGATTATTCGTGACCTCATGACCTCATTACAACTTAACCTAAAGCTTATATGTATCTCTCAAACTATTTGCCGGATCAGCTTCACATTTTCGGAAAATATTATCAAATGCTATGTTCTATACGTACATATGTAAACAATGTATAAACAAAAACAAAAAAAAAACAAAAAACAAAAAAAACACAAAAAAAAATGTTGAAAATCACAAGTGGATAAACTCCATTAAATATAATGATTACTGATCAATCATAACATACGAACTGATTTGAAGGGCGATCACTGCCACCATCAGTGACCAAGAGTAAAAAATACAGGCTGAATCATCGTACTGTCTTCGTATGACTGCAGTGTTTTACATAGATATGTACATGTGTATGTACATATATGTATGCATTACAAATAATTACTCCAAAGCAACCCTAAAGCATATTTGTTCTTTTAATTAAGTGCAGGAAGGAATATTTTTATTGGCACACCGCTTCAACCGCAGTTCGTGACAAAACCAAAGGATGTGAAATTCAATTTTAAATTACTTCGCTCACAAAACTAAATGAGCGTATTAAGTTTCTTCGTGTTCTTCCTGCAGGAACTTTCATTGAACTTGTGTGGCAAGCAAATGTTAAACACACTAGTGTTCTTTTCCACATGTGAAGCTGAATATGGGTAAATCTAAACGTCTTAAAGGACTAAGGGTATTTGTGATTTGTGTAATGTGAATATCGATTTCATTTGCGGCAAAATGGATTTTTTTTAATATTGATGACGTATTAGTGCAAGTGGATAAATTTACTTTCGTGTATATGTGTACAAATAAATATGTGAGTATGTTTTTTTTATGAGCGTTAATTTCGTTTTATACCTAATACAATATTTTATAATTATGCATATTAGGGTGAGTCAAAAAACATGGTATTTTTTATTTTTGCTTGATACTCTGAAAAAAAAACTCATAGAAGACTATAAGCTTAGCATGTTTAAAGGATTTTTTTTCATTTAGTTATAAAATTCATAAGAAAATAATTTTAATAAATAGTAAATTTTAATAAGGTTAAACTTTTTTCTTCAAAATAATCATATTTTAACCATTAATATCTTTTAAATGGTTAGGTTTATGAACAAATCGCCACGGACCTTCTTTAAAGAGCATTTAATTTCCAACAAAATCCACATAACTTAATATTTTTGAAGTATTTGGAAGCGACATACAAATTTTTCGAACTGATAATACGAAGAAAAAAGAAAAAAGAGATCTGCGTTAGGTGGAGAACCTTGCAGTTACAATTTAGAGCTCATACCTGGAGAGCATTTTGCAGAGGTATCTATCAACCAATTTTTCAGAATACGAAGCGAAAAAAATCGCTTTTTGGACCACCCTAATGTATATTAAATTTTATTTAACTTTTATTTTTATTAAATTTTTGGCCAACATTTTAAATTGTTTTGACTGTCTGTTTGAAAAAGATGCGTAAAACTATAAATTTAAACTTTTGCTCTCCGTTTGAATTTTGAAATCATCAAAAAAAAATATGGAAAAGTTTGAATATTTAGTCAACAGTGCTAACAAATCCTTAATATCAACACAGCGTACACATACCATACTTACATACATACATATAGTACATACATACACACATTTGTTTGTGTAAAGCGTTGAAATGATCCCTTTGACAATTCACCAGACCGCCCGCAGCAATGAATCGAATGTCACCAATGTTAAATGTGAACTACACTCAAATACACACACTCCATGTATACATATAAGCATTGATTTACATACATACATATGTATATACATGCATATCCTTGTGATGTGATTTTCAGTGCGAACGGAAGTATTCGGTGACATGAGTTTACGGCGAAATTTGTTGTAGTTGTGAAGTGAAAGCGTTTTATGCGTTAAATTCTGTGTACATTGTGTTAAACAGAAGCATACGCATACATATGTACATACATACAAATACATATGTACATAAGTATGTGTGAACGTACATTTGAGTGTATAGTATGCGTAGCAAACTTATTCATAGTCCAAATACACATATTTTGGTTTAAATCGAAAATTTTAACATCTGAAGTAAAATTTAAATATAAAACAACTGTACCGTTATTTCACAAAATTGTAAACTTGTTGTAACGTGCAAGCTTTGTCGTTTGCTGCATCATACACATTTCACTTCAACTCCGTTGGAACGATTTTGTTGGCATTCAAAGAAGTACGAGTGCTCAAGGTCGGGTTTGTTTACATTTAACCGAAAATAGGTCACCATATGGTTGGAAAGTAGTGTGCGTTACAACTTCAACTTTTTATCTAGTTTGCCATGTATGGTATACGGGTCAATATTTATGCAAAGGTTAGGTAAATATACATATACATATACAGTATGTATGTACATGAATTTTTAAATACATACATAAATGTATAACTATGTACATACATTCAAATATTCGATTTTTCGAATAAAAAACTAAGGTTTATATCGTCACCTAAAATTCAAAATAAGGTATCATCAAAAAATTCGAAATTGAGTGTCTTATTCAAATTGCATTCATAATATTACATATGTATGTGTGTATGTATGTCCAACATTTTCAAGTTCTGCCCTCAGATATAAACCAGTTTTAACCAATATTAAATTTTTTTTCACTCTTGTTCCGTTTTATTTCGTGTTTCATTCATGGCACTGTAAATTTCCGAAAATGTTGTTAAGTTATTTTGCATTTCAGGTGATGATATACATATAATTTCAAATTTATGTTATAATAGGAACAGTGTGTGATATACTATTTGTTTTACATTTTTCGGATCTCCGTCCATCTAGTTAACTTTATACCTTAGAAGCAGAATTATTTACCAAATAATGCTGTCAAGTTGTTATATTTTGGTTTCATAGAAATTGGGATTCGTTCCGTTGGCGTAGATACGACTGCGGCACTGAAGTCGCAACCGTTCAACAACTACGAGTATGTTTGTCCAACAACAAATATTATTGCAGATGCCACAGTGTTTGTAGCCAACTAAATACCAAACTCTCTATTTTCACACACTCTTGTATTGCATGCTCGGTTCTGCTGGAATATGTTATTTCTTACTTCTAATTTATTACAAATGTCAAGTGGCTTTTATTAAGTCTTCTGTCTATCAAGAATAATAGAAGAAATATTTCGTATCTATTGGTGTTATGGCTTCACTCATTGCTCATATTTACAAATAATTTAAACCCTGAATTGAAGCATCATGCGTCAAAGAACTGTCAAGAATTCTCATGGTCATACAATTTGTATTAAACATCTCCCAAGAGCGTACCAGTTTTCAAATCGAACAGCATTTTGCGATTTGAAGTGGATTAAAAACGAAAGATTAAAAAAAATACTTTTTACAAAAGAAAAGTTGAGTTGATTCAATGTCGACATTTATTTGGAATGTATTAGAGTGGGTAAAAATAAGAATATTTTTTCGCTTGGTACTCTGAAAAATTGGTTGAAAGACAACTCTAAGAAAATATTTGTAAGTACGACTATGAGCAAAAAATAGTTAGACTTTATTCATAACTTAAAAATTCTTAATTTATTGTTTAAAATCAATGTCGTCTTTCTCAAAGTAACCCCCCTTGGCCTCAATACACTTGTGTCAATCGACACAATTGACTAAACATGGTTTTCTCGGAGCGATTTTTTGACTTTGCTGAATAGTCAGTAGTCACTTGGAGCTAAAAGAGGGAAATACGGTGTTTGCGGCACGATATTGGTTGAAAATTTGGCGAAAAACTCATGATGCAAAAATCAAGAGTTGTAGGCCCGTAATTGCGGCTTTATTTTATACTCTCGCAACAAAGTTGCTAAGGAGAGTATTATAGTTTTGTTCACATAACGGTTGTTTGTAAGTCCTAAATCTAAAAGAGTCAGATATAGGGTTATATATACCAAAGTGATCAGGGTGACGAGTAGAGTTGAAATCCGGATGTCTGTCGGTCCGTCCGTCCATCTGTCCGTCCGTCCGTGCAAGGTGTAACTTGAGTAAAAATTGAGATATCATGATGAAACTTGGTACACTTATTTCCTGGCTCCATAAGAAGGTTAAGTTCGAAGATGGGCAAAATCGGCCCACTGCCACGCCCACAAAATGGCAAAAACCGAAAATCTATAAAGTAAAGCCATAAATAAAGATATTAAAGTCAAATTTGGCACAAAGGATCGCATTAAGGTGGGGCATATTTGGACGTAATTTTTTTTGGAAAAGTGGGCGTGGCCCCGCCCCTTAATAAGTTTTTTGTACATATCTCGAAAACTACTATATCTATGTCAACCAAACTCTGTAGAGTCGTTTCCTTCAGGCATTTCCATATACAGTTCCAAAATGGAAGAAATCGGATAATAACCACGCCCACCTCCCATACAAAGGTTATGTTGAAAATCACAAAAAGTGCGTTAACCGACTAACAAAAAACGTCAGAAACACTAAATTTTACGAAAGAAATGGCGGAAGGAAGCTACACCCAAGCTTTTTTTAAAAATTGAAAATGGGCTTGGCGTCGCCCACTTATAGACCAAAAACCATATCTCAGGAACCACTCGACCGATTTCATTGAAATTCGGTTTATAATATTTTCTTAACATCTTGGTGACATGTACATGTATGGGTGAAATCGGTTCACAACCACGCCTTCTTCCAATATAACACTATTTTGAATTCCATCTGATGCCTTCTCTGTATAATATCTGTGGACATTTGACAAAACAACCTCTTTCAAAAAAGCAAATTTTACAGGAGAGCGAAAAAACATGTTTAAAGCTTTGCAGTAGAAATACCTCTTACTATTAAAGGACGAAGTCAATTTAAACTGGATGTAGATCAATAAAGACGCGTTTTCCAATCAATTGATTTAAATTAAATATTTTACTTTTCTAGATAAATATAAATCAAATAAATAAGACTTTTTGTCAAATGCTTTTTCTTACTGAAAATCAACTTACCTCATGCAAGCTGTTTTGTCAAATTTGATTTGTGCAGAAAAAAATCCTTTTTTTTATCTTATCTTGACTCAAGTTTATTTGCCAAATAAGAAAAGCATTTATTTTTAGATATGCATTTGACAAAAGAACTTCAATCGAAAGAAGTTGTTTTGTCAAATGCCAATTTCTGATTTTACTCAGACGATATATAGAGACAAGCTTTTTTGATAAATGTACGTTATGATTTTACGTTTGAAATTATAACTTACTCGAGACAAGCTCTTTTGTCACCCGAAAATTTGAAAAATTACGAAAGAAGTTGTTTTGATGACTCTATAATTTTTGAACTAACGGTCCTAGGACAATGGCGATAAGACAGAAAAACGCGCCTTGAAAATTCATACATATGATAAAAATCCTGGAAAATTGTCTTATTTCGAGAGAAGTTGTTTTGTCAAATGTCCACAGATATGTACATACATATAAATGAAAATACAATTCAATACTCAAAGTACACAAATTGATCTAATCTAATTAATTTTACAGCAAAATAAAAAAATATGTAAATGACGGATAATGAAATCCCGATTATCACTTTATCATGCGAGAGTATAAAATGTTCGGTGACACCCGAACTTAGCCCTTCCTTGCTTGTTACGAATAGCTTCGCGCAAACGACGCATAACACGCAAATAGTATTCCTTGTTGACAGTTTGCCTAGTCGGAAGAAATCCGGATCTGCTTTGACGTGATTTTTTCGGCTTCGGTCCAACTTGGCGCGATATTCAGCCAATTGATCGTCTGTTTTCAGGTCGTAAGCATAGATACAAGACTCACCGCCAGTAATAATACGCTTTATGACATCATGTTAGGCGGCAGCATTGTTTCATAGACGTTAACGCGAGGCTATATTTCGAAAAAGTTTTATGATTTACCTACCTTTAAAGTATGGGGACTAACCGCAATGAAAAGTTAGGTTACACCTTTGTGACCGGGCTTCCCGATAAAGTGCACTTGATTACGATCTGATATACTGTTCAGCCGTTCTATACACTCCTGCATCAATAGCGATTTGATCTCTTACGCAGAGAACGCTTTAATTGCCGCTTGACTGTCGCTGAGTTATACGTTTATTGCGATAGTTGCCTTGGAGGTTGATTATTTATATATACATACATATGTATGTATATAAATGACATAGCATTCCCCACGTTTCCTGCAGAGTATTACGAAATTCTTGGCAAACTACTCTGTATAGGGTATAAACACATTTGAAGTTGCGTATACGCCATGTCCAGCGAAACAACCGAACCAACTGACCCGGAAAAGTCTAGTCTTTCTGAGGCAGTACAGTCCTCTTGCAGCAATAGAGTTCAAACCTTTGCTTGTGAAAATAATATTTCCCAAACTTATTAATTATAATTAAATAATGTTTGCATAATCTTCAAAATATCATGATATGTATTTGTAATGCAGCTCGCACTGCATAACTGCAACTAAAAACAAATGTGGCATGAATGTGTGTAAGCGATTTGAAAAACGATCGAAAACAACAGCGAATTGCTCCATTTCCATTCATTGATGCCTCATTGAGAATTTTGATACAGAATGCAAAAAATATGTGAATGCGAATTGTGTGTATATGTATGTGCGTGTTTGCGCGATTAGCGCTGCTTGCATAGCAAAGAGCGCATACACACATATTGACAATTGTTATTGTTTTGATAGCAATTGCTGCAGCGGACACTAGACAAGTTTTAACCGTAGGTCAGCATCTCGGGCACGAAATCATATACATACATACTTACATACATACATACATACATACATACATACATTCATTCATACGACAATTGGAAGCTGAAGTTGCACGGCACTGTTTGCACCAGACACACACGCATGGTTACATAGACACAATGTCAACGTTCAAAATCACACAAAGTTGGTGCAAGCCTGTGTGTGTGTGTCCCTGCTTATTAGTTCACATCACATCGTGGCCATTATCGTTTATGGTTATAAAACATCGATGAATAATCCGAATAATGGGCAGCTAAATTCCACAGCACCCTCGATTGAATTGTAAAGTTTCCCACCAATTTCATGACATTGGCACACGCAACGCATCACAACACTGTGATGAACATAACGCATCACTTCAATTTGTTCGCAACGTTGACAGTTTGTATTAAAACGTATGCTTGCATGTATGCATGGGTGTATGCGGTTGCTTGCCGCTGCAAATATTTATTCCAACGCATTTAGTAGAGACGCTCGTTAAAGTGGATGGCGCACGTTTCGAATTATGAATACGTTCATGCATACATAGATAGGTAAATACATACATACATACATACTTATGTATGCACGAGTAAGTGTTCATGTCTACTCAACTGTGGTGTGCAAACATGGGAGCAACCATAAATGCAATCAGATGAAGGAGAGTTTAGCCATCTCAATTGAATTTCGAACAGATTTACTGGTCGACTTCGCCGGAGCCCGAAGTATGGTTTTCTGTAGTACTAGATTCCAGCATAGGAAAATTCATCAAGCTCCCTGGCTATCTCCGGATCGAAAAACCATCCACCAGATCGGTCATGTTGTGATAGATGCAAGACACGTATCCAGTGTTTTAGACGTGCGTACACAGATGTCAACAAACACAAGGAAGGTTCGACGTCCAGAAGCTGCAATCACAACAGACAGCCGAACGATTTTCTGCCCGACTTGCACTCCGGCTCTCTGTAAACACTCATCAGCAGCTCGGTATAAGGAAACTGTGGAACGGCATTTCAAGCTCCTTACGTACAGCTGCAAACGAAATCATTGGTTTTGGGAAAAGGCAAAAAAACAACTGGTACGTTGAGGAGTGGCGTGTCGTAGCGGAGAGAAAACAGACTGCTTACCCCACAACGTTACAATCGACAACAACGCGTGCGGGATGGAATAGATACCGAGAGCTGAAGAGGGAAACGAGACGCATTTCTTCTTTACTGGCGTGGAAACCGCTTAAGCGGTTATAGCCGAGTTAATACGCATTTGTAGACAAGAAAGGAAAGAGACCGAAATGTGTGAGTAAGAAGAAGCTGGCCGACAAGAGTAATGCTCGAAAACTATACTAAAGATGCGGCGACTAACAGAAGGTTTCAAGACCGGAGCATATTCGCGCAGAACCCCAGAGGTGATCCGACGGCTGATGCACAGAGCATACTGAAATTATGGAGAAAACACTGCTGCAGTCTGCTGAAGGGCAATGAAAGCATAACACCAGGAGATGGAGAACTTCGCCTTAAAAATAACTAAGCCGAAACTAGTTTGAGACCCCTAGTCTCTTAGGCAAATATGTTCAGAATAATTCTTAGAACATTACCAGCTCATACGCGACATTATAGAAAACAAGAAAAAATGTTGACTTCGGTTGCACCGAAGCTAAATACACTTCACAGGGATCTGCACAATTTCTTCGCAATTACAATGTTGCTTTAGAAAATAATATATGTATACCAAATTTGGTGAATATATCTTGTCAAATGTGAAAGTTGTCCATACAAGAACTTGATTCGGATCGTTCAGTTTGTATGGCAGCTATATCTTATAGTGTTCCGATATCGGCCGTTCCGACAAATGAGCAGCTTCTTGAAGAGAAAATGACGTTTGCAAAATTTCTAAAACGATATCTTAAAAACTGAGGGACTAGTTCGTATGTATATACTATGTATACAGACAGACAGACGGACAGACAGACGGACATGGCTAAAACGACTCAGCTCGACATACTGATCATTTATATATATACTTTATAGGGTCTCCGACGCTTCCTTCTGGGTGTTACAAACTTCGTGACAAACTTAATATGCCCTGTTCAGGGTATAAAAATCGACTCGCTGTAATATACCATACATATGAATGTACATATGTACTTATATAGTTAATGTATGGTCGAAAAAAATTAAATGAAATACAAAGGCCCCTTCTTTAACGAAATTAAATGACCACATTAATTGATTTAAAATAAAAATGAAAATTTAAGAAATTATAAGCAATTAACTTTAAGTAGATTGAAAAATGTTTAACATTTGTATTACTTAGGCCTTAAATGGCATACATATGTACATATATACATATTTGTATTTATATGTAAGCGCACTAGTACAAAATAAACAAATATTGACACGATAAGCTTTCTAAGAGCAATTAGTGAAAACGATCCATTTGAAATACATTCCACTTCTTGTTTACGATTAACAGCTGTGCAAGTATTTAAACTACATGCAAATAAACAAATGCATGGACATTAAATCCTGCTATACGGCAACGCCACAGATAAGTATATACAAACACAAGTAATCACTTTTGAGTTGATTTATTTATTTATTCATTTGATTTTTTGTTGATTAAAGAACGAAATGTGTTTTTTTTTCAGTAAGCAATCACAGCCGGCACTTCAGATGCATAAAAAATATGGGAAATCAAATGTATGTTTGTATGTTTATATGTACTGTAATTAATAATACACTTTTGAATCCATTAATATGGGCAATTTATTGTTTTTTCTGCTGTATTTGGTGCGACGATTTGCGTCACTAGCACGAGCTGATGAGCGCCGGCTTCCCGGCGCTTGAGCAGTGATTACTCGGCTGGCAGACAGCTACTTAGGCAACTTAAAACGCTTGGCAGCAAAAAACTGCTCAAAAAGCGTGCATTAAACAGAAGTCAAAGTACATACATACATACATATATATATAGTTATATGCATATGTGTATGTGTGTTAAAATGGACATGTGGTTCTGTGTTTGCAAACAAGCAATTAAAATTGGCATAGTGAAATGATTTCAATTAAAACAGTTTTTGGAATTTGCTTACATATGCACATACCTGTACAGTTACAAGCATATGCCGCTTGGGAACACTTGTCACCTTTAGACACTTACTTTGCCGGCTTTTAGTACATTTTCATTACTCAAACAGCTTGTTGAATTACTTCATATACTTACATATGTAGATGTTACTTATAGTGAATGTGACTGAAAACGTCAACTATTTAACGGTATTTGCGATTTGAAGTGTTGTTGATAAAGTGCTTAAAAAGACAACATCCAATACTGAAAAGCATTTCAAGAAGCTAGTGTTATAAGGGAACCTCGAAATCCTTAAAACAAATGATCCACGTAGCTAAATTGGAGTGAAATCGCTTCTCTAACCTGTGAAACTGAGACATCTGAGCAGACGATTCTCCAAATGCAATGATAGAGTTAATGTAGTTCATACTGGAAAATGGCTGTAGGCCTAAAACTGCGTCAGTTATTTTGGAATCAGTCTACTAAATACACATAAAAAGTTCTTTGGAATGTGTTCTATGAACCATTTAAATCGACCATCAAAAAGCATATTGGATTTTATCAAGAAGTTTACCTTAAGCTGAAAATAGGTAAAAACCCTAGGACGAGCAGAAACACATTTTCAATCAAAATGTCTTACCTTCGTACCTACACGTCTGAACCAATCATTGCCGTGAAAAGTATTCTGACAAAAGCACCCAAAAATTTTTATTAAAACTAAATTAAATGGTTATATGATATTTATTTTGCTAAGTTGGAAAGACTGTCCGTAATTACTATGAAGAATATGAGCGCGATCTGTCAACTAGTTAATTTACAGCAGCTACTTAAGTCGGTACTACAACTCACTTGAGATTTCTACAATGGATAAAAACATCGAACAAAGAATTTCTCTCAAATTTAGTTTTTCTAACATGTTAAAAACATTGCTAATGTTGCCGAAACAGCGCTAATGTTGGAAAAGGCTCATATTTATCAAAACCACAAGCCTACGAGTGGTACAAAGTGGTACAAAGTCTTCAAATACGGTGGAGACATCGTTGAAGAAATGCTCGTTCTGGACGACCTTCGATCCCTTCTACTGATGAAAATATTATAAAAGAGAAGGATATGGTGACTGAAAATCGTCAGGCAAGTTTAAGAGAGATGGCAAGAGTGTTCGACATCTCTCGCGAGCTCGTTTTAATGATTTTGGTGGACACTTTGGGTATGAAAATCGATGATTTTTTTTTTCAAAAAGAAAAACGTAAGCAATTGTCTTTAGTCATGCTTGGTCGCAGAGTCAGATGGTCAGTAAGATGTTCCGTATTGGCGCGTTTGCGTGAGAACGTCCGTTGAAAACGGCCGGAATTATGGAATAATAATTCATGGATTTTACGAATTCAAAGCCAAAAACGCAATGACTACCATTCATCAACCACCGTATTCACCAGATTTGGCTCCGTGTGATTTTTTTTTGTTTCAAGAGATAAAATCAAATTCGCTGATGGAGCTAAATGCCATCCCAAAAAATGCTTATGAAAAGTGTTTCGAAGACTGCACATCTGGTGGAGATTGGCACTCACTCCTATACTAGACACATGTGTAGCTACTCTTTCTCTTTAAGAGTGGTGTAAGCCTGATGTTGTCAAACAATTGGATTGATCTAAAGTTTTATTTTCGGCTATTCCGAATAGCTTATGGTTCTAACGAGAACTTTGTTCTTAGTATAAATTACCTACTAAATGAAAACCCAAACACACAATTTTGACGACAGTAGCAAGATGTTTCAATCCCATCGGTTTATGAGTTATACTGGTAAATGGATCCAGTGCTGAGCGAGGACAAGGTAAAATATATTTCTCCTTCGAAAAAGGAACTACCGCACTCAAATCTTGACCTATACTATATAAATATTGTGCTACTGTGAATGTTGGATTGAGATTTCTTTGACGTAAAACAACACCATTTTACTACTCGTAAGTGCCCTCCGCACAGGGTTAGAAATTCCCGTATTTACGATTAGCCCGCTTTGGCCACCAAGGTTAAGCATGGTTTAAATAAAATCCGAGAATTACTTGTGAGTTTTGTACATTGAAACGATATCACATACAAGGCATTTTGAAAGCTATTCGTAATTTAAAGTTCCATTCTGATAACAGCTATGATAGCGGAAAGGACTTCAAGTGGTGGTTAGATTAAGTTTCACATTGTGTTTCGAGCCTTCGGGCATTGGTTAAATGAGCAAATCACTTCGGAAGAAGAAAGGATTTGGTGTAGAATAAGCGTGTGATGAAATGATATATCTAACCTTCGGGTTGCCGGAAACAATGTATACTGAATAGAAAGCAGAATTTAAATAGAAAAATTATTCCACACCCTTTGAACAATAGAGAAAAATCGGCGGTCAAAGATAAAATTAGCAAATCATTAAAGCTAGCCAAAATCGCCTCGCTACTTCAAATTCAAGATGTCACATTTTAGTGACATTTTTTCTCGCATAATTTGCTATAAAAGAAGACAACGAAATTACGCGCCAATCTCAGTGCTATGAATAAAACTTGTTTACCCAAATTTATGCCTGCATGAAATATTTCTGGAATTCAAACTATGTAATGCTTTAATTTTGCACCGCCACACTAACCGTAAATGTGCGGTGGACCAATGGACCACATGTGAAAAAGCAAATGGTCAAGTAATTGTGTCATTTAGCGTGTGTTCTTTTATCTTCTTGTCTGTCTGCCGATTTCATTCACAGCTACGCCCAGCTACCCCCACACCGCCGTGAACACATTGATTTGCAAGATTAAATTATCAGTTTTATTACGACCAGAGTGTGAATTATTTGTGAGTACGCACACACGCGCACACATACACACGTACAGCTATACAGAATATTCATAAGCAGACGACAAAAGAAGAATAATGAAATCTTTGTATTATGAGTAATGCCAAAATTTTTTGTATTTCGTGATTTGTTTGCACAAATTTCATGTGAATCTTTTTGGAAAATAAGACAACTCGACTTTGCAGTTTTATGTAAAGTTTTTTAACTTTGAACTGGAGAGAAATTATTTAAATGGAATTTTTAATACAAGACTTGAGCTTTAACGCAAAATTATTTAAATTTAGACTACCGAATCGAGTGTCCGTGATATTGTGCTCCTCTATAATAAAAGTGGCGATATCCATATCGTTGCTTTTTGGGAAGATTCCTTGATAATTATTCACATTTTCTTGCTTTTCATTCATTTTCCTAATCTAATGATGGAAAATGCAATAATAATATTTTTTTTTTAATTTTTATTGATGAAAAAAGAGCATTAAACACTGGAAAATATTAAATTGTTTTTTAAAATATTCAATATAATTTGATCATCCTTTCTAAAAATGTGTAAAAAATTATGTTTAGTTTGATGTTAGCAACTTAATTCTAAGATTTTCGAAAGCATTGATCGATTTGTCTGGAATTTCTGGAAGATCAATTTTAGCTTGCTGTGAGGTAAGAAATCTATGTAAGTCTATAGCAAATGAGGGTTTTGCGGCAAAAACAAAATAAATTTTATTTCCTTCTTAGTAAAAAATCCCGCCAGGTGAGAGCTCGCCTAATTTTTGTGAAGCCTCGATGAGCTAAAACACTTGTGACAAATAAAAATTATTCCGCCGTTCAGAAAAAAATGTTTATGAATTGTTAATGAATTGCCTCAATTAAGGGGTTGCATGGGTTTACGGATTTCAAAAAATCTATTTTTTTATACCCTGAACAGGGTATATTAAGTTTGTCACGAAGTTTGTAACACCCAGAAGGAATCGTCGGAGACCCTATAAAGTATATATATAAATGATCAGTATGTCGAGCTGAGTCGATTTAGCCATGTTCGTCTGTCTGTCCGTCTGTTCGTCTGTCTGTACATATACGAACTAGTCCCTCAGTTTTTAAGATATCGTTTTGAAATTTTGCAAACGTCATTTTCTCTTCAAGAAGCTGCACATTTGTCGGAACGGCCGATATCGGACCACTATAGCATATAGCTGCCATACAAACTGAACGATCGGAATCAAGTTCTTATATGGAAAACTTTCACATTTGACAAGATATATTCACGAAATTTGGTATATATTATTTTCTAAGGCAACAATGTAATCTCCGAAGAAATTGTTCAGATCGGTTGACTATAGCATATAGCTTCCATACAAACTGAACAAATAGTTACTAACAGAAATGCACCTGTGAAGGGTATTTAGCTTCGGTGCAACCGAAGTTAACGTTTTTTCTTGTTTTTTATTGTCCTAAATTTTCAAGTTGATCCGAATAATAGTTTCGGTGATACGGCCTTGAGAACTTGTGCGCTCGAGGCTAGTTAGCCTAAGTGCGCCGTCTTTGAAATCATTTTTCTCGAAACTGTAGTTTTGAAGTCGGTTGGCAAGATTTCTCGAGAACTACTCAATCAGTCTTCATAAAATTTTAAACAGGTCTTTAAAATACATTTCTGAAAGACTTGGACGAATTTTTTTTTCAATTACAACTATTAAAAAAAAAAATCGCGAAATTTTAATTTTTTTTTTGTAAAAATGTCTGCCAAAAAAAACATTTTTCAGTTTTTTTTCCTTCGTCCAAGTTATAAGTTTAAGGTTTTAAGCTAATACACGTATTTTTTTACTTTAGATGATCTTGTATCCTGCCAACGCGGGTGCATCTTTTATCCGAAGGGTCACCGGAAATAGCGTCGCAATGGCCGAAAAAATATTTTTTTCCAAAAATTTCAGAATTTCTCTGTTAATAGTTATTTCTGTAACAAAAAAAAAAAATCGAATAAAATATTTAATTTTTTATGAGAAAACAATTTTTGAAAAAATACTGTTTTTAATCCGAGAAAACCTATGTAATCCCTTAAAGATCCATCTGGTTTTAAGCCACCTATAATATATATATATATATATGTATATATATATAAGCAAAAAAGTATTGCATATAGCTAGGCGTTAAACCAGTTAAAATGGAAATTGCTAACTGCTCACTAACATCGACAACAATGGGCAACCGAGTCGTGAAGTACGAAAATATTTAAATACGACAAAATATTATGCGAATTTGCATTGTCAAAATATTATTTGGCACAGCACTGGCAAGTCAAAACACCGCACAGTATGTCCAGTCATAATACCTAGCACGCTGTGTCGGGATGTATGTGCGCCACTTGTATGCGGATATTTTCTTCCACGAATTCGTTGACACCGCCACGCCTGTAATGTTTTGATTTTATTTCATTTAATTTTTTTTGTATTTAATATGTACATATATATTTTTCTTTTTCTCCGACGAGTTTCTTGCCTTGGCGCAATGCACCGCGTTGGCGGCCGACGGTTAGATACAGAGCACCGCTGTTCATAAATTTGTCATTTTAATTCACACATATGTTCTAATTGAGTTTTCGGTGTAGTTTGGGGCGTTTTGTTTCATTTACTTTGGTGGACCCGCAGAGAAGCCATGCTTGCGAATTGGAACAACTCACATACAAATCTGCTTACATACAACTGAAGGTGGGTATTTGGGTAGGTTGAAGTGTTGACTGAGAGCTTAACGCGTACTAAATGGAAATCTATGTATGTGCTATATATTATAGATAGAATATATATGTACATATATATGTATGTATGTACGTATGTATGTATGTATATCCAATTATTTACCTGGTAATTTATACTCTAAATTACCAAATCGTTCAGTAAGTTATCAAGCACTGATTTTTCTTAACTTCTTGCTACTTTGTTTGCATAATTTGAATATTCTATTTAAATTTTTTCGATTTGTTTATTTAATTGTTTATTAAGCCACAATTGGTGCTAAAAAGGTATTTTTGGAAATGTTAATTTATTAAGATCCGCATAAATTACATAGTTTAATTACCTAGTGAGCTAATAGATTGAGATTTCGACTAAATAATAATATATAGTGTTAAGTGCACTTCTTCTCGCGTGATTATGATAATCCGACTTAGGTGAAATATGCTGCATTTTGTTCCACAACTTGTTGCTATTTTGAAGGTAATGTCACAGTACGACTCTCATAAATTCCCTATTAGCTGGAGAACATCTAGTTCAATTTATAAGTCGATGTCCACAAGCTTCTTAGTGGCTACAGAAGTTTGAGATATCAGTGAAAATCTGTATTCCTCTCTAAATACATTCGATGCCATTATGTACGTATGGAACTCAATTTCTTTTGCACGGCCGCCACGTGTACGTTTGCAGAAGTCCAGACGCTGAACCTAATTTCGACGGTTTTCAACCATAAATCGGTCAATACTGCTGCAATTTCACGTTCGATATTCGTACGAAGCTCATCAATCGTCGTTGGCTTGTTCGCATAGACCATAGACTTGACACCGGAAATATAATATAGTCTAACAGCGTCAAATCGCACGACCGAGGCGGCCAATTCACTGAGCTATTTCATGATATAACACATTCACCAAACTTGGTTTTCAATAAATCGATTGTGACATTCGCTGTGTGATTGTTAGAAACACATATTGTCCAAGTCCATATCATCATAATTGGGCCAAAAATATTCGGTTATCATTAAGCGGTGGAGAATCCCGTTCACAGTAACGTGAAGATCACGGAAGAAGTACGGCCAAATGACGCCGCCGGCCCGTAAACCGCACCAAACCGTAATTTTTTCATGATGCAATGGTAACTCATGGAGTAAGTGTGGATTTCTGCCTGAGCAAATTACGCATATTTTTCTTATTGATGACGTCATTCAGCCAGAAATGAGCCTCATCACTGAAGATGATTTTTCGATGAAAATTCAGATCATTTTCAAGTTGTTGCTCAGCCTAATTCACGAACATACGATGAATTTGGTTGTCAAGCGGCTACAGTTCTTGCGTCAATTTGATCTTGTAAGGATGTAGGCCGAGATCTTTTCGATGTGTGAGGGACTGATTTGGGTTATCCTCAATTGTTGCGCTAATGGCAGCAACATTCTCGACACTACGTATACTTCTTTGTCTCACTGACACGGCAACATTTTGTGCTGTTCCTGTGGATTAAAACGTTTTCACTAGACGCTCAATTGTTGATCTGACAGGACGTTTATGACGACCATAAATTGGACGTAGTACTCTTAAGTTGAAGCCACTGACTCCGAATTTCGGTGTAAATGTTAATAATTAAATTAATTCGCAAATGAAAACTCGTTCCATGAGACAAATTAGCTCGTGTGACACCTATACATGGAGCTACCTTTGTATGTAATTTTTAGTTCATGCGCATTTGCAACATAGACGGTCGGTCTAAACGATTTCCATTATTTTATTAACACTTCTAACAATTGGTCTTCCGGAGCGTGAATCATGAATATTGTCGCTGTTTGGCGCATGATGCTTTTGTTGGTGTCCATTTTTGACGCAAGCTCTAGTTATACTAAGTCAAGCAATCAGAAAACTGTCTGAAAAGTCTTCTTGGTAACAAGCTTTATCTTTCTAACGCTAAATAGCTCAGTCCATCGCAATTATACAATGCGTATTATGAATAACCAAAGCTTGCTATTGAAAATATAATGATCTTCTTTTACTAGAACTTATGTTGTATAAAAATCGTAGTCTACTATTAAACGGCTAATCTGTGCTTGTGATTATTATCTTTGCAATTCTAAAACCCTTGGCAGTCCGGTTAGAATATGTGAATGTTCTCAAAAACTTGATCGTCTTCTAAAAAGTGATCTCAGTTAGATACCTAGCGCATTTCTTTAATTAATAACCTTTCAAATTACAATGTGGGATTATAAAAAGGACTGAGGCCAGAAAGTACTTCAGGTAATGAAGACAGCCGCTTCAATTAGGAACTTGCATTGTTTCGTTATAATGATCAAATTGCAATTTTTTTTGTAATTTATTCAGCAAACTGTAAACAAGCGACAGAAAAGGTGTTGTAAATTAACAGTTTTAACGCTAACTGCTTATTTGACGCTCACATAGTGCATGCAATTAACGTTTTTTATAACTGAATACATATATATATATAGTCGTATACATATATATTCATACATATATATATTCGTACAAGTATATATGCATACATATATTCGAGATTTTGTTAAAGCTTTTTTTCTTCGCTATTGTTGACTGGTCAGATACATTGTGTACTCTCCAAACAATCAAGCAACGAAAGCTGCATATAATTAGTAATTGTATTTACAATTAGTATATATTAAACAAATCGAATGTCTGGCAGCAGCTGGGAAATCGTAAAATTCGTTATTTATTGCCAGTTTAAAGCGCTAAAAAGTCGATTCGCGCATTTCGACAAGTAAGAGTAATTCTATGTCTAACACTTAGTCGATACTCGTCCATACATACATACATACATACATATAACATACGAGATATAAATTAAAACAAGAAAAACGATAGCCTCGGCAGCAATACCCTTTACAGGTGCACTTCCAGTAACATAAAATGGTATAGAAGGATCTTTTCCTACATTTTGATCGATCAATTTTAATGGCAGCTGTGTGATGTAGTGGTCCGATTTGAACAATTTCTTCGTAGATTGTAGCGTTGTTTTGGATAGTATTCTATACCAAATTTCAGGAAGATATCGCGTCATATGAAAAAGTGTCTCTTCTAAGGACTTAAGTTGGATTGATTAGTTTGCATGAGAGTTATGTCTTATTGTGGTCCGATATCGGCTGTATCAACAAATGAGGAGCTTTTTAGGGAGAAAAACACATGCGCAAATTTTCAGATCGATATCTCAAAAACTGAAAAATTAGTTTGCGTATATACAAAAGGAGGAGGCTAAATCGACTGATCAATTACATATATTTTTTCTTGGGTCTCCGATATTGGATGTTACAATTATCGTGGATATACATATATACCCACGAATATGAATATAACCTGTTCAGGGTATGAAAAGAACTAAGTGAAATTAGGTCTATCACTAGAGCTCATTTGCTTCGAAATTATCTTTTCGATAGATAGATAGATAGAAAATTTGAGGTTTTGCACTGCGACCCAGGGTCTATTGTTCCCTCCCCTACATCATATATGGTCACCAAGATCCAGCATCCTGAACAATTCTGCAAATTGCTAGGCAATTCAGGATTAGGTGTTCTGGGATTTCCTCTTCCATGTCGCAGAACCGGCAGTTTGCACACGATACTATACCCATGTTGGACAAGTGTTTCCTGAGCTTGCAGTGCCCTGCATAGAGAGCGACCAAGAAGGCGGAATTTGTATTCAGGGAAGTTGATCATTTACTTAAACCTTGCCAGCTTGTGCCCTCTCAGAAGCAGCTTAGTATGGCGCATTCCTGCTGCTGCCAATGTTCTCTCCAGATCTCATATTTTATATTAGCAGCCAGATAATTTACTACTGACCCAACTGTGGCTCCGATTTCTAATAGCCGTTGTTTGTCAAACTAGTCTAATGGTCTTAAGCCATTCTCAAGTAACTTTTTCATATCAAATTAAGCTTCGCGTCAGAGAGATATCGAACCTACAGCCATTAGCATGACGGTCATGCGCTTAAGGCACTCGGACGCCAAAATTCGTATTTTTGTATAACTGTTTCCAACACATACATACATAAGTATGTACATATATATGTGCTTACACATTTTTATAACAAAAGTTCTTTTTTATTGATTGTTAGCACTTGGAGATGTTTTATGCTGTTGCAAATAATTAATTGTGCTAATAAATAATTACCCTCTGAGCAATTAAGTTCGAAATATTCAAACTCAACTAAACAACAATGAAAATAATTAATTGCGGCTTTTTGGTAAATTTCTTAGCACATTTTTTTAAGGCTTTCCGGACATCTGGCATCAATTAATGACACCACATGGATGTTAGCACTATCCTATAAATTTATATAAAGGGTTTTTTTTAGAAATATCGAACTTTTCATACCTTGAACTGACATCGGAGACCCTTTAAAATCAAATCGAACCACTATAGCTATATGCTATAGTAACTGAACGATCGGATTTAAGTTCTTGTAAGGATTTTTTTGTATCAATGAAGGGTATTTCAGCTTCAGTTCAACCGAAGGTAAAGTTTTTTCTTGTCTCAATTAAATTTAGAAAGATTAATGAAAACGTGAAAATTATAAATTAATCTATACAAAAATTCAGTGCTTTCACAGAATTTTGTGAGTATGGTACTGAACGAATTTTACGCCATTTTTACCCTAGTCCGACTTATATTGCCAATTAGTTTTCGTGTATGCAGTAATAATTAATTTATCAATATTGTCACGAATGGAATAAAATATCGTCTGATCAAATTTGACCCGGACTGTCGACAAAAAAATTTATTTTCACATATTTTAATGCAAATCTTCATTAAGCCTCAGCAGAGATGGATGAATTTTAATTTTCGGGTTTAGCTCATTTTTCAGCTAGTTTATAAAATATATAATATGTACGAGAGTTTCAGCACTCACATGGAGTAAGCTTTTTCCCCAAAATGTCACAATCACCCTATGTATTTTTATACCCTAATATACACTGTATTAAGTTTGTCTAACAACCCGAAGAAAAGGTGATAGACGCATGACGGGCTGATTAAGCCATGTCCCATATTCCGTTCGTCTACAAATATGTATAACTTGTGAACTAGTCCCTCAGTTTGTGAGATACCGTTCGGAAATTTTCTATTTTTTCGCACGAAGCGTTTATTTTTCGGAACTACCGATGTCGCACCGTTATAAATGAACAGACTCTTTCATCCGAAGATGAGAAGACTCTTACATCCATCCCCACGACAGTCAACTCTGAAGTAACCGGAACGGACCCGGATTTTTATCCCCACAAGAACTGTCGACTCAGCACCATTCCTTGAAATTTCATCAGGAATGTTTAATGTCGCTACAACAACAACAGGCTCTTGCATTTTATAAAGCTGAAGTTGAGAAAGTCTCCAACCTTTGGACTTTAGCCCTAAAATATTGTTTAATATTCCGTTAATATATACAAGTAAGTATGTATGTATATTAATACAAGTTTGACAATTGGCTGTTGTAATTTATTTTGTGTACAGTTATGGAATTCTAAAAATAATGGACCGGTTATGACTTTCGCAATACTGGAAAACGCAGTTATAAGACCCTACCTCCCATTTTCATTAAGTAACAAGCGTTAGGCTCGCATTCAATTTAAATATGACGTGTGATAATTTAAAATGGTTTAAAATTAGCCAGCAGAAACAAGTTTATTTCAAACAAAAAAATAATAATAATAATTACGCTCCTCTTTGCAATGTAAAATGTAATTTATGACGCACTTGATAATTTTAGTTTGTCATAAAGATTGATGAGCAGGAAAATTTTATTTGAAACTGTTAAGAGAATGCAACAACAAACTATAAACTAATTGACTTAAATTTAAAATACCGTAAATGTGTTTAAATTTGTTCGTTTCTACGGGTCTGTATGTAAATATATGTAAGTACATATTCGAACTTTTCAAGACTTTTTGAGGACCGAAATAATGGTTTTTAGCATCTTTGACCATATGATACGAGTATATGGGATTAAACAATAGACTAGGAAACTAAACTCACTTTTATGTCAAGTTATGGAATTACGAATTGAAAGTAATATAAATAACAGATATAAAGCTAACATAGAACTGAGTACTTTTAAAAAATTAAAAATATTTGAAGCTCTGAGCGGAAATTGTTTGTCTATAGAGTATTTATAGCTATATTCATATCTTGAATCTTATTAACTAATATCCAAAAGCATCAAAAGTTAAATTTGGTTTGACTACAGACCTTTTTTAATAAAATTCGGTAAATATTTTTTTGGTATCCCAACGAACTAGAAGTCAAAAAAAGTACAAGTAGGAATTGGCAGATTAAGTTTAGACGAAAATAGTACAACTTACTAGACTTTTCTACAGAAGAAGAAATGTTATTTAAATCAATATAAATTTCAATGCAAAAATAGTTATATATTTGCTATAGACTTCCGATCTCAACAATTTGCTCAGAGTTTGTACGGTTGTCTTTCCGTTCCGACAAAACAACGTATAAAAATTTTCAGATTAATATCTCAAAACAGCAGGATTAGCTCATTTATATACAGACAGACAACGTTAAAACGACTCAGTTCGCGCCGCTAATCATTTATATACATGTATATATACTTTATAGGATCTTCAACGGCTTCTTAAGGGTTTTAAAAACTTCGTGGCAATCTATACCTTGTTGAGGGTATCACAGTGAAATAAACCACCATCCACATCACATTTCAAAATGAAGTCGAGTATTGTTTCTGTTTATAAAATTATAAAAAATTACAAATTACGTTAATACGCACTTAAAAAAAATAAATACGTATATTTTCTAAAATTTTCTTATCTCTTCCATGTGTGCGAGTTCATATGGCAGCCATAATTTACATTTCATGTCATTTAAAAATTTAAAATTAATTTTTTAAAGGAACTTTAACTTGGTTCATAAACGGATGTTGTTGTCATGAGAGCGATGATTTATTCTTAATAATCTTCAAATAAGACAAACCGTGATTTTAAAGTCACATTATTGCAACATATGTATGTATTTACACTTAAAACTTGGTGAACTTTTTTTTAGACGTTTTGATCACTTACAGAACTACATATCTACATATGTTTTTATATGAATGTAGAATATTTAAATAAAAATAATAAGTTTTTAAATTTCTATATGAGTATGTTGGCATTAAATATTTGTTTTTCGAATTTATGCTGGATTCCATTATAATAAATATGATTAAAAATAATATATAAAAATATACCAAATACAATATTTTTCCAAACAATATTTAAAAAAAAAATTTAAATTGTTTTAAATTTTTTTAGTGATTTATTACACTTAGACAATAGTATAGGAGCTCTAAAAGAATTTTTAGACTGCAATACAATTTAGTTTAATTTAAATGTTGCTTTAGAGTGCAATACAATTAGGTTAATTTATTAATTATTTAATTTATTTTTTATAATTACAAGTCCAATGTATCTTTCAGTAATTAACACGTAAAAAATAATTAATCGCTGGCATAGTTTTAAGAATTATAACCTTTTCTACATACTTCACTCCCATTCAAAGTAAATTATTTTTATGTAAAAAAATTTATACACGACCATGTGCAATAAATAAAAAAAAACAATTTGTGTTATAAATAATTATATGGCTGCACATTAAATCACAATCGCCATAAAAATGTATAGTTAAATATAACTGACGCTAATAAGCTTGAAATATATTTTATTCAAAATAACCGGTAACACAATATTTATTTATCGCTATAACGCCAATTGATCTATGTACGAAAACACTTTTCCACTTACAATTTATCCAAACCTGTCGTCGGCACCTTTCGCAAATGTTTGTTTGTAAATTTGTATGTATTTACATAGGCGAATATGTATATGCACGCAACCCGTTAGTTCAAAATACGAACTCAAATTGCATGTGATACTTAAAACCCGTTGCTCAATAAATAAAATGAAAAATAATATTTCATGTGCAATCAGGCTATGCAATTACACAAACAACAACAATGAGTTGTAATAGAAAAACAGTAATTTTATTTTACTTTCAGTTTCTTTTATATTGTTGTCAATTTTGTATTTAATGTGTAACAGAATTTTTTTTATTTGCTTCCAAATTTACACACTGGAAATGCGTTGCAAAACATGAAAAATGTAAAATGATGTCTGCGTATTTTTAGCACATTTTCACTATGAGCGAATTTATTTTATTTTATATTGCAATTGCATGCGGGTGCAAGTGCCCACATAAAATAAGCAAAACACAACACTTTGTGACTAGCCACCGGCAAATAGGCGATTACGCGCGAGAATATTACTACGCTGCTGTGCGTCCGAACAACGTACGCAAATGTAAACAACAGAATGTGTACTGAGTCGGAGTGGCTGCGATAACCGTCACTTTTGATCTCGCTTGGCCGGAACGAGTGCGAACAGCGTTATCGACGGAGCGCTGGCATTGTTGTTTTGGTTGTTTCGCCAGCTATTGTTGCTGCTGTAAGCATGGCAGTGCAGCATCAATGAACAGAGTTTTCATGGTTGCCGTTCGCATGAAATATATTCATACTGCAAATATTAAATTGCATTTATATAATAAACTAATTATATGTTTTCATTAATAAATGAAGTTTAATATAAAATTTAACAATTAAATATGAAATACATTCTTTTTTAGAAACTTTAATAATTTTTGTTAACCCCCTTTATATATATTTTCATTGCCACAAAAATATATCGAAATAATTACCTGAAATGCAATTTGTCACTGTGATGCCAATAATAACGTTTTATTCTTATTAGCTTATTTATTTATATAAATACTTCTGCAAAAATCAAAAAATACCTACTTAATGTAAAGCTGTATTAATTAATATTTCGAAATTATATAAAAAAAGTGGCAACCTTATTCGCTATACTTCGAATTATAATTACTTCTGCATTGTTGTGTTTGGTGAAAATAGTGAAAAGCATTTGAGATTTTTTACAATTTTACATTGAAATAAATGTTTAGAAAGTGTTGAAGTAGATATTGTTATGACATCAATGGAACCTGCACAGAATAAAACATGGGATTTATCTTTATACGAGCTACAGCGCAATCCACAGGAAATCATCACTGACAATACTGAGATTGCAGTCTCACCTAGAAGTCTGCACAGTGAATTGATGTGTCCTATTTGTTTGGATATGCTAAAAAAGACGATGACAACCAAGGAGTGTTTACATCGCTTCTGTTCAGATTGCATTATCACCGCTTTGCGGTCGGGAAACAAAGAATGTCCCACTTGCCGCAAAAAACTTGTCTCAAAGCGTTCACTACGGCCGGACCCAAATTTCGATCTTCTAATATCGAAAATTTATCCCAGTCGTGAGGAGTACGAAGCCATACAAGAAAAAGTCATGGCGAAATTTAACCAAACTCAATCTCAGCAGGCATTAGTTAACTCCATAAATGAAGGCATTAAATTGCAATCGCAAAATCGACCACAACGTTTTCGTGCCAAAGGCTGTGGTGGTCGTAATGGCGGCGGCAATGGCAATGGAAATCACAATTCTGCCAATGCGAATAATTCGAATAATGAAAGTGCTACAAATGGCAATGATAGTGATAATAGGGAAAGTGGAAATGCACCACAACCTACAGCAGCTGCACCTTCAACACATTCCAGCACTTCGGCGGCAGCCGCATCAGCGTCAGGCAGCAGTGCCAGCACTAGTCGAATGCAACATGATGACGGTGGCTCTAATCCACCGTCCATGCGTAGTACACCATCACCGGTGCCGTCGAACTCGAGCAGTTCGAAACCAAAACGTGCAATGTCTGTGCTGACATCGGAAAGATCTGAGGAGTCGGAATCTGATTCACAGATGGATTGTCGCACCGAGGGCGACTCCAATATTGATACAGAGGGTGAAGGTACCGGCGAGCTTGGCATAAATGATGAAATAGAATTGGTCTTTAAACCACATCCGACTGAAATGGCTGGTGATAATCAGTTAATGAAAGCTTTAAAAGAAAACTGCATACGGTATATAAAAACCACAGCCAACGCTACAGGTAAAAAGCAAAAAATGTTTTTTTGGTTTTATGTACTTTAATTAAAATATCTAAATTTTGCAGTGGATCATTTGAGCCAATATTTAGCCATGCGTCTGACTCTAGACTTAGGCGCAGAACTTCCAGAAGCCTATCGTATGCTGAATTTTTGTATATACATAGCTCCGCAACCCCAGCAACTGGTCATATTGAATGGTAATCAGACGTTACATCAAGTAAATGACAAGTTCTGGAAGGTATCGAAAGTAGTTATTAAATTGCAACGCTAAATCTTAACAAAAGTACTTATTTCTTGCATAACATTTCAGGTTAATAAACCAATGGAGATGTACTATTCGTGGAAGAAATCCTAAGTTGCTGCATATCAAAGGCTTGCACTTATGCTAGGACAAAGGCTTTTGAAAAAAGCGGCATGATTTCCGATTTTATTCATTTCAGCCTATTGAGTGTATTTTTGGAAAGAAATATTATAACAAGTGCGTGCCTAAAGCATGAGTCTTGTTTACTAATTTAATACTAAATGTATGATGTAAAACTAAATAAATTATATAACCGGCGTGAGTTGTGTGCAAAAAATTTAATTTATTTTACTTTAAATATCTAAGTGTATAATTAAGCACATTGGACACCATATTATCTGCTTAATATTTCACAAATATACAGAATATGGCAAAAAATACAATACACATAATACATATATAGTACGCTATATAATGGACACGTTTTAAAAATATCTAATTGTAACAAAAAATTTGTGATTTGTCTTCAATCAACAACATTTAATAGGAATCGCAACTATAAAACGTGATGTATTTTGGTACACTACTTGAGGCAAATAAATATTTTATATTAATTACATATGTTAGGATGTAAGAAAGCCAATGTTTGAGGCAGTTGAGATTTGTTAAAACTTTCGTTGTTTTCGCTTCCGCCTCGTCCCCATGTTTCAAGTCCATCGCTTCAGTTTATTTAATATAGCTTGTTTGTAATTTTTATACTCATCGCTGGCTTCGATTTCGCTACGATAATATGCTTGAATGCGCTTCAAATCACGCTCTACTTCATGTATTTGTATATCAGGCTTTTGTTTTTCTTCCAGCATCATTATGTACAAATTTAATTTCTTCTCTAAACAGTACATTAATTCCATTTCGACGAGGGCAGTTAATTGATCATATGTCAGACAACTCTCTTTCAAATAGTTATTGCACAATTCATAAATGTCCAAGTAATTTTCGACTTCTCCTTTATCTCCACAACGATCCTGTTCTAAGAACTTGCGAAAAATCTTTGCGGCCGGGCGATCATTTAAAGTCTCTTGTGTATTTAAGCGATAAATACGTCGGACTTCGTCCTCAGTCATTTCCGAGCAACCACAAAAGCATTTCAGTAGCCGTACGGCCTATGGGAAAATATTTTATAAAACAATAGATTAAACAATTTGTTTTGATTTGTTTGTCAATGTTTTTATAGCGATGACGTGAGCCCAAAGGGCTGATGTAGTACTTTGTACGCACATATTAAAATGCATTTGTGCACTAACCTTCTGTGTGCCAGTTGCCATGTTGAAATGGAATATATTGTAATACTTCAAAAGGAACTCTTAGCTGAATTCAATGTGTCTCACGCTGCGCTGTCCAATGGAAATATAGAATTATTGACCACCTCAAACGTTTATGCACCTTGTATTGTAAGCCATATACATTTTATTATTTGGATTTTCTTTCAAAACAATTTTTAGAAGTTCGGAATTGATTGCTTAATACTACAATTTATAGAAGTAAACAATTACAACGTGCTTTGCTTCAAATAACAATTGATGAACATCATCAACTTTTTATTTTGACAACTCTTTTGCTTTCATTTGCAAATGCAAACAACATATGACATTCAAATATAAATAACAACAACAAATCATAACAAACGGTGACGGCGGTAAACTGAGTTTGTCCTAATATGGATTTTGTTTGTATATAATACAAGATAATTTCAAATCTTAGCAAAAATAGTAAATAAAAGAGTAAAAATTAATATTTTCCTACCGGCTTTGATATTTCTTTAATTTTACAACGGTGCTGCCACCCAACAGATGACATTTAATGAGGGTTGGCTGAGAACGTAAATAATGAAATCAAATGTTAAACGTTCTCTGGGCTTGGTCAACAAGTATTAAAACATAATATTAAGATTTTTCCGTTCCTTTCTTATTCAGTTAAAAAAATATAGAAAAAAATAAGAAAGTAACTAACGAAGGAGAATTCTTCATTTATTTACAATAACTGATAATTCCATTTCAGAAGCCGATAAATACGTGGTATCGATAAGTTTTTTTATCCATCCCTGTAAACTATTGTATGGCAACGTTTCTTAAAAGCAGCTGTTTGTAAACAAAAATGTCTCGCTTTTTTCGGGAATCGTAGCTTGTTTTTAATAAATTTAAAAAATAGTGCTAAATTTAAGATAATTAAACAATTTATTGATTGCTATGGCTGCAACTCGTTCACGTCGTGCCAATGCCGGCAACAAAATAGCGAAACTTTTGAACGAGGAGGAGGAAGATGAATTCTACAAGACATCCTATGGTGGCTTTCAGGATGAAGAGGAAGACAAAGAATATGTGTTAGTTTCATATAGTTACTATTAATTTAACAATTGATATTTATAAAACATTTGCTCCTTAGACAAAAAGAGGAGGAGGAAGATGTGGTGGACTCCGATTTTAGTATTGATGAAAATGATGAACCCGTATCTGATACAGAAGATGCGCCGGAGAAGAAGCGCAAACGCGGCGGTGTTAACACAAAAGCTTACAAAGTAAATATGTTAAAAGATTTTTCTTTGTGCAAATTTTTAGTCTTTTTCGATTTTAGGAACCCAAACCAGCGGTTAAAAAAGATGTGGCTCCAACACCGAAAAGAAAAGCAGGAAAAATTGTAAGAAGACCGCGACCTAAGTTCACTGTTATAGATTCGGGTCGAAAATCTATACGTGCTTCAACTGCTATTAAAACACAAGCAACCAAAATACGTTTGAAGGAAATGGATGATGCACGCAAGAAAAAGCGGCGTGTGAGAAGGGTAGACGATTACATGCCTACGCAGGAGGAATTGCTTGAAGAAGCAAAAATAACTGAAGAGGAAAATAAAAAATCACTGGGTAAAAAAACCAATTAAAAGCTAAATGCAAATACTAAACTTTGAAGCAGATCTCGCATTTATTTATAATTTATATAAATTGTATTTTATTAAATGACGAATTTTTTTTTACAGAGAAGTTTCAAAAAATGGAGCTGGAGAAGAAAAAGACACGTCCTACAAAACGTGTATACACTGGTCCGATGATACGCTATCACTCCATGACCATGCCCGTAGTGCGTAAACCTACTAGGGGCGCAACTGGTGTAGGCGATGTTGCAGATACATCTGAGAAGTGTGAACGCACATTTATAACATTCGAAAACGATCTTAATGATAAGGTGTTTCAGTCCGTTTTCAAACCGAAACGTTTGAATAATAATTGCGGCTATTTGTGCCCGATCACCAAGTTCGTACAATTCATAATTGCTAAATATTTTGTTATACTAAAAAATATATATTTTGTTACATAGATTACCAGCGCGCTACTTTGACCCCGTCACCCAACAGCCGTATTACAGCATGCAAGTTTTTAAGATTTTACGTGAAGCCTATTATTTGCAACTGGAAGAGCGTGGTAATGCAGATAACCCCGATGTGGCCAAATGGTTGGAATGGCGCAAAATTGTGAAAGAAAATCGCGCCAAAGCGGCTGCTAACAAATTGAATCCGACCACGTAATAGAAAAAGGAGCATTTTTACTTCATTTAGTTGGCACATTTTATTGGCAATAATTTTAGATTGGTTATTATGTCAACATTACAATACATTAATACAATTTTTACCTACTAAAAACTATTAAAAAAGTTCAATTTGTATAAATTATATTTGTTTGCATTGTACTTAAGAGTACTGTTAACAAATTATGTATAATTGTGAGTATGATATCAACGCTTCCGACGAAGAACTGCAACAATTTCGTATTTACTATCGAAGACAATACATTTTATGGCTTAGCAGTGTAACTGCTCGAACGCACGCATCACTCCTCAGTCTGCGTCGGGCTGGACTGTGATTGTTAAATAAGCGTGTCCTCATCATGTCCCTCGAATACCATTAGCAATGAGTGCTGCGATGGTGAGCGTCCTAGTGTCATGCCACCAAGCGAACCATCGGGTGATAGCAAACCGGTCTGCAAGCTATTGTTATCGCGATAACCAGATGTGGATGAAGTTTGCGATACCGAGTCCCACGATATCTCGCCAATTGTCTTCGGGTGCTCTTCCTGTGATATTTGCGTTACCTAAAGGTTAAAAGTGTTGAACTCACAAAAACCTATTCCTAAAGAACTGTACTTACAATACTTGGCGGTTCCATGGGTGTTAGACGACTACGCCGCAACCTAAACGTTTTACGACTAGACGCTTTTGAGCGTTGCAAACGTGAACGCGTATGATCACCGGAACTATCTTCGGCCGGACTTTCTGGCGATAGCGGTGTAGTGGACGTCTCACCAGAGGAATGTCTGAACTCCACCGATGATACGAAACGTAATTTGGGTGGTTGTGCTTTAAATGGCGCCTGTTGCAGTGACTGGGAATGTGAGAGTTGGGACACGACATTTGGTGGCAGCGCAGAAGCAATGGTTGCAGAGCTGGTGCCATGATTAGAGCCTGTGGTTACGGTGCTGGTGGCGCCCACCAGTGTTGGCGCAGAACCGGCAGCATTCTCACCGCTCTGACTTTCGCTGGTGTGATGTTCGCGTCCTGTAGAACTGCTTGACAAAGATTCTCTGGGCGGATGTAGTGTTTGTTGGGAAAGCGTGTCACTGGGTGTACAAATGCCACCGGAGCCGCTGCGAGAGTCAATCGGCACGGCAGAGACATGTGAGTGTGTGGCCTGGCCGGTGGTGGTACCGGTAAATATGGATATCAGTGAAGGACGTTGCTGCCCTCTATGCGTCTCGCCAGCGCTAGTTGCTGCGGGTGTGTCCGTTTTCTTTTGATCCGAGCACTCGCGATCTGCAAAACGAGCGACTCTTCAAGTTGTGAACACTCGTATTATAACCATATGCTTACCGTAACGCTTTTCCTCGAGTTCATCTCTCAGATCCTTCAGTTCTCGAGCAAGTTCCAGCAAAAGTGCACCCTTTGACTTGATACCGCCCGGAGGTGGTGTACCACGTAGACGTTCTCTTATTAAGAATTGCATATGTCGTTCGTGATCGCCAATCGGTGGTTGTGAAATCTATATTTTTAGAGCGTGGGAAATTAGTAGCAATAATAGAAAGATATCAATGAGAGTTCTTAGATCTGATTCATCATCGTAATTTACCTTATGCAAAATGAAAGACATCAGGGCGATGTACAAGGGTGTACGGTGCGTGACTACAAATTCGAGGAAACTCCACAAATCCGGCGCCGCTTCATTTCGTCGTCCCAGATCACGCATTACACGCACAATGCGCGGCCACTCATTCGACAAGCGATTCTCGAAGCAAATACATACAATACGTAACGCCAAAAAGGCCGCCTGATAGAGCGATCCGGAGATGCGCGCCGGTCGCTTGGCATCACGACTGCCAGTAAATGTCAACGAACCAGCGCGCAAATCGCCACCCACACGATTGGTTTGTATAACTGCTTGTCCGGTGCGACCGGCCGGCGGGCTCATAGCATTCAGTACAACCGTCAGCAGAAATGAGACATCGGTCATCTTTAATTCGCCAATATCGGAGACGCCGCGTCCCGAGCACACCTTCAAGCACAGTGGCATAATCAGATGCATTAGAAAACCTTCGGCCTTCTCTTGCGTAGCAAATTCGCTGCCACCACATATCTGCACTAATGAGAAACAATCCACGGGGCTGACCACTTGTAGCGCTACCAAACGCACCACTGTCGAACAAAAGAAGGCTGGAGGATTCTGAGACATAAGAGCAGCACCTGCGCTTGATACACCCTCACCAGCGCTCGTACCCTCGTTTACGATCAGATTTTGCACCGTGCTTATGAGCGTCTTCATTTGCTGCCAATGCAACACATACGGATGCCGCACGATGGTCTCATGTATACCCTTAAGCAAACCGGCTGCCGCCTCCCAATCCGTATTGCGTCGAATCGAAGGTTTCTTGGAGATCTTCAAAAATACTTTGTCCACACGTCGCAGTATCGTGATCAAAGAGTTGCGCAGTGCATCGTTCGACCACTCGGCGCGCGGCAGTATGGCTTGCATATAACGCTGCAGCCCACGGCATGCCATCGATTCTGGATCGTAAGGTGAGACTTTCAAAAGCGAATGCGCAATCTCCGCTAAACGCATATGACATTTGGCGTCCAGCACTTCGGTCGCCTTATTGTCGTTCGGTAACTTTTTGGATAATTCCACCAAACGTGTGCTGGACTTGCTAAGGAAATCGCCGACCACTGACAGTAGCACGTCACGTGGACGTCGATACTCCGTGCGTATCATTTCGGAGTCTTCCCCAGAGTCGGCGACGTTCTTTGTGCGTGGATCATTTACATATTTCGAGTGTGACTCTTCTTCAAAGTCCAGACCGGGCGAGCAAGGTGGACCGCGACTGCAATTGCGTTGCGACGAACCTTTGTGCTCTGGACTATTGCGATACGGACCATTATAGCTCTTGGCTAAACCCTCACAATTATGCACCATAGTTCGTATGGCAACGGCCAGCTGTAGAATGATGTCACGTTCCGATTTACCTTGAAGTGGAATGTAGCTGGGAGATTGTATTTGTTGTAAATAGCATGGTAGTATAGCTTCCAAAATGATCTGGAATGAGGATTTCTTAGTAATATGTAAAGTTGTAGTAAAATTGAGATCTCAAACCAGCATTTGATAGCCACGTGTACTCTCAGCCGAGTAGGAAACCACCATGACACATAATGTGATACAATCCAGTACGGTGACGTCACCATCCTCATCGTGATAGCAAAAGTCAATGGCTTTCAACGGTTTGGGCTCCTTAACCAGCTCAGCGATATTTAATGGATCAGGTGAAGGATCCTCTAAACTCAGCAGTAAATTAAACAGGCAACTCGATTGTACCTGAGGAACAAAAAAAAAGAGACGAAGTGAGTGCAAGTTTGGATTCATCGAATCTTTAGAAGAGAGGGGTAGACCGTTTCTTAGGTCTACATGTCCGGTAGTAATATTCAAAGACCTTAAAGTTTGAGTATCAAACCCACAAGCTTACCTTGTGCGCCTCACCGTAGGTACCGTCTTCGTCTGTGTCGAGTATAGCCGATACCGAACCAAACATTTGCAAAATGAATGGTTTCCGGTTAAGCAAATAGAACTGTTTTACCGCATATTCGATGGTGGTGGTGATTAACTTATTCGTCTGATGCAACGAATATACTTGCAACAAAGTCGGCATAATCATAAAATAGCCATTCGTCGAAAATATATTCTTAAAATTGAAAGCGGCATTGATGTAGGTGGCCATGACATAACGCATAATACAGGAGTCCTCCGCATGCAGTATAGCTGCGCCGGAAAGTACATTCAAGAATAGTTGTATATCGGCGGAGTAGGCGAAATTGCCGGCCATCGCTTCGAACATGCGCGCAATCAAGCGCACCCACATGAATTTGTGCAACACGTCCAGACCCAGGAGCACCTTGATGTCGAAAAAGCATTAAAAACAATTCTCAATATTATTACACCATAAATTGCGCATACCTCGCCATATTCGCCACCCTGATGTAAGTCCAGATCCACTTCGAGCGCCTTCCGTGGAAATGATGGTAGCTTCATGAGCTCCTCGTGTAGAAAGACGACACGTTGTACCACCATATCAACGTTCTTTAGAATGGCCCATGTCAAATGCACCTTACCAATTTCGACAAATTTCTTAGTGAGCTCTTGTTTCTGCAGCGCCAAGAAGGAATCCTCCGGTTTCATGAGTATTAAACGAACTTCAGGATATTGCGAACGCTTGAAGAAGTACAAGTCGCGTATGTACCAGTTGGGGTTGAGAATTTTGTCTGGAAAATAGAGATTTTTTTTAATGAATGTGAAGGTAATACGGTGATCATAGCGAGAAAATACTTTTGGGCCCTATATGTATGCTACAGAGACCATAATTGCACTAATGAAAACTTGAGTTCTGGACTTCCTTGGTATTAAACGTTATCTTATATTGAGTTCTCGATAATAATAGAAGTATTCTGAATATTATTGGCTCCCAGACGACTTAACTATGGAAGTCGAAATATGACTTTCTGAAACCCATCTAGTTCCACTTGTTTGCCGTTGGGGAAAGGCGAGTAAAAATAGAATCAACTTGACAGGGATAATACTGCACTGTTCCTCTCATTGGGTCCGAGGTTGAGTAAAGACAACCTAATGATTTATTTAAAGAAAATGCAAGACCTAACTTGAATAGTTTAACTAAGTAAAGTTTATAGAAGGCTCCAAGCTAATTTGCATATTCTTCTTTAGAGTAGTCAGTCAACAAAACTCGGCTGTAGTGGACTCTGAACTCCGGACTGATTTGGTTGTGTAAAATATACATAAATATGTATATGCGGAGGCTCTAATTAGCCCGAAAATTCAGATTCCTCTGCGACCTGAAGGTTACGTAAAACTGCCTCTCGCCGAATTTGAACCCAACTCAGGCGACTACCGCGTTCTGCAGAGCCAGCAGAAATAAAAGCATATCATAAACTTACTACTTTTGTAATCCACCAGACAGTAATGATTTAAGTTCTTCTCATCCACGGGATAGTAGTCCAAAGCCTCCTTCAGCAATTGACAGAACAGTGTGTCCTCTTGCACTGGGAATTGGGATGGTATATTGCAGTCATCATCAGTCGGTCCATGTACGACAATTTTCTTAGCCGCCGGTACATTTGCCGTGAGTAAAATGGAGGCATCACACTGTTCCTTGCGTAGAATTTGCTTTAGATCCTTAAACATAATGCCATGCACGCTGTGAACCACCATCCAAAGTACCGAGAGGGCCGAACCGACAAGCTCCTGCTTATGCTCATTCGATGAACGTACATAGAACATTATATAACCAATGATTGAGTTATATAAAGCGAATGCGGCCTGTTGCGGCAAGCGTGGCACGAAACGTATTAAATGTCGCAGTAATTTAAACATTTGGTCTTGACGATCGCGTGTTAGACGCTCAAATACATAGCGCAAAAAGAGCGCGGACTCTTCGACGAGACAAACCCAAATGGCCTAATGTGACACAAGATAAGATGTTAGTCTTGAAGCAGTTAATTACATTTTAACTCAAACCTGATAGGCGATTTCATAGACGGCGTTGCCATCTGTGCCAATGGCGGCATCATCCAAACAACCCACAATCTGCATAACCGATGAGCACAGAACCGATGGAAATAGTGAATGGGCATGATGTAAATGTATGCGTGTGCCATCCAAATCCTCTTCACCCTCGTGATCCTCATGCTCCATGCCGGGTTCATGCGAAGCCTGCTGACTGATCGGTATGGTGGTGATGAGGAAGCTATGACGCTCAGCGCGCTGCTTGTCGCGTTGTTGGCGCAAAGCGTTGCGTATAGCTTCCGTCTGTTGCATTTTGCGACTCTTCGTTGCCGTGACCAGCGAACGCTAACGGAAACATAGATAGGTTGTAATGTGACTGAAAAGGAATTTCTTTACTCACGTGTCGGTCCTGGTTGAGTGTGACATCCATATCTTTGGTTTGCTGGACAGGCATCCAAGGTGGATCGACGACTGGTAAGCTTTCGATGCCTATTTTTGGTGAAGGCAGCGTGAACTCAATGCCGCCCGGCGGTACCTTGAAAGTAAGATCATGGGCATTCTCCTCCATGCGCGGCCAAACATGAAAACGACTCTTCCACAGCACCAGATATCTACAAATCATACACATATGAGATACATAAATAACTTATCTATGCGCTAAAGTAGTATTTACCGTTGTACAGCGCCGATGCGCACATCGGGATCCTTGCTCTTCAGAGCGCGTTGCATAATGTCAAAGGCGAAATTTTGCGCCTTCACTGAACCCATTAAAAAGACAGCAGCGCTCGCTGAAGCCGTGTCTTGATTTGAATCGAGCAAGAGCTCCCAAGCGGCAGGCATTGCCTCAATAACCATTTCCTCAGTGAGTATGACAGCACCCTTGAGCATGGTTGCGAAGGGATAATGGAATAATGTGCGTATATAGAAGCGTTGATACTTCAGTATGGCCGGTTCGTCTTGCTCTTTCTTCTCTTTCTCCTGATGAAAGGCGTCCGCTAGCTTCTCGGCGATCTCTATATCGGGATCGTCGCTTATGCTGGAAGGTAAGGTAGTAATTACAAAAGTTTTATTCATACTTTTGTTTTGCTATTTACCGATCACGACGTGAGATACTGTCCTTACGTTTCGAAGGAGACGTATGTGTTGAACTCTGCTCGGATACTTTGCGTGTAGAACGCGGTCGTGTTTGATGGGACTTGCTAGTGGCGCTTACGGGCGCAGTCGGCTCCACAGTAGGATGTTCGTAATCGAAAGTGAAACCGAACTCCTCGCCATAGATCTTAATTGAAAACTGTCCATTAAAAGTATTGGAGTATTTATTTTATTTACCTTGCGCGTTGCCTTCATCAAGCGCGTGCAGGAGCGCATGTGCCGCTTATAACAATAAGGATGACAATAGCCTTTATGCGAACAATAGTAGTTGTAGCTGGTGATAAGGTCTATTACTGCCTTCAGCCAAGGCATATTTTTGGCCGTATCATCGGTCTCGTTTGAGTCTGTTGGCGATTCGGGTTGTTGATCATCACTCAGTATGCCAGGAGATTCCTCACCGCTGACCATACCCTGTTCTGAAGTGTCGCTGCGATCAGAGAGCGATGAAACTTTGCGACGAGACTGTATGGAGTCGACGCGTTTGACTGAAAAAAGTTTTTAAAGAATTTCAGTGGTCAGATTTATCACTCTCGAGATCCAATACTTACAATCGGTTTCCAAATCCTTGCCATCCTTCGTGTTACGCCGCAACTTCAAAGATCGACGCTTAAATGAGCCGCCGGTGGTAGTCGCTGTGCCACGACGTAAAAGGAAAGGTCGCACCGCCGAAGCTGCGGGACGTCGAGCTGCAAAAAGCAATAATAAGATGTGAATAGAATATCTAAGCTTGAACTACTTAACGTTGCTACCTTCTTCACCTTCTTTTGTCAGTGTGGTGTTGCTACTATTTTCGGACTCATTGTCCGGTTCGTGTAGTACAAAAGATATCTTGCGCTCTGTTTGACCACCTGAAAAGTAAGATAAATAAGTAAGGACTAACATCTACTTGAAATCCTTGACACTTACCAGCAGCATCATTACCGGCGGCTATGGATTGTAAGCTCTGCGCTGACGTTTGTGAGTGACCCATAGAGCTCAATGCCATCGACCAACGACGGTTGGCCTCGCGATAAACCTTTTCCCAGGGCGCATGTTTCTCACGATGCAGTAACTTCGACGCTTTTGGCAGCGTTACATAAGTGTCGCGCAGGAATGAAGTGATTTCGAAGAGCAACACGCACGCAATTAATTTTAAAGCGTGTGGACAATCATTGCCATGCGGATTTACAGAGGCCTCGTCGAGGAAGTCCTCTTCTTCGTCTTGTTGCAGCAATTCACGCTGACGTTCCGGATCGGTGAGCGTTGCATTTACCGCTTCGAATTGTAAACGCTCCGTGAAGATGATCTCCTCAAGACGTGCACCAAGCATCTCGGCCCACTTTTTCAAAGAAAATGTTGTGATTCTCTTATAGTGCTGGATTTTTAAAGTTGTATCGCCTTACCTGATGAAACATTTTGCCCGCTGCGCGCTGTAAAATATGTGTACGTCGCGTGCTAGTCGCTGTGGTCTGATGTTTGGTCTGATTCAGATTGAGGTTGGTGCCCGATGGTCTATAGCCGCTAAGATTGTGCTTCATCCAAGGCGGCCATTGCCCTTTGTTGCATTGATGTACGAAATGCGCACATTCCAGCAGAAAGGTGGCACGTGCAACAAGCGGCGCTTGCGGCTAGAGACAAAAATGGCTCAAGATTAATCAATTTTTACATTTTTAAAAAACTCACCAAATCCAAAACGGCGGCAATAAGCTGTGGATCGGGAAACGAACCAGGCGCACAGGTCTCAAGCAAAAACGATAAACGCAGCATACCCATACGTACTGGTTCTAGCGGTATTAATTTTCTCTCCTTCAAAACTACCACTTCCGACTCACGCGGCCCATCACACATATCCGAAGAGCTACGTCGACTATAGTCGGCCGTTTCCTCAATACCGCCTGCCTTCTTCTTACCCTTAACGATACCGCCAAAACGATTTAAACGCCGTTCTACACGCCGCTTAGCGCGCTGTATTGAGCGTCCAATGCCGTCGCTGGTGCGCCCACGTTGTATCTTCAACGAGGCGTGGCGTATGAAAGTAGAAGTAATTTCCGGATTGAGTGAGCCAATTTCCAAATCAATAGATGAAGCCTCCTTCGGTGTGCTGCGAAACCAACGCACCAAACCGCTCAAGCGACCAAGCGAATTGCGCTCCGAGCTCGAAGTGGAGTCAGAGAGCAATGCACGCTCACTGTGACGCGGCGTGAGCGTGGGTCGCACTCCTGTGGTGCGACGGCGGAAATTACTCAATGGCGATTGACTGCTCTTGTAATGCTCCTCACACGGTTCCGTTTCCAATAAGCTCTGTAAGAGAACACAATATTCAGTTATGTTCTTAAGTCCACAGAAAGCTTACCACAGCACAAGCCGATGATGTACTGCGCTTTTTAAGTAAGAGGCGACGCTGTGAGCGATTATCATCGTTTGGTATGCTTTGAGCCACTTCTGCCTGCGGTATGTGTCTGGAAGAAAAATGGTATATATTTAAAGAAAATCTCCGAGTCCACAATGCGACTTTACTACCTTATGACACGCGTTGTTTGTGCCACGGGTCCCTTCTTATGTGGTCGCGGCGTCACAGCTAATATGCCACTTAGCGCCACCAAACGAAATGGTCCGCCATGTGCACCCTTCACATAGGTCACCAACTGTCGTATGTCACTGTAGAGTGGCGAGCTTTCTGGGGACTTGAGATCCTTAGTTGCTTCTACGAAACGTGTCACGAGCGGTTTGAAGACAGCTGCAATCACTTGTGATTCCGGACCGCCACTCAAGCCGCCACTGAAATTGGTCGAGTAGCCACCTTGGCCGCCTGATGGGGACGTATCGGTGTTAACATTTTTAAATCCACCCGTGCGCTTATGTGCTATTATATTCATTTATACATACATACGAGTATACAACGAAGAGATTTGGTGTGTGTACATATTTCTCACAGAGGGAGCGTGATGAACAAAAAACAGCAACAACAACAAGGGATTGGATGGCATTATCCACAAAAAGTCACAACAAAAAGGAAGTCAAAGAAAACGTTAAGGAAAAAAGCAACAACATCATTCAACATTCTACTGGCCATGCAAATTCGTCGGGGGAGAGATATCGAGCACGCTTGCACGAAGGGCATAAGTAAATATTATAGTAAGGGCGTAAGAGTATGTATGTGTTGTTTTGCTTTACTTTTTTTTTCTACAAAATGTTGTTGTGTTGATAAAATCTTTAAATATTTGAATTTTAGATCATCCAAAAGCAGAATGAAAATTTCTGAAAAATTTCACTTATTGAGATACACTAAAGTAGTTTATGAAAAGAGCTGTCTTTTTTATATCTAATACATCTTTCGAAATCTTATTACGTGGAAAATATCCGAATATAATTACAATGTCAAAAGCTCATCAGTACGTTTATATTTATGAAATTAACTTTTCGCTAAAACTCATCTAAGCCGAAGAGAATGTAAAAGTCTTCAGATCCTATATCAGATTTCAAAACTTTCCATGAAAGCTTTTCAAACCATCGGAACCGAATAAAATGACAGAATGTAAAATTCTTCAGATCCAACATCAGATTTCAAAAGCTTTGCTTAAAATCTCCTCAAATCATTGGAACCGAGTGAAAGCGACTGAACCAAAAATTCGTCAGATCCTACATTAAATATCTAAAGCTTTCCTTAAAAGATTCTCAAATCACCGGAACCGAATAAAATGACAGAATGTAAAATTCTTCAGATCAAACATCACATTTCAAAAGCTTTCCTCAAAAGCTCCTTAAATCATCGGAACCGAATAAAATGACAGAATGTAAAATTCTTCAGATCCCACATAAGCTATCAAAAGCTTTCATAAAAAGCTCATCAAATCATTGGAACCGAATAGAAAATCTTTAAGTTGATAAGTAGAGTTTTCCCTAAAAACTTCTCAGACCGGCTGAGGCGAATGAAATAAGCTTCAGATTCGACAGATCCTACATTAAATATCTAAAGCTTTCCTCAAAAGCTCTTTAAATCATCGGAACCGAATAAATTGACAGAATGTAAAATTCTTCAGATCCTACATTAGATATCAAAAGCTTTCATAAAAAGCTCCTCAAATCATTGAAACCGAATAGAAAATCTTTAAGTTGATAAGTAGAGTTTTCCCTAAAACTTCTCAGTCCGGCTGAGACGAATGAAATAACCTTCAGATTCTAAACGGGTATCATATGTTTTCTTAAAAAATTCTCAGCCAGAGCAAAGAGGAGGCTCTCAGTATTTCTGGCATCAAAATTGTTCCCTAAAACTCCTCAGTCAAGTAGAGGGGAATGGAACATCGTATTATGTAGTACCTTTATGATATCTAAAGTCTTTCGCAAAAGTCCTGAGCTAAGCGGAGGCAACTGAATAAATCTCGGAGTACATATCCGATAAAAAAATATTTCTTTAAGAATTAACTAGCTAATCGAAAACGGATGAGAAAATAAAAGTTAAAAACTATCGATCGAAGCACCCTTATATTTAAGATTTTGAAAAAATAAAATATAGCAAAGAGCATTTCGGAGGAATGTGCTTTATTTGACTAGAGATTCAAGATGTGAGATGCACGGATAAAAGAAATTATTTACTCCCTCTCTTTAGGTAAAAACTTAAAACTACCATATTTTCGAAAAAATATGAATCGATTTTCTAAGACAGCTCTTTTCTGATCACTACATAAAATAGTTAAATATAGATTAATTTAAACATGCATCTAAAGCTAGTTTAAGAGATAGTAAGATCAAGAAAAACTCACTCAACGGCGACAACAATGAGCTTGGGTCCACACAAAATGCTACAAAGGCGTGAAAGAAGTCGACCAATTCATGCAAGTCGGACGTTTTTACCATCTGCTGCAAGTAACGCTTGGTGCGTTGGCTAGCCTGTCGCAGTATGCGCGAGAGTATCTTCTGGCACTGGCTGCGCAGGAAATCTGCCGGCGGACCGCGTGCGCCTGTAACAACGAAAATATTATTTATATTGCATTATTTCATAAACGAGAGCGCATTTGTGCCCACCATCATTGCAGCCATTGTGACAGCCCAAAATTAGTAGCGCACGCTTTACAATGCCCATCGATATCTCGTGTGCATGCTCGCCCAACTTCAGCACGCCCATTTCCAGTAGCAATTCGCAAATATTCAAACCCGCTTCCAGCACACGCTGCGAACAAATGGACATGTCACGCTTGAAGATATTATAAACCGCCAACAAAACAATTTCATAATCTATGCCGCCATCGCGTGTTATGTAGAACGAGCTGCCAGGCGCTTCCGATTCTACGCCAGTATAATCGATGTGCGAGTCGGTGTGCGAGCGTAGCATTTGACCGCGGAAGCGACCGGTTGTGACACCAGCGCCAGCAACACCGCCACCGCTGCCACTGGTGCCGCCTGCCACACCACTAATGCTGCCACCATTGCTCAGCGCGTCCAACTGTGAGTCGATGGAGCCCTGCTTGGGAGAAGAGGTGAAAATTGAAAGTGATTGATTGCATGGGTAAGTAGAAATAATATGTACGAGTAGTACATTTATGTTAACCAATTAGGTCTCCGGAAAACATACTCTTACACGAATTTCCGGCGTTTACTCACCTGTCGTTTGAGATAATCTGGTGACGGTGTGGGCGTGTGTTCCGTGACGGTGATTATGGGATTGCGCGGATAGAAGGCCGTACGTGGTCCGGTCGACTGCGAGGGACGCATCGCTTTCGGTGGCTCTACGTACCTGTAAAATCTGGTAATTTTGAACAAATGCAAAATGGGCGCAATTAGTTGTGATGACGTGATGTGCGGCAGTGCGGCGGCGATAACTGCATAAAAGCCCATTCAATTTGGAACTAAATATGGTTATGGGTATGTATGAGTGAGGGTGAGCAAACAGGTGGTTAACGGCTAAAATATGTTCTAAATTTTTTTTGCGAGCTAAAAAAGCTGTGATTTAACGCGCAAATTAGGGTTAACGCTTGCAAAAATGCTAACAAAATGAACATAAGCTATTTTGAATGTTGGCAAAATAACGGTGAATATATGTATGTATATGAAATACAGTAACGGTCAAAGTGCTGAGAAATTTTTTTAATGAGATAGTCGATTGAGTTTTTGAAAAATGATAGAGCATTGTTCTTATACCCAACACCAAGCAGAGTATGAAATCAAATTTTGTAATGCAATGCTTTCTATACTTTACTTCTAGCAGTAAATAGTGTAAGATTGAATAACGTAAATTCAGATATGAAATTCCACATCATTGAACATATATTTCAGATCATAAAGAAAGATCACGCGAGGAATGGCAGTCACGAACTATATATTTTTTGTCTTTACGTCGCTAGTTTACCACTTTATAGTGGTTCAAAATAACGCCCAACTCTTGAAAATACCGGAAAACGCTTCTACGAGTCATTTAATAAGGAGGAAGGCATGGAGCAACAAATGTTAATGCGATTTCCTTAATTGTTTGTGAAATAAAAAAAATCCAGGTACACTTCTTCGTAAGATCATATGTCAAATGACTACAAATGAAAAATAATATCAGCGGTTTAATCGAATTCAGAAATCAGGTCGTTAGTTCAGGCTACCTTAGATTGGGTGAAGCATCCAGACGAATGGGCATCATTATGAACTGTGATTAGTTATCTTTTGTAAATAAATTCGTGTTTTGGATCCACCATGAACTACGTCTTATAATCCAAATAAGGATGGCTTTAACTAACTGGATTTCGCACGGAGTGTAAGACGCTTCCTACAAATAGTGTAGAAGTAGTAACAATATATGTTAGGAAACGACTTATAGAGTATTAAAATATCGTCCAAGGAAGCTGCTCATAAATTCAGTTGAATTCGGACTACTTTGAATAAGAATATCTAATGAGCAAAATATGGATTCGAAAGCATTTTATACGGTATCACTTCATAATGTCAGTGGAAGAGAGATACCTCGACGTATTTAAAAAGGTTAAGCAAGAAATTTCCCGTAAACATCTGGAATATATCATTCGATTAAAGGGTACTTTTAGAATTCATAAAGGTTTTTATATTTGGTAAAGATTTTACGACTGATCTAAAATCAAACGAGGCAACTGGGGATGATGAAAGCATATGTAATTGATGATAGATTTGATTATCTTGTAATATTACTGTAGTCATAGTCGAACTTTATACACCCGAAATCTTAAGATGCTTGCTCGGGGTTCTTTTATTTGTGATGAGATCTTTGCCGTTAGCCAACAAATAAAAGGATGTTAAGCGGACTTTGAACGACATCCTTTGCACGTCAAATATTCGCTCGGAAATTCTCCATTTACTGCTAAGAGGTGATATCATTTAGAAAAAATTTCATCCATTATGTGTATAGAGAGGGTCTAGAAGCTAAAATTGTGACAAACAATTTTTGATCCGAGATCAATACGAGTAGACATACATATAATGGTATTACAGCAATATGAAAAGTTCTAAAACAAGTAGAACTCTTATTTCCAGGTTGTAATCTGACCCGAAAGTCAGTAATATTTAATCTAAGATCTATATACATACATACATATAATGAAAATATTACATCTATAGGATGAGTTCTAAAGCAAATATGATTCTCATTTCCAGGTTATTTTCCAACCCGAATTTCAGTAATTTTGTCTAAGCGACCTTACGTTATACTTTCCAATAGATATCTGCCGTGTTGCATATTTTCGAAATGAATTTAAGTGTTGGGTATAACATATTCGAAAACTTCCGAACATTTTGTGTTTTATGAAATGTTAATCTACAGAAAAAATCTAAAGTGAATTTCAAAAAATCGTAATATTCTTTGGAACTTTTAAAAAGCAAACCCAAACTTAATGTAAAATAACGTCACTGTTTAGAGAGGACTCACCCGCTATCAAGAAGACAGCTTTGGATATTTTAAGGTTGAGAGAAGAGTGCAAAGTTTTAGTAAGAAATAGTAATAAAACGGTTTTGGATTTACATAGAACTACGTATTTATTTGTTGTTGTTTGATGAGTTTTATGTTTAGAAAGTGCCACTAGGGGTGGTTGGTCGGTTGTGGGTATACTGTGGGCAAAAAATAGTAAGACTTTTTAATTTAAAATTCGCGCGAAAACCCATTCGTCGAAATATTTTCTTCTAGGTTGGTGTGACTTTCAGTGGCAACTGTGCCAAATGTCACATCAAAATAATCATTAGTATTTAGCAGAATGCGATAATATTTCTGAAGCACATAAACTCAGATGATTTAGGATAATAGGATGAGTAAAATTACTCCACAAAAAAGTTCCATTACATTTTGTGTGCGGAATCAAATTTCTGGTGCCGATCTGTTTAATTTTAATTGTTTGTCGCGGGCAAGTGTTTTTGATTGGTACAAATTATTCAAAGAGGGTCGAGAACGTCGTTGACGACGAACCACGTCCAGGACGGCCATCAACATCAACTGATGATCATCACGATAAAAGAATTCTCGATTAAGAATCGACGATTAACAGTCAGATATGTAACTGGCATCGTTGGAATAGCGGAATGATCAGCGAAAAGCGTTTTAAAAGATCATTTGGGCCTAAGAAAGTGAAAGCACGATTGATTCAAAAATCACTAAATTTTTTGGAAAAATAGCGTCTCTTTGACGTCTGCGAAACAATGCTTTCAGACTACCAGGATACCATGAAACATATCATTACAGACGATGAGTCTTGGATCTATACTTGCGACCCCGAAACAGATGATCAATCCACCGAATGTCGTGGCAAAGGTTATATTGACAGTTTTTTTCGAATATCAAAGTGTGGTATCCTCTGAGCAACAAGGAATACTATTTGAGTGTTATACTTGGTTTGCATGAAGCTATTCGTAAAAATAGACCGAAATTATGAGCCGACAACTCATGGTGTTTGCACCACGATAATGCACCGTCGCATACTGTATTGATTCTTCGTGAGTTGTTCGGCAAATTTTCAACCGATATTGTGCAGCTATCAACGTATTCGCCTTATTTAGCTCTCTATGTCTTCTTCTTCTATTCGGCAAATTCAAATGACCGCTCCGGGGAAAACGTTTTGAGTCAACATAAGACATTAAACGTGAATCGCTACCGCATTGAAGGTTATTCCGGAAATTAAGTTTAAGAACTGTTTCGAGGATTTCAAAAAACCTTGGCACAAGTGTATTGGGGGATTTCTTTGATGGGGAACTTTAAAATTATGAACAAAGTCTTACTATTTTTGCTCATAGTAGCTAGTTTTTGTATATTTTTGTGTTGGAGTTGTGTAAAAGCTGTTCAAAAAGTTTCATTATGTTTAACGCCATATAAACGAACATAATCTATATTCATTTATATTTGTAAATATTTACATGTAAATACAAAAATGTTTTTGTACGAAGTATAAAAAAGTGAATACTCGCTTAATATAATGTTTAAAATTTATTAAAAAATATTTGCATATAAAAAGTTTTAAATTCTAAAAATTCTTGAAAAATAAATTTATAAGAATATAATGTTTTATTAAGCTCAACTACGGGTGTTTATAAGTGGGTAAAATTTTCGAAACGCTATTCTTTTGTTTTGGAAGGGATTGCGGGACAAAACTGGGTAAAAATCTATGAAGTATTTGTTTAGAAAAAAGTGTGCTAATGTTAATAATTGAAAAAAATTGTAAATTTTAATCGAAAAGAATTTGAAACTATCAGCACTAACAGTTTTTGTAGAGTTGTGGTATTGCAAGTGTTTTTCATCCGTGTTAGAAGCGCAGAGCCTTCTGACTTACGGCGTTCACATAAGATATGAACGTGTTTTTCAGACGCTTGATAGCTACAATTAATCAATTAGAGGAAAGATCAACGATTAGGTGCTAAAGTATCACAATTGAATAAAAAAAAGCAAATATTTTAGCAGATGAATTGTAAATATACGAAATACTTTTAGGATGCAATGCAAATTTAACAGGTTCTGGTTTTGAGGAAGGTGATAACTGAACAGTGAAAATTTTCAGTATTTCAATTTTAATCTATTCGATTGATCTTGATGATATATATATATTTTTTAAATAGTTAAACCTTCCAAAAAAGACTGTAATCCCTACGTTTTTAAAGCAAAAAAAAAAAACACAGAAACTTCAAATTTAATGGGGAATGTTTATTATCATTCGAAAGAACATTCTTTGGCATTTATTTTTGTAAGATTATCTCTTTCATCTGTTGACCGCGGCTACGTCTCAGATGAACCATCCGTTGAGTCCAATTATCGATGTATCGTTCGAGTATTTCGATTTGTAACTGGTGAATGACACTCGTGATGATTTGATCCAATACTGGAATCGAAGCGAGGTTGTTCACACACAAGAAAAAGCCTAACGGTGTTATATTATGCAATCATGGTGGCCAATCGACCGGCCGAAAATGTGAAATTATCTCTTCATCGAAGTTCTTTCCATAAATCCATTGATTGATGCGATGTGTGGGATGTGGCGTCGTCTTGTGGAAACCAAATTTCGCCGAGATCACGAGCTTCAATTTCAGGCATCAAATAGTCGGTTATTATGGCGCGGAAACTGTCGCCATTGACGGTTACACTCTGACCGGCATCATTTTTGAAGAAATATGGACCGATGATTTCATCGGCTCATAAACTACACTAAACCATTGTTTTTTTTTTTTGGATGAAATGACAGCTCCTGAATCTCTCCAGGTTACCCTTCGTCCCAAATGCGACAATTTTGGTGGTTTACATACCTATTGAGCCACAGATGAGCCTCATCGCTGAACAAAATTTGGCTCGAAAACGTCGGATCTTCTTGGAACTTTTCAAGATCCCATAAAACGAAGCGATGTCACTAGGGAAGGTCGAGTGGCTTTAGTTCTTGCACAAGTTGCATTTTTTATGATTTCATTTTAAGATCTCGACATAAAATGTGCCAAGTCGTTTCATACGTCAGCCCGATTGCTTCGAACGGCGCCGAATTGACTCTCCACAGTCACCTTGTAGACACTCAGCTACGGCTACTATAATTTCTACACTGCATGCTGGATGTGATTTATTCGGTCGAATATTATCCAATGATGAATGCAGGTTCTCAAGATGGGTGATGGTGTTGCGTTTATGTTGACCATGAGTTCAGCGAAGTGCGTGAAACAGATCGCGATTGCGTTTACAGATCGCGAATTTTCGTAATAAAAATGCCAAATAGTGCGGAACAAAAATAATAAGACAGCTTGCACGACTCGCGTGATCTGTCGAAAAATAGGTATTGAAAAACGTACTTTTACTTGGATCACCTGTTCTACATACATTCAGAAATGTTTCGAAAGTCAGTGAGAGAAAATAAATGTACAAAACTACCTATGACAGAAAAAACTATCGACTAACGTAGCAGTAATTTTATCGAAAATTTCGAGATCTAAAAGAATATGAAGTATTTTTCTAAAAATATACAGAAAAAGTACAGATATAACTGAAATAACAACATTTCTTATCGGCAAATATATATGCTTTTCGATTCATTCATTTAGAAAGATCGGAATTTTCAGCGAAAGCTCAGCTTAAAGCTTTTCTAACAGTAATAGTCGAGTATTAAAATGATAACTTTTCTTTACCGATGCTTTAATTTAGTATTTCATAATGCTTTATAATAAAGAAATGCAAATATGTATTGATGTCTTGTGTTTCCTACTACATTTTCGCTGGTATTAATGTTTCAAAGCTACTAATTATTTTAAATAAATGCTTTTAAGCTTAAAAAGAGTTTCGAGTTAGCAAAATTTCATGCGTGACTGGAAGGTTACCTTAAACTTGGCATCGATTTGCCTTTGATGAGATTACTCGCCGGTTCTCTAGTGATCATGGAAGCCGAGCGTGAGAGCTTTTTCTCACCGGTGTCCAAACTGCGATGATATTCCTAGCGGGAAGCGCAAAGCTTAATCAGTAAGGTAAACAACAATTTTATAGAGTGCAAATATATATGAGCAATTAGCAAAAGTAATTGAACTTTCAATATACGAGTATTTAAGTAAATGTTATATAACCATAATATAAGCAAAATAGACATTTGGTTAATAATTTTTAACATGGTGTGGGTAGAGCTTAAGTTAAGAGGCAGTGGGAGCATCTTTAATTACAAAAAAATAGTGCGCATATTTTTTAAGCAGCTTTTTTAATATAAATTATTGTGCCATAATATTGATGGTTAAAAACTAATAAATCTAGGGTATTGAACATTGAAACATTTAAATCAAAACGCAAAACAACAAAACCAAAAACTTTAAAGTTCAATCTTACTGCATGTTGCAGTGGTCTCTTGCCATTAGCAGAGCTTGTATCTAGGCCTACTTTTTCAAGATTCTTCTCGGATTTCGAGAACATTTTCGTTTCGACGAATGCGCGCAGATCCGCCATTTTGACGCGTTTTTTCTTCTCACTACCGCGGCGTTCCGCTGTTGGGCTGGACTCTTCTGCAATAAAAGTATACGCCAGCAGACAATAGATCAGTCAATTGTCCGGATATTACTTGCTTTTCTACGTACCAACTAAGCACGCTGTTATGGATGGTTCCGGTATCTCTATATAGTCCTTGGCTACCGAACTGCTAGGGCTGTCACGACTATTGCTGCCCGGTCCTTGGTATAATGAAATCTCGATTTGTGGTATGGGTAGCGAATTAGAGCGTTTACGTGGTTGATTCAGCGTAATAGAGGCCTCTTCGCCGATTTCACTTAGACTACATTGTACACAAACATTTTAGTTACCTTGAGATTTAAGCGTTACACCCATTAACATACCGATTGTACATGTACTGCAGGCTCCAGAAAATACCCTCCTCCTGCCAGTGTGAAATAAAGAGACAACGCAGTACGGCAACATCTAGAAAGGTGGCCGCTGATACGTCCACGTGTATGCTGTCTGATTTGTCTGACTCGGTCTCTTTCTCCATCGAAGGACTGCGTTTTTCCTTAACCGAAGCACCACGCATTAATTCTTGCTGGTCGAATTCGAATTTCGTTGCCGGTTTATCTTTGTCCCTCGAGTGTACTGACTGACGGCTGCCGCGTCGACTTTGCGATTGCTGTTGCTGCAACAAGCTTGCATCGGCCTTTGAGAGTCATAAAACAACTTTAGAAGTCCGCAAACTGTTGTGAAGTACTGTCTTACCGTGAAGAACGAGTTATCCATAAGATGGGGTGCAGAGGGTAAACGAAATATTACAACACGTTCATCCTCCACGCTTGAGGCCTCTTCTGGTATGGTCTCGGGAAAAGCGAATTCTTTCGGCGAAGAAACCCATGAATTCTGCAAAACGTCAGATTAGTTGAGGTTACAGTAAGGGAAGGTACATTATAAAAAAAAGTTTTTCGGAGCTTACATCTTCATCTTGCCTCGTATGCTCGGACTGCTGACTTTGTGGCGAGTCCGGTTTCGGCGATGTGGCTTCATCAACATTAGATGATTGCTTACCTAGTTTGTTTATATGTTAATGTCTTTATATATCTTTCCATTTATATTTTACACTTACGTCCCGGAAAGACATCTGTGGAGCCTTTTGGTGACGGTGCGCACAGCAAATTACGCGCTTTCGGCTTTACCGGAGCCGTAAAACACGGCGCGCCTGGTGCACGATTATCCCACATACCCTGCCACAACTTAATGCCGTTTTCCAACCGAAAGTTTTGGAAATCAGACTCTTTCAAGTGATGTATAATGGGCGCAAACAAGTAGACGAAGAGCTGAATGTTGTAAATTAAAATATACTTATATAAGTGTATATTCAATTGTACATAAGTGTGTATACAAATTGTTATACCGTTATTGTGGGCACCGAAAACAAATACTGTTCCATCGACTTTTGTTTCGGTGTCTCATCGCCTAAAACCTCATTGCCACCCTCATCGTCGGCACATTCCTCGGCGGCATACAGCAATATCCATTGCATTGTGTAGAGTAGTTTGGTTTCTACGGGACCAATCGCCTGCATATCCTTGACACGATTGTGCAGCAAAGCGGCTACACAGTGCATAACGTGTGGCAACGCTGCTTGCAGTAGACGCCAACGTGGTATGTCGCCTAGTGCTTTGGTGAGTGGCGGTGACAAGCCGAATTGTATATTTTGTACGAGTACTTTTTCGAAGGACTTTTGGTTAACGCAGTGAATGGGGAGAAGAGTGTTTTTGTAATACAAATATTTGGTAAATCGTTAAATCATGTTTGGCAAAGTTAGAAGGGCCCTTATATATTTTAATAACTTTATTAATAACCTTAAGAAGTTTTATACAATTCGAGAGTACACAAATTTATCTAGAAACCATTAACTGAAACTGAATGGCTTGGAAATTGAAGCTGCGCAAAGCAACAAAGAAATTCAAATCTCATGTTTCTCGATATTGATTTTATATCTTTTATAGATAATATTTAAGACCTAATCGTTGAGTGTTGTTTAAATATGAATTTATCAGTTTAAAATAACGCAAATCTGAAATATCGGAGGCTCAGACAATATTCTTCTATTTGAATGCATTGCTCAATTTGTCTGATTACAATGCACTTCAGAATCACAGTATTGTCGGTCCCTTTGAAACCCCACCAAGCAGAGCACATATACTTTCTTTGGTAACTATCAGCTTTTGAAATGGTTTGAGTTATTTTATTTTTTTAGCCCATCGTCTTTTGCCTTTTACATTCTTGTAAACAACCCACTTTTACTCGTCAGTAACAATACGCCTCAAAAAATGGATAACTTCCATGACGTTTCGGTTTCAATATGCCTTTCATCTCAGAGTGGGAACGGAATGTATCCTTAAGATCGAAATTACCGGGTCAAAATTTTTCGAACCAATTTTGACATTGCTGTTCGGTCAACAAATCTTTCCATCCGGATCAAATAATTTTCATCTAGATTGAACTATATTTTAAGCCTTTTGATTGGAAACAGAAAAATATGCCAAAAACGTTGTTTTCGATCTGTCATCTTCGATAGGGCACCAAAAAAAAAAAAACGATTTCAAAAAATTTATACATTTATAAATAAGCCTTACAGTTTATAACTGCTGTTCAAATGTAAAATGGTAAAGCGGTTAAGTGTGAAATTGGCTGCGAAAAAATTCAATAAAATCAGCTGTTGTTTTCAAAGAAAATTAGTTAGTGAACGACCCAATATTAATAATCTGATTTCGGAAAGAGATTTGGCAACTATGATTGTAACTATTGAGCATTATGTTTCATTTTATGCTTTAAATGATGGTTTTTGTGAATGCATATTATTAAAGAATGGCAGTCTTAGTGATAGTGGATTAAATACAGCTACTAAGCCATCAAGTCGCCTTCATAAACGAGTAAGAGTTGTGAACATTGATTCACATTCTGTAATAATTCCAAATTATTGTTCAGAAGATTTAATTTTTTTTAGAAACAAGGGCACTTCTAATTTCGAAATAATAAATTATTACCTTGCAAGCTTCTTTCGATTCCTGATGCGCAGTTAAATGAGAATATAAATTATTATTATTAAAAAATTAAAAATGTGATAAGTAGGGGAAGGCTAAAAGCTAAAATGCAGCGCGTTAATTCAAATCAAGGAAATACGCGTCGATATTTAGGAAACAATCACAAAACACAAAGGAATTCAGTGGTGCATGCATAACAAAAACAAAAGGTAAAAAATACGTGTATAGAATATTCTGAAAATATTTTCTATATATATATATATATTGTTATGGATGGGAATTATATGGATCCACAATATAATTTTATAGTTGACATGTACACTAGCAAAATATAACATATAGTACGTATATTTATATACATATTATTAGTAATTTGAAATAACTATGCATTTAAAAACAAATAATTTTAAATAATAATGGTTTGGGGGAAATAATGTTTTATAGTTTTTGGAACTTAACACCAATATACGCCCTGCATTCATTCAGATAACTGATATGTACTAATATAACATATTTATTATTTTTTACGAATTGACGAAAGTGGTTTCGAAATCTAGTGACTCTTAAATTTTTCTCAAATTATAAATTCATGGAATTTATTTTTTTAATTTCTTTATTCTGGTCCAGAAAAAAAAATGTTTTTGTTTTATTTTTCAAAGTTTAATTATTCAAAAATATGCCTAAGTAATGGGTGGGCCATATAAAATTTTAAATTCGAAGATAGGGCGTAAAAGATTGAGTGTAGCGTTTACTGTATGGCACGTAGCGCCGTCCTGCTGGAACCAAATGTTGTCCAATTCTTTCTCTTCAATTTGAGTTGAAGAAAAATTCGGTTAACATTGCGGATATCGCTCATTGATGGTTACGGCGGTTCCTTCTTAATTTTCGAAGAAAAATGGGCCGATAATTCCACTAGACCAAAATCCGCACCATCAGTGATCGTTCTGCGACGATAGATGCATTGTCTTCATCGACGATTGACGATGCACGGTCTTCGTGTAAGCCCCAAGTGCGACAATTCTGCCAGTTTGTTAACGATAACCATCGAGGTGGAAATGAGCCTCGTCCGAAAAGATGTTTTTTTTTGTCAAATTGACCATACTCGGTCAATCGAACTTTGGAAAAAGTTTTCAATATTTCCTCAGTTTTCTTCTAGTGAATAGCGACCTATTTCAGTAAATTTTAGACTTTTTACTGAATATCTGTCACTTTCCGAATGGTATTTGACGTTTTCAATGTCAAAATAGTAGATAATTCAAATTTAAAACGTTAGATGACCCAACCCTATCTAGAACATTTTTAAAATGCAAATTATTTTGGGAGATATAGGTATTTTTATTTAAGTGGATGATTACAATTTTCCCAAACGATACTCTCAATTTCTCAGCTTCTACTGGACTGGTTTAACTGAGCATTCTAAAGATTCTCTGGACGATTTCTAGAATTGTCAATGTCTAGATGCTATTTTTTACCTAATTTTATTAGCTGCTAGTCTAGAACTATCCATATACCTAAATTCCATTTTTTACTAATTAAAAAAATAAAAATCGTCACAAAAAGTGGTACAAACATTGCTTCGTTTCTAGGAACCATTCTTGTGAATATTTTTGCGCCATTATTCTAGATTAATATTTTTTTTTGGTCTCAGATTACTGAGTTACCCCTCGTTAACGTGGCTATGGTCGCGTGTCATTTTTAGAGCCGCACTTTATCAGCTGCTTAGTTTAGAAAATTAGTGAAATTGATTTCCTTTCTATATTCTTGTAATGTTAAAAATCCCATAAATAATAAAAAATTGGATGGATGAATTATTAATTGCCTTTTTACATTTCAAAAATCCCTATAATTCATGCCCCTAGAGTAGAATGTCCACTTAATATATAAAATATATAAATTAAGGTAGGCTCGAATATTCTACTTTAAATAAAAGTTTTCATGGGACCTTCTAGGAACATCTAAAAGTTGATACTCAGAGTCATTTCTCTAATCATACACATATATAGTATTATATGCCTTGATTTTTTGGGTATTCTTCCAGTAAAACTATCACAACACTCTCCTGCCTCCTACAGTGTAGATATTTTATTTCAGGTTAATCTGTTAAACCTCTGAGCCACGCATAGACCAGTTTGGGTCTTTAGCAAAAAAGGGGTAGTAGAGTAGTAGTTAGTCATCCTCACGATTCCTGCGCTTGGCGTGAATTACAATAGTTTCTGCGGCCTCACTGTCGACACCACTACCATTATTTCATACTGGGAGGCCCCAATTGTTTAAAACGTTGTATTGTAAGTGCGGGACAAGTGCCATCTCTTGTCCAAAATCCTTTTTATGATAAGAAAATATTATATTTAAAGTCTATATTACTTGATTGTTAACCTAAAGTATCCAGTATGAACTAACCGTTAAGTAAGCATGACATTGAAGAAAAAAAACACTTCCCAATAAATTTGAAGTTTCCCTGTGCTTCCTTTAAAAAAGTGGAGAACCTCGAAATGGATTTTACCCTTTAGTATTAAATTTGAACCACCTTTCCAGTGTATATATTCGTTTTTAATTTAAAATTTGTTTTGGAAAAAATATTGTTCATATACAATAGGCAGGAGTTTTTGCATTGTAAACTAAAACAAAATATTGTTATATAATATTTTTCAATAGCATTTACTCTCCAACCCTATACTATTGACCGCTAATCTCAGGAGAAACTATAAAGAAAAAATAATCAACTGCTTAATTATATGTTAAATAATTTTGGAACGATTTAGAGATGTGAAGTCTATCATGCATAGCTATATTTGTCATTTTAATAAGTGGTGGCGGTTTGACGTCTACACCTCTTGACTGCAACATAAAAAATTCTACGTTTAGGAATTGTTTACTATCATTTTCGATTTTAGCAATCCAAAATTAGCAAGAGGCTGCCTCTACATTACAGTCGGAAAATGACTGTGAATTAGTGAAATAGTCTTATGTTTGAAACATTTTTGGTCGTATGTTATATTTCGATATTTTGCTTATTGTCTTAGCTAACTATTGTGATATTGATGGCACTTCGAAAAGATTTATAATTGTAACCCCCTTGCACACATCAGGCTTTGTAAAAGGATGAGCCAAAAAAAAATTTGTTTGAAGTTTTTGAGAAAAGTTGGCAGTGCCACTTCCAATGTGCTGTTTTGAATAGATCCACATCAAAGAAATTTTGTGGACGTTAGCTCCTCAATTATGCTATGTCATTCTCTGAATATCATATTTCCTGAAGATATCAGACTTTGTACTCAAATTATTGCTTACATATACAGCTGTGCGGACAGACATCCATTTTAAATTTAAAGCATTTACATAATTTAGAATTTTGGGCGAAGAAAATAGTATGGAAACATTCTTCTTCATTAACTTCTTAAATCATGAAAACAATGACATTTTTAAAATTATATAACTGTATATGTAGGTGTGTATTTATAAATGAAATTGCATGCCACACTGCTGACGCGCTTTCTACTTAGAATAAGGCATGCTTCATAAAGTTTGCAATGAAAATCCTTTGTAAGGGCGAAAAGTTATACAAATAGTTTGGCTAAACACAAACATTCAACAATTAACATTTCTCTTGAAACACTGCATGTTTGTATGTTAACTTACATGATGTCCTGGTGCATGTTGGCAAAACTACATCAAACACGAGTATGTGTACGTACATCACAAGTAATCACAATCAATTATGAAAGAATTGCAATTGCGTTGTTTTTGTTTGATACAATGATTTATTTTTTTGCAAAAAAAAAAAAAAACAAATAATATAAAAATTAAATAAAAAACGAGTAGACCATTTATTTTATACAATTCAAAGAAATGAGAATGTATGTTCATATATATGTATTAAATAAGTATAAGCAATTTGATGTGAATAGAAATGTGAAGAATACAGCAAAGTGGTAGAAAGAGAGAAAGTTATATAAAATACGAAACAATTTGCAGAAAAAACATATATATTTATATATAATATTACACATACATAGATTTATGTATGCGTGTAAGAATGTCCGTATGTACAGTAGCGGACAAAAAAAAGTGGACACCTTAGAAATATGTGATTATTTGATTTTATTTAAAAATGTGAACTTATATAAAAAAATTTTCATGAAACTTGGCTCATATAAGTATTCGAAACAAAAATAAATAACTTAGTTCAAAATAAATATTTCCATTTTTTTAATAGAAGCTGAAATAAAATATATCCGATATTTCAATTTTTACTATGATACTATAAAAAATGTTTTCAAAACTAAACGCGATACAATAAAAACTCAAATTTTTTTTTTAATTAGTAATAATAATAGAGACATCAAAATGTTTTGATTTAATATTTCGTGGCGCCTCCTTTGTTTTTTATCACGGTTTTTATTCGTGCGGGCATGGAATCAACTAACGACTGTAAAATTTGTGCCGGTATATCGTTATACCAAATGTCTTCAATTATTCGGTCAAGTTCTGACAAAGTTCTTGGTCTCTTCTTGGTTATCCGCGCTTTCATGATGTGCCAAAGGTTTCCTATGGGGTTTATATCAGGACTGTTACCAGGCCAGTCCAGTGATAAAACACCCAATTCTGCTAAATATTTTTTTATCTGAAAAAAATTAAAAAGTGTATTAACCATGTCGTTGTAAAAATGAAATGTTATTAAGGTTATGTAATATAAAAAAATGTTACTTACCGATTTGGCTCGATGGCATGGCGCAGAATCATCCTGAAAAATTACGTTGTCCATATAGGAAAAGTGCTCTTCAATTGAAGGGACCAGGTTTTCCTTTAAGATCTGTTGGTATTTAATGGCGTTAATATTTCCATCAATCAAGGCCAAATGCCCAACACCATGATAGGAAAAACACCCCCAGATCATCCGACTCCCCCTTCCTGACGGTACGTTTGACACACTCATTATTGAAACGTTCACCAACTCTTCTGCGAACGTACGACATCCCGTCTGAACCGAAAATGTTAATTTTGGACTCATCTGAAAATATGACTTTTCTCCAATCTTCTTTGGTCCAGGTTTTGTGCAGTTTTGCCCATTGGAGGCGTTTTTGTCGCATTTTTACCGTCAATAGTGGTTTTTTGGCAGGTCGACGGGCGGTTAGTCCGGCTTCTTGGAGGCGCCGTCGTACTGTTCGTGTACTGATTTCGGTTCCATTTAACTCCTGAATTTCACTTCTGATGTCTTCAGCTGTTTTAAATCTGTTCTGAATACTAATCCGCTTAATATGGTGGTCATCCTTGATAGTAGTCTTCTTCGGGCGTCCGGAACCCGTTTTGCGTTTTAAAGACTTAGTCTTCGCATATTTCTGAAGGAAAGTACCGACAGCAGTTTTGCTAAAACTTATTTTGCCACTAATTTCACGTAGACTCAAGTTTTGCGATCGCAAAGCCAAAATTGTGGCTTTATCAACTTCAGTCAGTTTTGGACTTTTTCCACATTTTATTTTATTTGGAGCCATGTGTATACTTAGTAATATAAATAATAGCGTTTTATTGTAGCTGAATAATGTACTTACTCAAATAAATACTTACTTGTATAATAAAGTTTGATTTGTTAACACTACATCGATTTAAAGTCTCTACAACTAAGTGTCCCGTTTTTTTTGTCCGTATGTATGTATATTTGAAGCGAAAACTGCATGAATCATTTGAAGACACGTAGAATTTTGAATAAAGACTGCTGCCAAATGTGGTAAATTTTTGCTGTTGTTGTGTTGAACATAAATAGCGTTTATTTACAGCTGAACAATTTAGACCTTTTACTTTTTACTTTTTTATTTTATTTTAATTTGTTTTGTTTTACTTATTTTATTTAATTTAAGTTAATTTAGTTCAATTTAATTTAATCTTGATTTGATTTAATTTAATTTTAATTTAATTTATTTTAATTTATTTAATTTAAATTAATTTAATTCAATTTAATTTAATGTAATTTAATTTTACTTTAGTTTAATTTATTTTATTTTAATTTGATTTAATTTAATTGAGTGTAATTTAATTTAGTTTTTTTATTTAGTTACATAAATTAAATTTTTTAAATTTATTTTAAGTTTTGGATTTAATTAATTTAATTTTAATTTAATTATTATAATTTTATTTAATTTAAGTTAGTTTAATTTAATTTACTACATTTTAATTCATTTTATTTTATATTATTTTATTTAATTTTTTTATTTGTTAAATTTGTTTTTGGTTTTATTTATTTAAATTTAATTTTTTTTAAATTTATTTTAAGTTTTGCATTTAATTAATTCAATTTAATTGAATGTAATTTAATTTATTTTTTTTATTTAGTTAAATTAAATTTTTTAAATTTATTTTTAGTTTTGGATTTAATAAAATTAACTTAACTCAATTTAATTTTAATTTTATTTAATTAAATTTAAGTTAATTTAATTTAAGTTACTTTATTTTAATTCATTTTATTTTATTTAATTCTTTAAATATTCAATTTAATTTAATTTGTTTTTGTTTTTGGTTTTCTTTATATTTTTTAATTTTATTTCTTTCTATATACATTTGCTTTTACTAGCTTTGCCGCTTAAGCCGTTGGCGCCACTACTTAAACTTTAAGTGGAATTATTGTTTGGCGCTGCCACTTATTTTGCCACATTTATATACCATTTATATGATATACTTCTTTACACTTAACACGTATTTAGATTTCTTGTTGTTTTTGTTTTTGTAGTTTATTAAATAAAAATGTTTATTGTATGTAGTTGAACTCACCATGCAACTAGCCTCATGTAATTTGCCCAATTTCGGCCTTATGAAAGGTGCAATCTGACGCCAGAGAAAGGTCTGCAGCGACACAGGTAAACCCAGATCCTGCATGCCATCATCCTGATCGATATCATTCTCCTCATTGTTATTCATATGTAAATTGTTGTTTGTTGTCGTTTTGGTGACCATTATGCGGGCATCACTTTATGACTTTTATGGTTGTCTAGCGTTAGGGGCGCTCAGCGGCATATCACAGGCAGCTGTGAATGAGCAAGAAATGCATTGAAAGCACTTGACTAGAAATAATTGCAGCCAAATGAAGCAAAATCCAATCCCCCTTATTGTCACCACCGCCACAGAAGTTTAGAAATAGGGGCCAAAGTCGGTAGCAACTGTTGCTTCTACACACACATATACACATACGTACACACAAACACAAGCACGAAAATGCCCTAGAGGTTAGTCTAGTGCTTTTTGTAGTTTATAAGCGATCTGGGGTTGAGGGGTTTCGTTTGAATGGCGCTCGTAAATCACCGGTTGGCAACAGGTGTTCGCGTGCGCCGACTCAACTCAGAAATATTCATAATAAATCGCTCATAATTGCAAGCGTCTGGCGGCGCTCTTGCCCCCTTTGCAATAAACGCTTCGTGTTTGTTTATGTTTACAGCTAGACAGCTATAATTGCAACCCTCAATGCAAGCTAACTGTAAGTATTTATGTATGTGGGGTATGTATGCCTGCCTTTCATTGATAAAACCGCTCGTCGGCCAGCTGTGTGCTAATGTTAATCAGCTGTTCGCTTTGTTGTTGCGCAGCGTTTGCTCCACTTTTAAGTTGGACGCAGACTCCGCATCTCGTCGGCGGTTGCTCCGCGTATACAGACAAAATTCAGTATCCCTGCCTAGATGTCGCTGTGGTGAGATGAAAATTTTTTCTCATATATTTTTCGGTGAAAATTTTCACTTATTACATAATCATCAGTAATTTTCACTAAATTCCAATTAAATCGCACTTTATCACCGTTATCTAGCCGCGTAACGCACAAAACCGTTATCGCTTGTCGTCGATTTAATTGAACTTGTGCCGTGGCGCACCCACAAAGCACATAAAACGCCAACACTTGCTGGCAGACGCCAGCATGGAAAACTGGGTTTGGCTTTACTACAATTTGTTCACTTGAATTTTTGCTATTTCATTTGCACGCCTTCTGCAATTTGCACTTCGTTAAATGCGTTAACTTAATTGCTTCTTTGAATTGCGTAAATTTTCTAACGAAATGCTAGTTGATTGCAGCGTTAAATGCTTGAATTGCTGGGCTAATTTTTCACTTGCACTTTTTTTTGTGGTTTTTGCACAGCACAAAGAGAGTTGCTGTTGTATTTACCGTGATTTGAATGTTGACAGTTTGGTGGTTCGGATGCGACTAACTGTTATTTCTATCAGGAAGAGTACGACAAGTGACGAGTGCGTTTACGCGAATTTAGGACATCTGTGGGGTAAATACAGGATGCGCATGTGAAATGCGTGCTAAGCGCGGCTGAAAGTTTTTGCAGCTTGCTGGCTGTTTATTATAATATTATATTATTTATTTACTTATTACTTATTAAAGTATAAATAATTAAAACGAATAAAGTTTGCCTAATGAAGAGAACCAAATTAAATTAATTTACCTTTATTTGATTATTAATGGTAGCAATGCAATTAAAAATAGTTGCTATATTTTAAAGTTATTCAATTAATTTTCAAAACAATTTCAAAATTATTTTAAATTTTCTAACGATTTAGTATGAAACAAGGGAGTAAGTAGTAAATTTATAAATATAACCAATAATTCATAAACATGTTTTGGTTGCTTCAAAGGCAGTTCATGTAAGATGAAAGAAATATGTTTAACAATATCTAGCTGTCCGTTTGTTGAATGGTAGTTTGGGGAAAAGTGCATAATCTTGCTGAATCTGGTAAACGTTTAAACCTTACTACTTTGTAAAGCTAGTTCCTATATAAGACTAATGTAGATACATTTTTTAAACAAAAAATAAAATAATGGCAGAATGAAACTCTTCGGAAACGAAAGATAAAGTAACAGACATTGAAAGAAAAGTAATTTAAAGGCGATCTGAGTTCGATATAAGGAAGAAGAGGGGTGTGGTTGAATTTTTAAGGGCAAAAAACGTTTCATCGGCTTATCTAGATTCGCGGCAATACTACGAGTCCTATAGAAAAAAGTTGTATTGAATTGAACTTTTGTATACAGACTTGTTTTACAAAACCTCAAAATTTATATGAAGATTTTAATAACACCAATTTTTTTGTTTTATTCTTTTTATTTTTTCTTGTACAAAAAATTGTTTCTTTCAGGAAATTTGATGTATACTAACCTTCTTATGGTTGAAACACACTATATTTTTTATTTAATATGTTTAGAAGGAGTTTTTGTTTCGATTTATAATTAAAAAAATTATTTAATTTTCAACCAAATATTACAAATCATTAAGATTTTTCTTTGTTGAAATCTAAACTTTTTGGGTATAAAAAATATAACCATTTTTAATGTAAATTTTCTCAGAAAATGCAAAACAAGATCGCATAGTACCTTTGTAATGGGTTTTTCAATAAGAGCGTTACAAAAGTAGACCGATAGAGACAGCAAATGACGACTATTTATTTCTCTTTCGACATTTCTCTTCATCATGGAAAGATATACTATCCAACAATGCGTCGAAATTATAAAAATTTACTATCGAAATTCGGAGTCAGTGGCCTATATCCTTACAAGATCAAATTGACGCAAGAACTGAAGCCTTATTGGTCAGGCAGCAATCCACACATACTCCATGAGCCGCCATTGAAACCCGAAAAAATTACGGTTTAGTGCGGTTTATGGGGCGGAGACGTCATTGGGCCGTACTTCTTTCGTGATAATGAAGCAGTATCGGCCCATTTATGCTTGAAAACCGTCGAAAATTGGGTTTAGTGTCTGGACTTCTGCAAGCGTATCCGCGGTGCAAAAGAAATCGAGTTCCATACATAATGGCATCGAATGAACTTTAACAGGACTAAAGAATTTTATTGATATCCCGTTTTTGTTTTATTTTTTAGCGGTCTTATAGAAAACCCCTTTAATGAAGAAGGGATTAAAAGCTGAAACATATTCAAAATTAATCAAAAAATCTAAAAATAATTATAGTTCCCTTTTTTTTTGCTTGGTAGACATTTGTAATAAATTTAAATACTTTTTATAAATACAAGTATCTTAATAAATTGAATAATAAATAAAAAAGAGCAACGAGAGTGCAGTTACAACTTTTTAAAATCCTAAACAAATTGTTAGTCGCTTAATAATTAATCACTAAACTAAGGTATTTTCTAAAGAAGGACAAAACCATAAATGCTTATATTTCAAAAATATATATATTTCATAATATTTGCTTATTTGTGTTTCATTTTCTGATACCAATAGATATCTCAGATGATATATCGCAGGCACTTATATACATAATGTGAAAATACCAACGCATCATTGTATTTTAAAAGCAAAATACCTCTACACCCAAGTGCCCATAATAACAATCATATAAATAGTATTATGAAATACTTAAAAAAATTTTTTTTTTTTTTGCAATCTTTTATTTTGAACTTGAATTTGGCTTTCTTCCAATTGTGCGATTTTTTCGTTTTTGTAAATATAATACTATAATGTTTTGTGTATTATGTGCATGTATTTAGGAAATTCATAATCTCTGCGATACATTTTGAGGAAGAAAATTAATGACAATAAATTCTAATTGAAAATTGCAAGAATCTATAGCATTTTTCATTGCAATTCGGTTATAAGTTGGGCGATGTTTTTGAAATTTTGGCTATTAGATTTTTTGCATTATTAGGAATTCAATGTTTGGACGCAAACTTGTGGCTTGAAATGTATGGAATTCTCGTCATTTCAGTTATTAATACTAAATACCTAGTTTATGAGTTTTTCAATTTAAAATTTTTGCTTGAGATATTATATTAAAATTATATGTTTGGAAGACATTTAGGTATTATGATTTTGATAATTTAATTTTATATTTGAAGTGAGAAATTTTCCCCCAAGAGTTATTACTAAAGTAAGGACAATATATAAAATATTATTTTTTTTAATTTTTGCTGCTAAAAAGTTTTAAAAATATTTGTTTCTGAAGGTCAAACTAATAATAATGTTTATTTAGTATTTTATAATAAAACTTTACTCTTCTTCTTCTATTCTAAATAATAAAATCGGATGAAAAATAATAAATATGATATTATAGTAATTGCTAAAGGTAACAATAAGCATATTGAGCTCTGGTCCAACCCCCCCCTTTCAAACCTATGAAATACAAGAAAAAATAAAAAATAAAAATCAAAAAAATGTTAAGTAATAAATAATAAAATTTGTTTTTAATCTTTAAAAAAGTTATATTTCTTCTTTGAAATTTTAATACACAAATTATTTATAATTGCATTGTAGTAAAGTATTTTATATATAAATTAATAAAAAGCTTCTTAAATTTTTTTCCTTAAATTTTTTTACATAATTTTATTTTTTTCCAAAAATTTTTAGATAATTTTTAGTTAAAAAATTTTTCAAAATAAATATTTCTCATCAATTATTTTTTTCTTCACATGCAAATGTTTAACAAATACAAAAAATATTATTATTTGTACTTTATAAATAAATTCAAAGTTTCTTAAAAAAAATTCGGAACTTTTTTCTAAAATGTTTCCAAAGCAAATAATACGCAGTATTTACCAAGAAGGATATTTAATATTTTTTCATCTCAAAATGTCTAAAAAAATGCTAAAAATTTTTTATTGCCCGTTTTATATCTCATTTGCATTCTCTTTTTCTTAATAAAAAACTTATTTTTTCTTCGGAAAATTTAAATAAATTAATATTAAAAAAAAATAATAATAATAATTAATAAATTAATAAAATTTTAATTTTTTCGTAAAAACATTTTGCTTTAAATTTTTTAAAAAATATTTTTTTATCTTCGGAAAATTTAAAAATATTTACAGAAAATTTATATTTTAATAATTTTTCCTTAAAACATATCAATATAAATAAGCAAATAATGTATTTTTTACACCCTGTATTTTGCACGACACACATATTTTATCAGCGATAACAAGCAGCATGCCACCACTCAGTATACACGCGCATACTCTAACTCGAGCTGCATATACACACACGCTTTGCCGTCGTCGTCGTTTGCTTGCTAAGTGTATAAGCATGCACAAATCGTTTCACTGCCGAATGCCACCGGCACCACCAACGCAGGTCGAGAGGGTTGAATGCCTGAATGCCTACAGGGCCACAAGCAGCACAGTTGAGAAAAGTGGGTCAATGGTGAGTGCAGGACGAGGGGTGGATCTTCCACTCTTAATTGTTTGCATTTGCTCGCCATTTCATCGATAACCTAATGCAGCTACTGGAAAACAATTCACTCATTAAGCGATTACGGTAAACACTGCGTATAAGCGATGGGTTTGAGGGAGCTACAAGTATCTATACAAATTGAAGCCTCGCCGCATTAAGTTGTTGTGTGCTCTTATCGGCTTATTGTCCTCGATACAATTCGTGTAAGCGGCGTGGGAGATAACGGTGTTGTAAATAATATACAATAATGATTGTGTTGTGATTTTATATGAAAGCATGAAATCAGTGTAACGGTGCACAGAAGCGTTTAAGTAATAACATTAGTTGGTGTAGTAAAAATAGATTCGAGTAAATATTTACAAATAATATACTCTTACATGTAGCTATTTAAATTTACAACACTTAACGCGTATAATTTAGGGGTGAATTTTACAACTAAAAAATGCTCTTTGTTTACAAACTCGGCACATGGGGAGGCCTGCGCACTTCTGGTCCAGTTCAGATGTTTGATGTAAATAAAAAACAGCTGATTTTCACTGCCAAGCCGTACTTGTTGTTCAGCTTCGGGTTGAATAACTTCTAAAATAATATGTATGTAGTTGCTTTGGCACATCAAAGAGGCCATTGAGGTTGTTTAGAAAGCCTTTAACAAAAGAAGTGACAATAAAAGTGAAATCAAAATAAAAGAACACTAGAGAGATAAGTGGAATTACTGAGTTTGCGTACTTACAGCCAACGAGCCCATTGATGAATTGGGATGCTGGTAGAAGGGCAACAAGTGGATGAACTACTTTCGCAGGTCTTATCTGTTAATGACCCCTAAATGTTACAAACATACAAAAGGAAAATCAAAAGGGATGGTTGTAGAAGCGGATTATCTGGTTGGATATATTCTAAAATAACGGATATATGCTAAGCAATATAAGTGGGGTGTAGGGGTATAATCAACACAACTTAATAAAATGACAAAAAATTATTTGCTTTTTCGATAGCTTATATTTCCATAAATATCCGGTGAAATCGGGAAGGCCGTATCTTGAATAGTTTATCGATGGCAGCGTTCTAAATAGCGACCGATCGCAGGTTCAAACATATATAAGTGAAACTTTAAACGCGTTTTTTTCGAAACGACATTTTTCAAAATTGCTGACATCATTACTCAACGAGAAATTGACCGATTGACTTCAAATTAAAACTGAGAATTTCTGAATACATTTGCCATACAATGAACTACGATATTTTTGATTGGTTGAAAATTGTCAATTTGGCATTAAAAAACGACCATTTTTTTCGTAAAAAAACGATTTTTTTTATAAATTACGCCATTTTCTTAATTTTAGATATTTTTCAAAGATCGTAGTTCACTGCATAGAAAATATATTTAATTTTTTTGTTTCAGCTACTCATTCGGCCGGAATCATACCAGCAGTTGAGGCACTTTTCTTTTCGGCACTTCCGCAGACAGCACATAACTCCGTTATTTTTCAATATTTTTGTGAAAAAAAATATTTTAAAAAATAGCTGATAATATACTTTATTACGTTCAAAGAAGTTAGAAATGTTCAATTACGTACTTTTCTTAAAAACAATCACGAAAATCGCCTAATTTTTCATGCGTTACACTGGTATAGCCCCTTAAGAGAAAATTTTTGAACTAGAATTTATAAACAGAAATCATCGTCAGTCGTAAATTTTTCCTTCAGATTTGTTGAGTAGTAAACAAAAAGTAAAAAGTTTTTTACTAATTTAAAATACAAAAAGTTTTTTGACAAAGTTTGCTTGAGATTAATGAAAAAATATTTCGATACCTAGCAAATTTTTCAATTTTCAATTATTAATATTGGGATCCCGTTATAAATTTTTACCATCATCGGCTTTATGATAAATAAATTTGTTTGTTTATCTAACTTCACTGTAGTTCAAGATTAATAGGGGTTTACATAAAAACATGCCAACAGAGTTGTGAGGGGCGGATGAGTAACTTATGTGTTATAAATATTACTCATACGCAACGTCGGCTAAATGAAAAGTGACAGCTTTTAAGAAAAGTTATTTAAATAAGCAAATAAATTAGCTTCTTAAATGAAAATATGATTTCACAGATATATGATTTCATTCAAAAGAATTGCCTTTATGAAGGACTGTTAAGTATTAATAGACTACATTTTGTTGCTCTTACGCCCAGTATTATTATATAAATAATTGCCCTATTTTTTGTCCCCGGAACCTAATCATCTTGTGTTTTAAGAAACACATCAAGCGCTGTGTTTGCCTTTTCTTCATAGTAACATGATTAAGACAACTGTTAGCGCCTTATTGTTAGAAAAAAAAAATAGATTTAAGCCGAACTCATAGGGTAAAATATTAAAAAAATATTTTTTTTAGTTTTTGTATATTTAGATAGTCTCTACCTTCAAAAATACATTGTATATTTTAAAAAAATATTTAAAATATATTCTACACTGTAGCCGCTCAGTTCGAACAGTTTATCTTTGAAACAGCATTTTTTGAATTTGTTGTAGTGAGTACTCGAAGGTTAATGATCCTGTCAATATACATTTTTTCTGAATGTTTTATATACATAGTTCCCCAAACAATGACTTATCGCTCTAAATTCGAATTTTGGCAAACCAAAAACGAACAAAACTGTGAGTAAATTTAAATTATTTTTAAGATGTCTTTATTTTAACTTTAAAATAATTAAATTATTAATTTAATAATTGACTGTGATCAAATTGAAAGGTGAATTTTGTCCATTTAATCTTCTTCAAAGTAATTCCCACCCGCTGCAATACACTTATGCCAACGAATTTTCCAGTCATCATAGCATTTGGAAAAATCCTTCGTCGTTAGCCAGAAGTTCCATGAAGGTAAATCAGGTAAATGCGGTGATTGTGGCACGATATTAGTTGAAAATGTGGCAAAATGATATCAATAGTTCAATAAATTCAGACATACTCGTAGTAAAAATCGAAGAATTCACGTATAGGGCCTCACAAAACGACGCATATCTCAAATACTATTGAATATTTTGACGTGAAATTTAGCATAGATGTTACTAAGGGTACAACCAACTTACAGAAAGAAATGTACGGATTCGAAATCACGCGAAGTATAAATTAAAAATTCACCTTTCAATTTGGTCACAGTAGTACTTTTTTTTAATTCCCACAACTCGCCATTTTTACGCTGCCATAGATGTGACCCTTCACATAAATTTCTGCGGACTTAAATTCAATAAAGTTGACTTTAATATTCCGATATAGAGAGCAAAACTAAATTTTAATCATCTTTGAGTGCGAAGTCAGGACTGTACGAGCTGTGAGGGCCTGCATTGTCGTGGTGAAGACTGTCCGTCTTCGACGGTTGGTTTTCGGAATTTCTGGAAAGGAAACCGAGCAAAAATATGATTGTGCACCCACTAAGGACTTACTGATCAGGGTTGTTCTAGTGATATAGTCCGAAACAACAACTGATTTTGGATGACTTTCATGAAATTCCTTTTGGAGTAATCTGTAACATCGATTGAATACACCATACCATGGATAAATATTAGCCTTTGATGCAGGTTCATTGTCAAATGTTTAATTATGTTCATCTATGCACTGTTGCAAAGTTAGTTCACGTCAAAAGTTGCAAAAAGTAATGGAGCGAAAATATTCCCTATTTAATTCCACTTTTTGATGGAGATGAATATTTTTAGTTACTGTAAACAACATAAATAGCGCTCATATGTCAAAACATGCCGAGTAAGCCTAACATCTAAAATGTCAAACAATACGACAAAGTTGTGAGTTGCCAGATTGCAACACTAATTTCGAAATATAAAAGACAACCCACGTATGTGAGTCTAGTTTGCCTTTCTTATTATTTATTCTCGAAGAAAATTGAGATGTATGATGATTTGTAATGTAGGTTTCATAAATTCCTATAAATATGAAGGACCGTGAGAGTTACTTAGTTACAGTTACTCATTTAAATTATGAAAATTAAAAACTCTCAATGTTTTAAAACTATTATTTGGAATTTCTATATTATTTATGTTATTTTTTAAAACATATTTTTTATATTTTTGGCTTAATGTATTTATTATCTTTTCATAATCAGTGTTTTGAAGTTTAAAATATTAACGAAAAAAATATTTAAGAAAATAATTACAAAATTGTTTTGAAACATAAACAGTTGACTTCGATACACAATGAAAGAAAATTAAATAATCTATAATTTTATAAAAAAAAAAAATTGTTTGATCAACTTGGTGTTGAAAAAAACTTTAAAGAATTTAATTTAAAATGTTTCCTGTCTTTCGGCACATATAATGCGTCTGAAACAACTTTGTTTATTTTAAAAATAAATTAATAACAATTTTCAACCATTAAAAGGTCTAAATATGTTTCCACCACCTTGGCTAGGCTATCACACAATTTTCTGTTTACACACAGTGATTGACCATGTCAAATAAATTATAATTAATTATAGCAGATCGATATGTAAAATCTATGTATGTTTCTACTATCTGTCTTCCCGATACATAAAGCTGTATATATGCATGTATTTTATTTGCAAATGAAACGTCGAAGCACCGAAAGCCACAAAATAAGATAATAAATGAAAAGAATTTCTGTGTCATCGCTGGTAAAAATAGTGAAACCAAAAACATGTTGCGTGGCGGCATAAACCAATTCTTGCTCTCGCACACCAATACATACAAACAAATTACATTCAAGTATAAGCACAATGCAGGGAGCATATACAGTTAAGCGATTGTATGTAAGAACAACGGAATTTTTCACTCGACACATTGCGAACAACAGGCAAACATGCTTAATAAGTATGCGGGAGAGTTGGTGAATTTGACCATTTTTATGTATGTATGTACGTATTTTTATATGCGTACATATGTATATGTATTTAGGTATATTTTAGGCTTACCAAAATACTGTCTGTATGTACATGACCAAAGATGACGCTATGCAAAGGTCTTTAGGAAAATATTAGAAAACAAATCAACGCACACATATACACACATAGGCATAAGGAAATTATTAAAAGCAACGAAGTGATCAGGGTCAACAGGCAAAAACTACTTGGCTACCAACTAATGCGGTTGGAAAATTATGCTTATTGATTAGTTTGTATACAACCATATACTATATTCATAAAGATATTAGTAGTTGGGATAATTTGCGTTGTTTTAATAAAATACCAGGCGCTGCTCATACATACATACATAACTAGAACACAATAGCACACAGCTCTTTGAACAGGCAAATATCCAATGATATTCAACACTAAGGCCGGCAACGGCTGGCGATTATTACTGCTGTACACACATGTACTTATGTGTTGCATGTAGTTTCCTATGCGCGTCCAAGTAAAAATAGCAGCGACCACTGAGTATGCCGTTAAACTAAGACGACAGAGACGTGAGGTGGTGCTGCTGGTGGCGACTATTTTGTAGCTTTCGATGCTGCTAATGCTATTGTTTGGCATATTTTGTGGCGGCTAGCTCAACAAGTAAATCACCTGTAGGCTATGCCGCCCTTGCCAAATAACAACACCAACAACAACATCAGCAAGAACTGAGCATTTCAATGAGTTTGCGCGTGTGTGAGACTTTACTTAGAATAAATTGAATTATTTTGTACACTTATATAGGCACACATACACACATGTATAGACGCAACATAAAATATTTTGTGGGGAAAAAACATTTCTTTAGAGGAAAGTAATTTTTATGAGCAAACACTGTGCAACAATAAATATGCGAAACACTGCAGCCATGCTAAGCATACACAAATACATATGCAACTCTCATTTTGTGTGTGTTTGTGCTCACCTCACCGCTCATCAACCGAATTACCCGTTTTACCCAGCGATTTCACGCACACAACGGCAGCTGAGTGATCGTGTCGCCACTCGGCTTCGGCTGCTACACGTTCGTATGAGTAACGGGAAAATTGTGAAAACTTTTTGGCTGGCCAAGCGACAGGAAACTACCTAACACGCGTGCTGTAGACGAGAAACGTTCAGTCGAGACAGAGCTCATCCACGGGTTAGTTGATTTTTTCTCATCCAACAAACAAAATGGTGAGTGACTGCTGCTGCAATTAGAACAAAAATAATAAGCATTTGTTCCTATATAACCTTAAAAAATTTGGAACAAATGTAAAATTTGCGTTTTTAATAAAATAATATTTTATACAACAACAAGAAAGTAACAAATATTTTAATTTCTTCTAATTTTAGGCCGATTTACCAAAACGTGATATTGAAAGTAAGTTCGCATACAAGTTGTTATTTAAAAAAAAAATAGTGGTCTAAAAATTACTGGAAAATGATTATACAAGCGTCTCCAAGGACAATTAAATATACATATATTAGAAGATTATTAAAATAAAATCAAAGTAATTTTTACATTTAACTTTTTTAACAAAATTTCCGGTGTTATCTCATGAAAAGTCCATAACAATACCATAACCAAGTAATCACAAAGCGTATACTTACATAACGGTACAAAGTGTTAGCTTTACTTTCAAAAGGCTGCCGAGGCTAAGCATAGTTTTCGAAAAAAGAGCAATGCAGACGCAGAATTTTGGAATACCAGTGTATCGTTAGGCAATTTTTGTTGCTTTTTGGATACAGCGCAACCTATAAAAGCATATAGTTACAACGGCACATAACGGTAATAGCCACTAATGGCAAACGCTGCCACATTAACGCAACACCTACGTATTTCAGCGTCTAAGGTACCCATAAAAAGTCTACATAACGGCATAAACGAAGCGAAACGTTACCGAAACGAGCGAAACGGAATGGGAATGGAATTGAAACGAAAAATTTTACAATCGTTTGCGTGCTATTTTTAACAAACGGCTGAATGCCGCTAGTGTGTTCTCAAAAAAAAAATCTTATTTGTTCAAAAACAAAGTTTTCGTAGAAAAAAAGTTGGAAAAAAAAATTGAAAAATTTAAAAATAAATTTGCTAAAAAATGTGCTCAAACTAACTGCGCAACTATTGTTGGCATTATAAAAATAAATGCAAATATGTGAACGAAAATAAAACAACGAGAGAAAATATAAAAACTAGAAATGAAGGACTGAGCGCAGAAATATATATAAACATATATATATATATATACTATAGTATATGATTAAAAAAGTCGCGGCGCCGTTGTGACCAATTCAAGTATGCAAGTGCATGTATGTGTATGTTGAAATAATTTAAAAAAAAGTTTAAAATGTGTGCGCACAGACTAACGGTAAATGCGTGAACACGAATAGTACGAATAGGCGCTGGCCGAGCAACGGCACACCGAACGCATTTCTAATTTTGGGAAAAATCTTGCATTAAGTTTTCATTCCGCATACTTTACATACTCAAAGGTGTTTATATGTATGTTAATACACACACACACACACACACAAACAAAAACAAATCGTAGACATATACTCGGTAAAAATCGCATGCGTGTTCGTTGCGCTAACTCTTCCAAACAGCCGATCGTGTGCTCAACTATTCGTACGCTCGGGTGTCAGATTTCTTTCTCACGTCACCCTTATATACACTGAGCGAAATTCCTCTAGCTATGCGCTGTCAAAATGTATACTATGAAGCGCCTTTAGTTGGGGGTGCGCTGCATATATGGCATGTGTCATAAATATCTTTTTTTCTTGGTCTTGAATCTATGGATCAAGTTCGTTGATTAGCGTGAAAGAGGAAGCGCATATGAAATATGTAGGTTTTATGGATGAACGAATATATTTATATATATGTTTAAGGGTAGTAGGACAAGGACGTCTATTTAGTTGAAGTTGGGGTATGCAAGATTTATTTTTTTTTTCAAAATTTTTTTATTAAAGAAAATAAACCGTTATCGCACTGAGACTAAAATGCTTATGGCATTTTATAGCTTATTTACTTAAGTTAAATGTTTTCCCATAATTTTTAGGGCACAATAGACCTAAACTCGCGGTCCTCATCCATTTTTCTTACCATAATTTCATTTTACTTTAATGATTTTTTAAAAATTTTTCTCGAATCCTCAGGAAAAGTGGATCAATACCATTACCTAATATTTTCTAAAAGTTTTCTATAGTTGAAAAAATGTATCGTTAGGATTACCCTCATGCAAATCATATCGGGGAATATCTTTGTTCGCAGAAAATTCAACATTTTGTATGTCATTGTAAATTAACAAAGCATATGAAATTTATTATGAAAGAGATTTTTCTCAATCTAAAGTAAAAATAAATATAATCATTATAGTATTGGTATTATTAACCATTTTACAGCACCGTCACTATAATTACAGTTGGGTTGTTTTTGCAAATCTGGAGGCTTTGCATAATTTCTTCATTTTTATTCGAGGGGAAATTACTTAAATACTCAAAAAATAGAAAAAATAATAAACTTTAGAATAATTAACTAGAAATCTAAACTAGATTTTGCTAGCCTCCTGTTTTTCATAACATAACATAACTTAAAAAAAGTGATACCAAGATAAAGCACCGAAAGTGAAAGCTCCATGAAAGCTTGATATGAAGTTGCCCTTTAATAAAAAAATAAATGATACTGTGACCTGGTCGAAATAATATCAATTTTCCAATAATTCTTATGCCACTTTTTATCAATAAATAACTTCATTTCTCCTCAAAAAAATCAATATTAACAATTTTTTCGTTGTTTTACGTAGATATCGAATTCGTTTTCGAAATCATGGGCTCTCCCGGCGTGGGCATTGATGCCGTCGATCTAGGTGATGCCCTCCGTGCTCTCAACTTGAACCCAACCTTGGCGTTGATCGAGAAAATGGGCGGCACCAAGAAACGCAATGAGAAGAAAATCACCTTCGAAGAATTCCTCCCCATCTACTCACAAGTTAAGAAGGAGAAGGACCAAGGTTGCTACGAAGATTTCATTGAATGTTTGAAATTGTACGACAAAGCCGAGAACGGCACCATGCTCTTGGCTGAATTGCAACACGCCCTCCTGTCACTTGGTAAGTTAGATTGACATCCAGCAATTAAATTGTAGTTGTAGGGAAGCAAGACTTAGAAGTGATCCAATTGGAGTTTTAGTTGAGTTTTCTTGAAAGAAATCAGGTTTAAAACTTCATTGCATGCCAATATCAAACCTTTAGCTCTCTGAACTGTTACTTCAGTCATATTTTAACCATTTACAATTTACCCTTCATTTCACAGGTGAGCAATTGGATGATGAACAAGTTGAGACACTGTTCGCCGATTGCATGGACCCCGAAGATGATGAAGGCATGATTCCATACTCCCGTAAGTAGAAGCAAAATAGTATTCTTCTAGTTTCATCTTACTCATATACATATAATGTACCGTACATTTATGTATAGTGTTTATTTTTAAAATTCAAAAATCATTTTTGTTGTCATTCACCAACATACATGTATATGTATGTTGAATTTCGCACCTTCTCACCTTCACCAAAAAAAAAATATATAATCTCTATATTTATTTATATATGTACTTAAACCATATGTTGTCTCTGCATATATTTGTATTAAATTTGTTTTTGTTTTTCACATGTATTCTCATTCTATGTCGACTTATGTATATGTACCTACGTTTTTATGTGCCCGTCGAATGTCGAAAATCCAAAAATAAATCCCAACGCACTGTGGAAAAAATACACCAAAAAACCAAAAAAAAATGCACTACCTCACCTCCCCATATATGTATCTATGTGTATGACGCACTTTCACTTTGTTTTACAATCATATACACATAAACACACACACACGCGCTCGCCCACCTACGAATGTGAATGATTGTTTGCGCACACAATTGCACAATTCTTGCGTGAAATACATATATACACATACACAAACGTATGTAAAATGCCTGCAACAACAACAACAACAAACACATTATTATGTTTACACAACGTGTGCACCATGCAGAGTTCATCCAAAGAATGATGAGCGATCCAGTTGTCTTCGACTAAACGGTAAGTACCCGATTAATTATACGCACACATGCACACACTACTCGTATGTGTGTGTAAATGGGAGGGTTAACTTTGGGGTGTAATTAGGTCGAATCTAAAAGGAATATAGCATGCATATATGTGCGTAGAAATTGTAGAATTGAAATTGAGAATTTTAGGTAGAAAAATCTTATTCATGTATATGTGAAGTATGCATATTCATATATGCATATGTAGTTGTAGTTGCGGTTGTAGATAATATTACAAAATAAATTGCGACGCGTCGAGAAGATTTTAGGTAAGATAAAAAATTATTAACTGTATTAATAAAACAAAAAAATGTGAAAATAAAATGAATATGAATGGATGAATAAAATAAAATTTAAATTAAAACTAAAGACAACTAATAAATAAAATTTTATTAACATGAAATATAACAATTTTAAATAAAATTAAGAATAGAAAAAATAAAATAAAATAAATTAACTAAATAAAAATAAAAAAATTAAAAATTAACTACACTTTAAAACTAAAATTAAATTTATGGTAAAAATTAAAATTAAATCTAATATAGGTGTATAAATTAAATTAAATTTTAATTACATAAAATAAAACAATTCAAAATAAAATTAAAAATAGAAAAAATTTAAATAAAATAAAACAATGAAATGATAAAATAAGTAAATAAATAAATAAGAAAAATCAAAATACGAAAACAGAATAGGAAAAATAAGAAAACTGAAATACTACATATAACCTACAATGAAAATTAAATAAAAATTTAAAGAACACAAAGCATAAAAGTTTTAAATAAAATTAAGTAATCTAAAATTAAAATTAAATTAAATACATTACCATAAAAAAGTAAATAAAAAAATTAAATAATATATAATGAAATAATCTGAGAAAAAAATATAAAATAAATATTATAAAAAATAAATAACATTATAAAATTATTTAAAAATAAAAGTAATTAATTAAAATTAAAATCAGAACTAAAATAATTTATTAATTTTGAAAAATCGAAGCAAATGCAATAAAATTGAATCAGAAAAAAATAAAAATTATAAATTTAAAAATTAAAATTAAAAGTAAAATGAAATAAAATAAGACAACATAAGTAAAATTTAACTAAAAAATAAGTAAAAGAAAATAAAGTTAAAATTAAATTAATTACATTATAACACAAAACAAAAACGAAAAACAAAAAAAAAAAAAAACAATAAAATACAATAAAATACAATAAAATAAAATTTAAATAAAAAATAAAATAAAAATTACATAAAATTGATAAAATACAAATGAAATAAAATTTAAAGAAAAAATAAAATAAAAATTACATAAAATTAATATTAATTTCTACTTTTATACTAAAGGGTAGATGATAAATTTTTTTTAATTACAACAATTTTAAATCCGATATATGTAACTTAACGTAACTATATCCGGGTTAAGATATGATAAAGGATTTCTATGTAAATTTTTTGGAAAAATGTTTTCAGATTTTTCGGATGAGTACACGAATTCTAGAAACATGCCATAAATTTTGAATAAGGCAGTAATTAAGGCAATGATTTGTAAATTTCTTACACTAATATAGAAAAAAAAGGACTACGTATTTTTGTAATAAAATAAATAATTTGAAGGACAAAATAGGGTAAATATTTATAGAAATTATTTTTTTTTACTTTTTTTATTTATTCTTTTTAAAAAATATATGCAAATATAGATATTTTTTTCATTGTATCACATACTCTTATTCGGATTAAAACATCTCAGTTAAATTTTTTGAAAAACATACAATTTTTGATAGCAAAATTAGAAACATCCACTAGTTTTCACTCAAAAACTTCTGCAATTTCAAATTCAAATAAATTTAATAGTTTTCCGTTCAACTATGTATAAGTCCGCTAATACTTACCACGTCTTTATGTGCACAACAAAACTTTGCACTTTTTGTTTGTATGTATACACAATGTTTATGTAGGTGTTTTGCCAAAGTTTAAGATATAAAATCTACAAATTATTTAATTAAAAAAAATATATATATATAAATTAAAAAATTTTCAATACACACAACTAATTATATGTATATCTTTCTTTCCTCCCACGCAGCATTTCTTGCCAGAATGTGTGATAGACCAGATCAGCTATAAAAATACCAACAACCAGTTATAGCAACAACCATTCTCCATAGATGTTTTATTCATCTCTCTCTCTCTCGTATATATTTATTTTAAATTAAATTTTTAATTTCTCTGCTTATAAATACACTTAATTGTATTACGAACGTGGTGCAATTACTTTTGAAGAAGGCATATATTAAAACAAAGCAAACAAAACTCAAAACAAATGATGAAGAACTTAAAACAATTTTTAAATTATGTATATAAAAAAAGTTAAACCAAAAAAAAAAAAACTAAAATTAGAAAATAATTTTTTTGTTCATTTATTTAATTTTAATTACATGAAAAACGTATTTAATATATAGTAAAGCAATATATTAATATATAGAATGTCGTGAAGTAACAGCGAACACGACAAAGCACGAGTAGCCAACGTTACGAAAAGGACTTAAAGCAATGTACTTGTTACTACCTATAATAAAATCACTTGGAAACGGATAACATGAACTCCTATTATATAATATTTAATAACGAAAGGGAAACAACAGCAAATGGCAAACATTTTTTAATTTTGAATTTAGTAATATATTATTTAAATTTTTTTGGTATTGGCTACTTTACGAGGAAAACTCTAACCAGTGTCATATTCTGTGCCAAAGCTCCTTGAAAACGGAGCGAACTAAGAAAACTTAACAACAATAGCAACAAAGGGATCAAAGTCGACTCCAAAAAATATTAAATATCTCTCTCTCTCTCTGAACTCCATATGCGCATATAAAGTAGATATGTTCATATGTAGATATACATATATGGAAATTCATCTCTCTTATTATATAAATAAATATGCAAAAAATTTGTTTTTTTTTTTGGTTTTGTAACAATATTTAATGTGACACAGACGTTCATTTGGAATAATGCTAAGTTAAAAATAACTTATTCGGCTTAAATCTTCATATGTTCACGAATATAAATTTTTGACCAAAAAGCAAATATTAGAGAAATACTTAAGATTTTATGGACATTCCTTAGAGCAATTGGAGATTCCAAGTGCAGCCAGGTTCTTCTCCACCTGGTCTTTCCAATGGAGTGGAAGTAGTTCTCTTCCTCTGCTGTCACCGGCGGCTACTGAGTCGAAAACCTTAAAGGATGGAGTGTTCTCTTCCATCCGGACAACGTAACCTAGTCAGCAAGGTCTCCCTCTTAATTTGTTGATCTATGTTAATGTTGTCGTATATCTCGTATAGCTTATCGACTGCGGTATTCGCCGTTGCCAATTAGCGAACGACCATAAATCTGAACCTTTCTCTCGGAAACTCGTAATGCCGACATATCAGATTTTGTTATCGTCCATATCTCTGGACCATATAGCAGGACGAGGGTGAGTGCCTTGTAGAGTTTGGTCTTTGTTCGTCGAGAATGGACTTTACATCTCAATTCCCTACGCAGTTCGAAGTAGCATCTGTTGGCAAGAGTTATTCTGCATCAGATTTCGAGGCTGACGTAGTTAAATTCCAATCGTCTGGCATGCTTTCGTCATGCTCCTTGTCAGTTTTTCAGTGCCGTATTTGAATAGTTCGGTCGGCTATCCATCGGCCCCGCTACTTTGTGGTTCTTCAGACGGGTAATTGCCATTACTTCTTCATTTTCGATGGAACGTCGGCTCCATCGTCATAGATTTAGGAATCGGGTTCACCATCTCCTGGTGCCATTCAGCAGGTTATAAAAGTGTTCCCTCTATAATTTCAATATGCTCTGGACATCAATCACTAGATCACCTCTGGGGGTTTTACAAGAGTATACTCCGGTCTCCAAAACTTCAGTTGAACTTTCGAGCAGCTTGTTGAATAATTTGATTATTTTTTTTTGTCATACATATTAGAGTAAGATTAGAGATAGATTTTTCAGAAAGAACAAACGCTCACTAGTGATCGCGGTGCACTTTTGCCTCAGTTTTAACCCCATACACAACCATGGAAGTGAAAAAGTGGAATGACTTTACAGAAGACACCCCATCAAACCTTTACAACAGGTGGATGGTGACTACGTTGAGCCCTTGGGATAAGATATTTTGTGCCTTTGGAAGTTTTATTTATTAAAAATTAACAGTGACAATTTTTTCATGCATAAAAATGATCCTTTCGAGGCCGCATATCGTTGAAGAAGCAGATTACATCTATGAGATCTAATTTGTTACATGTGCTTTGTGCGAAAACCACTTCACCGACGGTAGGCTGTTATGTGAAGATAATATCGAAGACGTCTTAACATTTATCGATATATCTCCTTCATTACTTTTATTAACTATTTCCGTTTTTAAGGGCATATTTGCGATTGCCTTCGAGAACGATGTTGTTCACACGACGCTATGTCATAATATTTCTTTACGATTCTCAATTGAAGCATTGTTAAAACCTCTAAAATACACGATAGTATTTTTTGAAACACTTCCTTCAAAAAAATGAAAAGACAGTTTTTAGTCTTTGAGTTTAGTTTTTTTTAAGTACATAACATAGAATAGGGTTATTTATGGAATAACACACTGGGTAAAGGGCCTCCACGGGTTTCCAGACACATACGTAGTCGTTTGTCGATATTTTCCATGACTATTCAGCATAAGTGTGGCTAAATTTTACTAATGCAACGTTGATTCTCCTTCTTTAAAATACGCGTGGTTGTGAGCTTGTTGCAATGGACCTATGATTTTAAATAGCTTCATAAAAAGATGTCTAATGGTGTTAAATCACACAATATTTAAGCCAATTCCGAACACCATAAATAAAGAATACACCATCTGGAAATGTCTCATGCTGTAATGGAAGCGTTTTCCAGGTCTCATAACATGTGGCATCGTCTCGTTGAAATCACATATTGATCAATCAATATCACCCAATTTCGGCAAAAAGAACTTGGTTTTCATGTCGCGATTTCGAGCACGAGTAACATTCACCGCTCATTTTCAAAAAAAGGTATTCCACACCAAACAGTGACACGTCGTGGATGCATTTCTTTTTCAACAATCACATGTGGGTTCTCAGAACCTCAAAAGCGGCGATTTTGCGGGTTAACAAATCCATAAAGGCAAACATATGCCTCATTGCTTAGGATGATTTTGCTCGAAAAATCCGCAACCACTTGTTAATGCTCAATAATCCATTCAACAATCATGTTCAACCAGAAATATTCTTTGGTTTTATGTTCCCTGGTTCTATATGGTAATTTTTGATACACTCATACATTTTCCGTCAGATGTCGCTGTTGCAGCTTTTACGCCAACCGCTGCGCCAACAGCGCTGGCTAACAGCATTACCGGCTTTCGTGTACTAAAAAGCTCACCACAAAAGCGTCTTTGTGCGCGCTCTCACTCAAATGCAATACCTTCTGCATTGGTTCTCCGCGGCTTTTGGGCTTGCGGCGCGAGCTGTACGCATTCGAACGTTAATTATAAATTCTTCTTTGCAGCGCGCAATCAGTTCGAGACGAGATAACAGACCAAATAGATTCATCCTCGGTTTAACAACTATTTACGGTGCGACACAACGCCAAGGTGTGTGACAGTGTGTTTTTTGCTCTTTTCATTTCATTTCAGTTTGCTATTGGTTGTTTTTTGTTGAGCGTTTTTGTGCATATTAAATAAATTTTTTCTTTTTCATATGCAAATAAATGCTTTGTGGGTGAATTGTGAAATTTGAATTTCGTTTTCAACTAGTTACTATTGAAAGTGCACTGCGCAGTGCGACGCAGAGCAAAGTGTGAATAAAATTTAGGAAAATAGATGCATACACACATACATACATATGTTGCGGTGTATACACAAAAGTTTCTGCGAGGAAAAATAGGCGATTTGTGGCAAATTGTGAATTGAAAAGAGACTATTCCAGAAAGGCAACGGTAGTTGGTATACCAGAACGCACGCAAACCGCGAGTGGCCCTCATCGTTAATTTAATTTCCGGTGTGAAGGTGGTGCATGAAGCGCGTAATGAAAACGGGTGATTAATAATGCTTTCTTTACAGGTTCGATTCTTTATATACATGCATACAAACATATTGCGTTATTAGCAAAGAAAGAGTTACATAAGAAAAGTGCATTTAATATAAAGAGCAAAGCGTGATTGAATCGCGTTGAAAAGTGCTTTAAAATTTAAAGAAGAAATTGTGAATTGAAAAAATTTTCCACAAACAAAAGATACACACACAATCCACGAAGGCACGAAGTGAGAGCCAGTGCGACGCAGGCGGTAGCAGAGGGTGAGCGCAAAGCGAAATACAACAATAACACTGCGTACTGTTACTGTAAAAAACAAAATCATTAAAACACACACCCCCACACATACAAACATACATACACAGACGAAGCTTCGTGGTCCTGAGTGCAACGCATTCCTTCGCATTAGAGAACTCGTCTTCTGTAAGGGGTGTCCCTTATCGTCGCTGCGCAACGCAATCCACCCCACCGCATCCTTTAAAGCGCACGCCACGGAAGTAGAACACACACGCATACATACCAGCAAGCGAGCGCACTAACACACACACACCTACACGCGTAATAAACGCTGAGTGCCGAGCAGCAAGTCAATATGGCGGATATTTTGGAGAAAAGCTCCGTGCCACTGGAAGCTGCAGCCGCTGTTAGTAACGGCACGGCAGCGACAGAGGTCGCAGCAGCAGCAGGCGCAATCACAACAAGAACAGAGTCAACCACAGGCATGCCGGCACAGCCGATTGCCGCAACAACAGTGAATGACTCACACTCGCCGCTGTTGTTGAAGGAGCAACAGCATCAACAGGAGCAAATCTACCAACAACAGAAGGAGCAACAGCAGTCGGCCGCTGTCAATGTAGCAGCCGTCGCCGCAGCAGCAGCAGCAGCCCCACCACCAACAGTGTCGGCTTTGGATGTTAAGCAGGCGCAACCCGAGCAGAAAGGTAAGCAAACAAATGAATACTTGCACACAGCAAAAAAAAGTCCAAACGGAATTTGTGCTAAAAGAAATTGCAAAAATAGCAACACACACATACATGCACACATAATGTATGTATATATAAATGAGTATTTGTGTACTAGAGGCAAGCAGTGGTTATTGAATAAGCTCGCTTAAAATCGATTTTTGCTTAATCTTCCGTAAGTAACAAACGCAAATAGCACAAACACACACTTTTTATCAACCAATTGATTGCTATTTTGCGATTCCACAAACGCTGACAGATAAAATTATTTTTTTGTGTGGCTAAATGTGCAAACTTTCTTTTTATTTCACTAAATGTGCAAATTTTCTACTCACGCAAATATGTGCGGCTCTTATCAGATACAGGTGTATGACTGTCATATTGATGTTGATATTGAAAGCTGTTAGAATTATCAAATTGCCTGCAATAATTGATAGCGGTGCTACATATACCTTTCTAGGCGTGTGTATGTACATTAAGATAGTACTAAAAATATTGCAAATCATAAGTGTGATTTATTAAATATCAAAGGTCTTATATTTTCGTCTAAAAATAATAGTAATCAAATTATTCTAAACGGTAGCAAAAATTAAAATACGGGAAAATTATTTTTTTTTTTTAATTTAACTAAAATTTAAAATATATCAATTAGTGAATAAATTTTTTTTTTAATCTAAAAGTCTAGTGCAACTGTTCATATAAATATATATACATATATTCGAATACTCGGACATAATTTTTGATTTAGACAGTTTTTTATGCACTAATAATTGAGTTCAAATCGACAAAAAAGTTAAGGTTTAGGAAATCAATTGCTAAAATTGGTTTACTACATTTCAGAATCACCCTTATATAGCAATAAACATATGCATGTTACTTTAACAGAATAATAATAATAATAAATAAACTGTTATTATCTTCAAAGTGACTTTTTTTCAAACAATTAAATTGTCATATCTCCAATTTGCATTATTACTTTCATAAACTTATATGAAAATAATAAAAAATATGAAAAAATCTTGTATAAGAAGAAAACACGAATGCCGTTTAAATAATGAGATTAATTTATTTGCAACTATATCCTATAAATGGACAGACAAACATGCAACTAGTGTCTCTTTTGCTAATTTGAAAAATGCATAAAATACTCAAAATGACTTCGTAACGAACGAAAATATAATCAAATTCTGTTAGATCTTAACATACTCGTACTACTTGTAAAAGCAGGGATTATTCAAATAAATTGAGTGATGAAGATACATATTATGGAGGGAAAATATGGAGAAAGGCGAGAAAGGTCCTATAATAATAACCATACAAGTAGATAAAGTACCTAAAACTATGCTATGTATAATACGTTAATTTCGAAAATTTAATAAATTTTAAAATAAAGGGTGATCCATATCGAGGTACCCTACTTTTTTACAAAAAAAAACTGAAACTTCAAATTTAATGGGGAGTGTTTATTGTCATTCGAACATTCTTTGGTATTTATTTTTTAAAGATTATCTCTTCATCCGTTGAGTCCAATTTACGATGATGCTTTCGAGCATTTCGACTGGTAACTGGCGAATGACAAGGGAGATGTTTTGTTTCAAGGCCTGAATCGAAGCGCGATTGTCCGCATAAACCTTAAATTTTACATATTCTACAGGAAAATGTCTAACAAGTCTAACACTGTGATATCACACGATCTTGGTGGCCAATCGACTGGCCTAAAACGTGAAATTATCTGTTCACCGAAGTGTTCTTTCAACAAACTCATTGATTGGTGTGATTTGTGGGAAGTAGTCGGTTTTCTTAACGGGATAACGGTCACCATTACCGGTTACGTTCTCACCGGCATAATTTTTGAAGAAATATGGCCTACAAACCACACCAAACCGTTGTTTTTTCAGGATGACATGGCAGCCCTTGAGTCTCTCAGGTTGGTCTTCATCCCAAATGCGGCAATTTTGCTTGTTTACATGCCCAGTGGACTAGATATCGGCATCATCGCTTTTCAAGAGCCCATAGAACCAGAGACAAAGAGATCCCCAACTCTCCTGTCACTGGAAATGTGAGAGCCGCTCACATACCGAACTTTGACAGATGACTGGATTGGGTAGGTCTTGACGTTTTGCAATTGGAATGACTGGAACGACCAGATTGAAATTATACCAAAATATATGTGAACGGAGGAATTTGTTGCCGCCGTTGAAGATCACTAATAAAAATGTAAAACAATGAAAATCAAAGAAAATTCGAAATTTAATTATATTTCATTAAACGTTTTGCAATTGTATGCATAGTAGCATTAATTTTCAGTTACCAATGATTGAAAACATTTAATGATTGAGAACTAGCAGGCTTAATTCACCTTATTAAGTATTGAAACATTAAAAGTCAGTTGTTTTAATATACTATAAAATCTTAAAAAATAATTTGAATAGTTTCGCCATTTATTAAAAGTCCAATATATAATAATTTGCAATCGTATTAAATGTTGGGTGTTTTAATTTAAATGCCCAAAAATTCGTATTTTGTTCGATCTGGCCACAATGGAAAATGTTATAAAAAACGCTTATTTTGCAGCCCTCTCACACTGGAATAAGTTGGGCATCCCATTATCCCTGCATAGAACGAAGCGATGCCACTTGGGAAGGTCGACTGGCTTCATTTCTTCCACAAGCTGTATTTTGTACCTTTTAAATTTAAAATATCGTTGTTAAATATGCCAAGACGTTCAATACGTTAGTCCGAGTTACTGCGAACGTCGCCGAATCGATTCCCCACGGTCTTTGATTACACTCTCACTAACTACGGCTGCTATATTTTCTTCACTGCGTGCTGAAGGTGGTCTATTCGGTTGAATATTATCCAATCAAATTGTCAAAAAAGGCTTGCGGTATTTTCGCTAGTTGGCGCTGAAAGCGCGTAGTTCTAGTTTTATTCGTCGCATCGGGTCATGCTATACCTTTTTGGAAATCCCATTCCACGCGCTAACACGTGTTTGATTGATTGCCTTTTTTTTTAAGTCGTTCGTGAGTTATAGAGTCGCAAACATGGAGCAAAATAAAGAGAAAATACGGCATATTTTACAGTACTACTACGATAAAGGCAAAAATGCATCTCAAGCCGCCAATAAAATTTGTGCAGTTTATGGACCCGATACAGTTTCCATTTCCACCGCACAACGATGGTTTCAACGTTTTCGTTCTGGTGTAGAGGTGGTCGAAGATGCGCCACGCTTCGGAAGGCTTGTCGTCGAAAATTGCGATAAAATCGCTGAATTGGTCGAAAGAGACCGGCATAGTAGTCATCAAACCGTTATAAACCATTTGAAGAAGCTTGGAGTCACTAAGAAGCTCGATGTATAGGTGCCACACGAATTGATTCAATAAAAATACCGCAAGACTTTTGTTCTGGGTATAAAAAGAAGTGAGGCTTTTGGAAATATGTATATGAACATTTTCCTTCATATGAAAGATTCCATAAATATGTCAACACATATTTTTTTTTCTTTAAAAAAACTTCAATTAATTTGACAACTATCCTAAATAAAAAAAAAAAACCTGCCTACTCTGGGATTAGCAGGGATAGTTGTCAAATTAATTGAAGTTTTTTTTAAGAAAAAAAAAACATGGCGAGCTTCCAAAAAAAATACGATTTAACTTAAAAAGACCGATTATTTTCTATAGTTGATCGTGTTAAATATTTTTCGTGTATTTTTTCGAAAAGTTCATCAAAACGAAAAATTTAAAAAAAAAGATCCCCAAAAGTCAATTTCTACAAAAGTTATGGCTATTTGAAAATAAAAAAGTCATTTTTTTTTAGCAAAAAATAGCAAAATTCATAACTTTTTTGAAGTTGGAAAAATTTTGAAAAAATTCTCAAAAATGTTTTTCAAAGGGTAGAAAAGGATGGATAAGTTTCAGCAAAATCTAAAGGGGTCGGGTTCAAAAGTGGTCGATTTGGTATGGAATACCCCATACATACCTATATCACCTCCCAGACAGTTGTGGAATGCCTCGCCATGTACCAGTAGACATTTTAACGGTACATGAATCCCAAGAATTAATAATTGAAATGGCATGTATGTGCCCGTTTGTAGACAGCGCTTGTGCCAACTCCCTTTTTTCAGTGCCAAATGCAATGAAGTGAATGCCATAAATACCAGACAGTATACTGCCTGACACAGACGCATATATTTATCAAATAAAAAAAAGCATAATAAAGAATATTTATGAATGAAGCGCATACACACAACCAGAAAATTAGGTATTAACCACGTATGACACTTGGTTATTGAAGAACGGTGATGTGAGTGCGGACATGAGTGTCTTTATGCATGTAAATTATATACATACATATGTATATACAAATATATCTATATATTTATGTGCCTGCTTGTGTTTTTGCGCCTTTGAAAATGGCATTCGGTTAGACTGCATGTCTGGCGGATCCAAGAAAAGTCACACTGCAGAAGCTTGCTGCTGGTGGCCGATAAGTCAGACTTTGAGACCGCGTAAGTGTCCTTCTAAAATGGAAACGACAGCGACAAGTGCTTAACTGGCGAACATGGCTTTGTTGTCAATTGTTGTAACATGAGAATTGCATTGTGATGACTGTCAAGAGAGAGGGAGTAGCGGTTTAACAGAACAGTGAAATACACACATACATATGAAGAGACATACTTATCTGGAAACATAATTTTCATAAGTGCCACATATGTTGGTATAAGTGTATGTGCATAGGTGTCTGTGGCATGCACCACCCACACTAAAACATACATACAAACAGACATACTTGCGTATATACATACATATTTATATAATAAGACTATATTAGAACCTGCGAAAAACAATGGCATCATGTTAACTGCCGAAGTCGCTCGCTGCATGTCTACATGTGAATATGTATGTATGTATGTTTGCATGTTGACATTTTGTCTTAGAGTTTTGTGAGTCTTTTTCCCAACTCCATTGTCTTCATATTTGCCGCATGCTTCTGCCACTTCGGCTTAAATGTGCAATACGCCGGGGGAGCGGTGCAATATTCAGCATTATTTTTTCAGATTTTTTCAACACTTACTTATGTATATGTATGTATGTTTGTAGGTGCGTATGTGAAAGCGATGAAGTGATTATTACATACAATGTTAGAACAATTACAAATCGGCGCGCGTACAAGTGTGAGTTGAAAGACCTCAAAGTGTGACAATTGCCGTATCTAGCATCTGTAAATCGCGACAAAAAACATATGTGAATGCAAATATACATTTGTATATACCTGTATGTATATGCCTGTAGTTATCATTTTGTTTGTGCATTCAAAGCTCTCATATATACGTACATATATGATAACCTGAGTATGCTAAAATGCGTGTGTGTTCTTTAATTACATATGAGCTTGCGCTCATGCATATAAATATGTTTATTTGCCTATAAGTCGATCTGTTGATGGACATGTGTAAAATGTACAGTTTTTTGTAATTTATGTAATTTCAACAATGTATTTTATGACATGTTTTATGGTGTAATTGTACATTTATGCGGATGTATGTTGAACAAATGTCATGCCAAGTGCACGATTACAGTGGAAAGAACTGAATTTTGGGTGAACAAAAAATATTTTGTCTAAATTTTTTTTAATATAAATTTAAAAGTGCGTTTTGATGTTAAACTATTTTTTTTTAACGACAGTTGGCAACTCTGTTCATGTTGTTAATATTTTTTGCGTTTCAAAAACATTTCTCCTTTACTTTGATACATACTCAATAGAGGAATTTTTTACTGTTTTAGAAAGATATATGCAGTTAAATTCACAAGAAGACTCTTTTGAAGTCTCTTCTGAAGAGGAGGTTCAATAGTATCAATGCCTGTTGCTATAACACTTTCGTTTTTAGTCTTACCTCTGTCAACGAATGAGTGAAAAATTATTGTAATACATAAAAAACCTCATGTCCATCCTCATATTACACCTATGAGTTAGCCTCAGCATCTGTGATCGCCTTAAGTGGTTGTATCCACATGTCGATTTAAAAATACCGATTTTTTGCATAATAAAAGGTGATTCATTTCGAGATTCCCTACTTTTTTAAAGAAAAAACACAGAAGATTCAATTTTAGTGCGGAATGCTTATTATCATTCGAAAGAACATTTTTTGACTTTTATTTTTTGAGAATTATCTCTTTCTAATGTTGGCTCAGGCTACGTCTCAGTCCAATTTCCGATTACTCGTTCGCGCACACGGTCTGGTAACTGGTGAATGACATCGTGATGTTTTGCTTTGCTTAGACTTCCGATTTTACATATCACCACATGAAAAAGTCTAACGGCGTGATATCACAGGATCTTGGTGCCCAACCGACTGGCCCAAAACGTAAAATTATCTGCTCACCGAAGTGTGGTCACAATAAATTCATTAATTGATGCGATGTGTGGGATTGGATCAAAATATTTTGATGCGCCGTCTTGTTGAAACCAAATGTGTGCCTAGATCACGAGTATCAATTTCGTAATATTCTTGGAACTTTTCAAGAGCCTATAAAGAGACGCGGTGTTATTTGGGAAATTCGAGCGGCCTCAGTTCTGGCACAAGACGTATTTTGTGCGCTTTCAATTTAAGATCTCGACGTAAATGGGCCAAGTCGTTCCATACGTCAGTGCGAATTGCTGCAAACGCCGAATTGACCCTTCGTACTGGATATGGTCCACTCGGTGGAATATTATTCAAGCATTCATTGGGTCTGGTGCTGCGAATTGCACGTATATATATATATTTGTTAGGTAATGATCAATGGAATAAGACTTTCTATAATAATTCCAAATTTTAAGTTACAGTGATGGTAAATTTTTTTACAAAGATAATTTTTTTTTAGAATTATGCGATTTTGCAAAAATAAAATTTTGGCTATTTCCTCGATCATTATACTTTTCCATATATGTACATTTTATATAATACATCTCTTTGTAATTGTCATAATTTTAATAAGAAACATATTTTCCGTTTATGGGCATCTTTTTCTGGAGTCTCTTTGAAAATCGCCTTCAGGATCAAAGGAATCCAAAATGTTTCAATATAGTGGATACTAACAGAAAGCTATGGGCCCAAGGCTTAAAAATACAAGAGAAAGAAGATTTTTATTTATTATTTCAAACATTCGCAATAGTAAAACTTATCTAAAATATGCAAAAAACAAACATAATAGCATTGAAGATAGCGGATATACCATTTTAATGAGAAAACCGCACACTTTCTTAAACTAATTCAATTCGATAAATTTATTGTTGCTTTTACTTGTAGTTCGATTGACAAGAGAGCAGAAGCGAACGGAGAAATGGGGACAGCTAATGTCATATTCTCCATAAAACATTTTATCCATAAATCTTTGATGTTTTTGTTGCAATAATTTTCGGGAGTTTTTGTTCTATTGTTGAAAAATATTCACACCATAGTTTGCGAAGAATTTTTCTAAAATATCTCAGTCTAAAAGACTTCATATTTATGCTCTTCAATGCTATTTTTTCTGTTCATCCGACAATTAACTGTGATCAGTATACGTGTACATGTGTCTATTTGGGGTTACTTTTGTTTCTTATGTTGCATTAATTAATGCGTGTATGGCATTTATTCGTTCCACTAACAATAGCGCACATTCTGAATGCTCAAACACCCACTTGTAGCACATAAATTCATACGTACACACATACATATGTAATTGGATCAAAATATTTATGAAGTCCATGCGTTGAACTCAATTTCGCGGCAAACATTCGGGTTACGAGCACGAATTTTAAAGTCAACTGTATATATGCCCCGGCATTCTGATTAAGTCCCAGCAAATTGCTTGCTACACTGTATGAAATAGCAACAAAAGCTGAAATTTTCTTCCATTGGCGATTTGCAATATGAAAGTGTTTATGATTACCACATTTTCCCCCTCAGTGTTTTATGGCAGTCATATAGTACGGCAGCGCAACTCAGTTACCGATTTGTTACCCAGTCATATATTAGTTACACATACGTATACACACACATATATACAGTTTCTATAGATTTAAATTTGCACCTTGTATTTGTATTTGACTTGGCTTGAGGCGCTTATACCTCCACAAACCTTACGCCGCCGGTCTCACGCTTTCCACCGCTTGTGACTTTAAATAATCAATTCTAATTTATCTGTCATTTTGTTTTATGATTGCGCTGAGCGCCGTGGACAACAAGCTATTTGAGAACAATTTGTTGGCGATTTTGTATTTGTGATTTCTTATGTGCGGCTGTAACATACATACATATGTATGTGTTGTGAATTTAGATCGAATGAAGTCATTGAGTGTTGTGTGATGAAAATTGCGATTTTCAATGAGTTCTTTGGAGAAAGCGAGATGATAATTTGATATCCAGTCCTATGTTGAATTGTCAGAAATTTTGGATATTTTGGCGAAAAGTAAGATGTGCAGATAAGTAGTATATAAATTATTATCAAAGGTTACTTGATTAGGTTTTACAAAGAGTTCCTTAAATCGGAAACATGTACATATGAGCTGACAACTTCAAATTTTTGCCAAACTTGCCAAATTTTTAACCAATATCATGTGTCGTATTATCAAAAGAATCGAAATTAAGTTTTTTATTGGTTACAATTCACTAGATAATATTACATATACATATGTATATAGCATACAATTCTCAGCCCAAGTGATGTTACTTTTTTTATATATATTACGTGACGATTTATTTCCTTTTAATAAATAGCTTGTGAGATGTCATTCAATAATTATTTTCAAATTAAATACAAAATAAAATGACAAATGGTATAATCTCATATTCCATATTGCTTGTAACTAAGTCAAAAACGCGTATTGAAGTAAATATAGTATATGTATGTACATATGTATGTATAGTACAGTGAAACCTCTACTTGCGGACACCTCCAATAAGCGGGCCCCTCTCTTAACCGGACAAAAATTCAGGAACCAAGTTTTACATTGCGTTTTCAGAACAAATTCCACTCTAACAACCGGACCCTCTCGTGACCGGACGCGGACACTTTTTTTACTACTTTTTATTTTCATTACCTCTCGAAAGCGGACGCGGACCTTTCGACAAGGGACAAGAAACTTGGATTCCTGAACGAAAGTGTAAAGAAAACAGTAAAAACCTCTGATGAGCGGACGCGAAACTCTTTTTTGAGGACAACGAAGACCAATAATTGAAGTAAATGTAGAGTAACTAACCGAACAGCCGAAATCTATATACAAGTAATATGAGTACATACTCGTACACACACCATATGTTAAACTGTGAGGACAAGCGGTAACTTGCTAAGATGTAACGGGATCTATATGTAGCAATTTGGAGCTATTAACATGAAAAAATAAAAATTATGATTCATTTGATTTGTCTTTGCAAAACGTTTAAGTCGTGTTAACCGGGAAAATATGCCACAAAAAAAGAAAATACTTTCTATTAAAGAAAAAAATGGAAATTTTAAATGTGTTGGAGAAAGAAAATTTATCTGTTCGTGCAATCGGAAAAAGGTTAGTGCTTTATAATAGTACAATTTTTTTTTACTTTTATTTGTTTGCTTTTAAAGATTCGATATTGGAAAATCCCAGGCTGCCACTATTGTGAAAAAAGGAAGACATTAAAAGGATATGGTTGAGTGGTGATAACATAAATAAAAAGAAAAACTTCTTAAATAGTGATGGTTCAAAAATAGACAATTTGTGTTTTGAGTGGTTTGTCAAAGCCAGAAATCAAAATATACCAGTGTCGGGCCCTATTATAAAGGAAAAAGCAAAACAAATTGCGGGTCAATTAGGACTTCAAACTTTTTCGGCATCAAATGGATGGTTGGAAAAATGGCGGAAACGACATAATGTGACTTTCAAATGCATATGTGGGGAATCTGCTGAGGTTAATCCTGAGGATGTACATCAATTCAAACAAAAGCTACCAGACTTATTATTGGGCTACAGACCAAAAGATATATTTAACGCAGATGAAACTGGACTTTTTTTCCGGGCTTTGCCAAATAAGACTCTTGCCTTGAAGAACGAAAAATGCGTTGGCGGTAAGTTATCGAAGGAAAGATTAACAGTGCTATTGTGTGCCAATATGGCTGGAGATAAAGAAAAACCGTTGGTGATCGGAAAAGCAGCATGCCCACGCGCGTTTAAAAAATGCGATATAAAAAATCTGCCAGTTGAATGGAAGTCAAATCCCAAAGCTTGGATGTCTCGTGAAATTATGTGTGATTGGCTACTAACTTTTGATAAAAAAAATGGGCTCTCAGATGAGAAAAGTTTTACTATTTTTGGACAATGCCACAACTCACCCTCGAGATATTAAACTTAATAACATAAAGTTGATCTTTTTACCTGCTAATACAACATCCATTTGCCAGCCCCTCGATCAGGGAATTATACAGAATTTCAAATGTCACTACAGATGCAATATTATCAAACATATTTTAACAAGAATAGATGAAAGTTCAATGAACAAACTTTCAAAAACCTTTGACATTTTGGAGGCTATTTATTTTATTAAGACTGCATGGGACAACGTAACGATGGAAACAATTAAAAACTGTTTTTCTAAAGCTGGTTTACAGAAAAGTTTGAACGAAATTTCTGACTTCGATGCAGAGGACGATATTCCCATATCTACGTTATCGGCTTTGATAAAGCTTTTAAATGAAAATGGGCAAGGGCAGCATTCCGATGACTTTTTGTTAATCGACGAAATTGTTACTACAGAAGATGATAATATTGACATTGTTATTGACGAAACGGTTACTGACGAATTATCTGACAGAGAAACTGAAGACCTCAATGAAGTATGCGCTCAGGATGCGAGTCAAATTAAATCATACACTGAAGCACTAAAACAACTTCGTTGCATTAAAAAATTCGTTAGTGACGACGTTACTGGATTTCAGTACGCCAAAAACTTGGAAAGTCATCTTGAAAACTGTTTTATAAAACAGAAACAAGGAAAGTTGCGACAGACTTCGGTAAAGGAATTTTTAAAAGTCCAAACATAAATAAATATGTTCAATATATTATAACTATGAAACATCTCGCAATAAAAATGAAATATATAAATTAAGTTACCAAGAAATCTAATTTATTTAAAAAGTAGTATGTGTATAAATTTTAGTAAAATTTTTATTCGCCCACTCCTACAAGCGGACCCCCCCCATAAGCGGACAAAAATTGTGGAACCGTCAGTGTCCGCTTGTGGGAGGTTTCACTGTATATATTAATTACAATAGCGCCAGCGCTGATCGCTTGTCAACTGATTTCGTATTCCACTTGAATGTTATTACCTTTTTATTCAAATTTGTAAGTATAACCTGTACTACTGACTTAATTGTTGTTAAAAAATTTGTTTGCATACTATATATTATACATAAGTAGGTAAAAGAGCCGGTTGTAGGGCTATTTTTAAAACACTGCTTTGGATTTTAAATAAACAGTAAACATACACATGTATATATGTATAATTATTAGTACATAAAGACGTAATCGCTTTCATGCGATATATTGTTGTTTTTGTTTTCTCTGTGTGAATTGTTAGCGTTAATTAATTGTTGCAATTATGTAATTGAAATTAAATCGAGAAGTACATTTTAATTCATTGACGATTATAAGTTTATATATTAACAATATTATATATAGTATTAAAGTTTATTTTCGCCCTTTGAGTATTTTTTGCGTGCAAAAGGCGAACATTTACATAATTTCTTCTGAGTGAATGACTTGTTCGAGATTTAGAAAAACTTTTATATTCTACTTTCGAACATGTAATGAAGAGTTGGTAACTTTAGTAACGGTTTTTATGGTCTAGGATTTAAATAAACTTGGTGTGGAATATGATAATTCGGTTTATCAATTTTGGTACATTATAACCATTCTCCATATACCAGGTGTAGCGAAAAAACTCTTGCGAAATTTTGTTTCTAAAACTCGAACGAAAATCATTTCTGAGTCGAATTGTGACTGGCGATGAAAATTTGATTTAAGAAATCTAAATGAAAAAAATTATGGGTTAATTCGGGACTGCAAAAACCGATCGATTCTGTAAGAAAGCAATGTTATTTGTTTGGTGGAATCAGAAGGGTGTGGTATATCATGAGTTTCTAAAACCTGGTGAAACGATTAAAACTAAACGCTACAGACGACAAATGATCATTGGAATCATGTATTATTCGAAAAACCATCAGAATGGACCAGGCGACACGGCAAATTAATTCTGTTACATGACAATGCACCTGCACAGAAAAAAAAAAATCGGTTTAGGATACAATAAAGGTACTTGGCTGGGAGCTGGTACTTCACCCGCCGTATTCACCAGACTGGACCCTTTCCGTTTACCAATTGTTTTCATCGATGGGGCATGCATTGGCTGAGCAGCACTTCAATTACTATGCAGAAGTCGAAAATTGGGTGTCTGATTGGTTTGCTTCAAAAGACGAACATTTCCATTGGTATGGTATCCACGAATTTCTAGAAAGGTGGTCAAAATGTGAAAAAGGTAATACTTTGTATAAATTTTTTACACAACACACCTGGTATATATGTATGTATATATATATATATATATATCGTTTTTGAATGAATTTCTGGTGTGCAGTGGCCTACTTTTTGTTATTAATAATACACAAAGCTATTATACTCTATAAAGTTATACGTTATAATGATACGATTTCGGCGGTTTCGAATTTCGATATCTCAAAAATAGAGGAATTATTCGCTTATATACAGGTCATGCCTAAATCAGCTCAGCTTGTCAAACTGATTAGTTATTCATAGGTACACTTTATTTGCTCTTTGTCGTTTCTTTCTGGGTGCTATAATCTTATTGGCAAACCCTGTTCGGAGAATATAATATTATATATAACGGGTGATCCAAGCAGAGTTTCATTATTCAGTAGCCCTTTTTTAACTGATCACGCGTGAGTCGTGTTGAGCTATTTTTTTGTTCGGTATTGTTTGGCATTTCATCATGAAAAGACTTACGCCTGAACAACGTTTACAAGTCATTCAACTTTATTATTGGATAATATTCGACCGAATAGACAACGTCCAGCAACAGTGAAGAAAATATTGCAGCCGCAGTTCAGAGGGTACCCAAAGACCGTGGAGAGTCGATTTGGAGTCGTTCGCAGTAACTCGGCAGACGTATGGAACGACTTGGGGCATTTCACGTTGATATTTTAAATTGATAATGTACAAAATACAACTTGTGCAAGAACTGATAACGTTTCACCTTCCCAAGCGACATCGCTTTGCTCCATGAGCTCTTGAAAAGTTCCAAGAAGATCCGAAATATTCGATTAAAATTTTGTTCTGCGATGAGACTCAATAGGTATATAAACAAGCGAAATTGTCGCACTTGAGACGAAGAGTAACCTGAAGAGATCCAAGTGCTGCTATTTCATCCAGAAAAAAACATCGGTTTCGTGTGGTTTGGAGGCCAGTAGAATCATTAGTCCATATTTCTTCAAAAATGATGCCGGTGAGAACGTAACAGTTTCGTCAGTTTTCAGTCAAAGCGCTGAAACGTGTCAACGAAAATTGGACTCAACGGATGAACCATCTGAGAAATAGCCATGACTAACATTTGACAGAGGTAATGTTCAAAAAATAAATGCCAAAGAATGTTCTTTCGAATGCTAATAAATATTTCCCATTAAATTGGAAGTTTCTGCGTTTTTTCTTTAAAAAAGTATGTATTTTAGGCATATAGTCTTACAGTTATATAATTAAAGTGCAGACTTTCGGTAAGAGTTAAGTTAGTAGTATATTAAAAGAAATCCCCAATTTGGAACTTTTCGGTCAAATCTTCAGTAGAAACTAAAGATACTGCAGCGTTTATAACCGTTCAAACCTTTATGATGTATCACACTATAATACGACACATATATTTTTCGTAATTGCGAAATTATCGATTTGGTTGCAGCACGTAAAACACATGATTTTACACTTCGGTTGCGGATACCGCCTTCAATATAAAAAAATACAAATGAGGGAAGCAATTGACATTTCAATTTAAACTTCCTTTGGGGCAATCACACCCAGAAAAATATGTTTTCTACCAACCAACTACAAATATCAATACGAGTACGGATATGGGCATGTTATGTCTTTGGTGCAATCATAAAATCGATATTTGGTCAAGTTGGCCTTAATTAGTTTATTTCTATGTGTATAAGTGATTTCTTAGTTGGTAAATGGGTTTATGTGAAAAAATGTGTGCATTAGTGCTTTCATGTCAAGAAGCGAAGCATGACTACCTCACGTATATACAGAGATGCTAGTTCAAAGCTTATATTTTACTGCTTATGAGCTTACAAATGCGTTAATTCTAAGGAGTGTCTCCAATCTATTAGACAAGAAAGAAATGATTTACGAAACATTAAACACGAAATTTATAAGAAATTAAACCTATGAGCCATATATTGTATAAAGTATATAGCATAAGAGTTTTTCATGGCCAATTACGTACCATTTAGGAAATCTTGAATACTTTCACAGACAATAAATAACCTTAGCACTGAATTCTGTGCAGAAAAAAGTGAAAAAAAAAATTCTTGCTGACTTATGTCATCTGCTGTGCTTAAAAGGCGAGTCCGACTAGTCACTAATTGCTTGAAGATGTACAGCTGTGTGCTTAAGAAATCATGAAAATTGGCTGAAACGTTGAGTGGGCAGACGCAGCTGGAGATTTCGAACTGAACATAATTTAATTGTAGAAGTTTGCTTTCGAAAAGAATGCAAGATTCATGCAAAATCGCATAGCCAACTGAAAAGTTGCGCACTCGAAGTGCTATATGCATAAATAAATATATGTCCGTATGTGTGTGTGTTTTCAGTCATCAATTTCAACTTGGCCTCCGCAATGGAGCACTCTTTAAGCAATGCATTTTACAGTATGAGATTGGCATCAATTACCTGTTGCTTAGCTAATTTGCATGCAACATTCAAGTGCAACTCACAGACTTTCATTAGACTAACTATTTCCACATATTTATGTGTATGTGTGTGTTGCTGTGCATAACTATATTATTTGCATATTTAAGAGTACTTAGTTGCACAAACTCAACTATGTAGAAATTGTTAGTTTTTATAGACATTAAAGCATTTCCGACGCTTGCTCAGCGCAATTAATTTACATGCAACAGCTTTGGCATTGTTGCTGTACCTTTTGTGGCAGCGCTTTAAATCGTACATTTGTGGCTACAAAGCGTCAAAGATGCCACAAAGAAACGTATCTAATACGCGATAGCGCTAAATACCATAAGCACATACACACAGACATATATATAGTGCATACACATACTCACATGTGTGTGGGCACTTTTCACTTGCGCTTCGCCGCCGCCAGTGGAAGTGGAGCGTGGCTATCTTTAGCAAAACTTTCGCGTCGGTCACTGTGAGTGCCCTTCAAGTGATTTAGCACGCTAATGATTGCTAGAACGTGTTGATGACTTACTAGCCACACACATGCAAACTATATACAAATGTATAAACCTATATGTATGTATGTGTGGATATAAACTTTGCATGCACTTGTGTCTTGGCTGTCGGGCAATGTGGGCCAAACTGTGCGAAGTGTGAATGCACTCAATTAGAGCACATAAGATAAAGAAAACAAAAAGCAGCAACAACAACCAGCACAGCGAGTATCAAGCAAAAGCGCATTGTGCTCAGCGCCTACGCGTCGGAAATGTGTACATGATAGGTGTGTATCCATATCGGTAATTAGATAAAGCACCTTTCTTTCGATAATAATTGCAATATATATGCATACATACAAACAAACACATGTATAACCATATATGTTTGTGTAAAAGCCGGTTGATTCCAAGCTATTTCCAGTGCAAATTCAATTAAAACGCTTAGAGCCACAGCCACAAAACAATTGCTAGAGCTAATACAAAATACGCGCGGATATTTCACTTGCATATATCTTTATAAAGGGTGCACCAAAATATCATGTATATGATATTTAGGGTTGAAGACCCTAAACAAAAAGAAGTAAGAAAGGCTTAAGTTCGGGTGCAACCGAACATTTTATACTCTTGCAACTTGCAGGAATCAAAGCCAGAATGAAAAATGTTAACTATATGATCGGAATTCAAGCAATTTTATATAACTCATACATTGATCGACATATTCGGTATAAGGTTTCTTAGAAACACGAAAATCAAAATATATATTATATGGAATTTGGGGTAGTACCGACCCGATTTTATCTATTAACGATTATCATGCCACATAATGGGTTGTCAAAAAAGCCTTGCGGTATTTTTATTGAATCAATTCGTGTGGCATCCATACATCGAGCTTCTTAGTGACTCCAAGCTTCTTCAAATGTTTTATAACGGTCTGATGACTACTATGCCGGTCTCTTTCGACCAATTCAGCGATTTTATCGCAATTTTCGACGACAGGTCTTCCTTAGCGTGGCGCATCTTCGACCACCTCTACACCAGAACGAAAACCGTGAAACCATCATTGTGCATAAACTGCACAAATTTTATTGGCGGCTTGAGATGCATTTTTGCCTTTATCGTAGTAGTATTGTAAAATATGCCGTATTTTCTCTTTATTTTGCTCCATGTTTGCGACGCTATAACTCACGAACGACTTAAAAGAAACGACAATCAATCAAACGCGTGTTAGCGCGTGAAATGAGCTTTCCAAAAAGGTATATCTTGACCCGATGCGACGAATAAAACTAGAACTACGCGCTTTCAGCGCCAACTAGCGAAAATACCACAAGACTTTTTTGACAACCTAATACATTATTATGAATAAAACACGCTTTCTCATTTTCAATTAGTTAACTCACATATTGGCCGGTATATGAGGTATAAAGTATTGACCCGATTCATTTTTGATAAACAGAATTACTATTGTCAGGAGAGGATTCTGACTGAATTTCTATTGAATGAACACACTCACCGATATTTTCAGTCAAAGGTCAACCATAGATACTGAGGTTCACATATTTGGTGCCTAGAGTTTCCGTAGGATTTGGGAAGCTTTTGGTCATAAGATGGCATGCTTTAAGAAAATTATTAGTGCTAAGTTTCATACTGTTTTATCGATTGAAGATTGACTGAAATGGCGACAAATTGAAATCTTGCGTTAGTTTTGGGACACCCTGTATATGTACATTAGTTATCTACATACATACATATATATATGTATATGCTAAATATATAATTGTTATTAGGGGTGTAACTACGAACTAGCCGCTAGACTTTACTTCTGTTTAACAGGCCAATTAAAAAGTTCCCGGCTTACCATAGAAAAACACATTTTTTTGGCAAAATTCGTTTTTTTGTATTCAGGAGTGATACACTAAGTAAAGCGACACTCCAACTTTTAGATATCATTTTTGAATTACTAGTTTTCCTTTACTTCAAAATAGGCCTCAGCTCCGGCGATCACCTCTTCATTTTACGAACATTTTTTGCCAGTAAGCATTCTTTTGAGATCTGAGAACAGAAACTAGTTGCTGGATACCGAAACAATTGGAAACCCAATTCATGGTTTTTTTATCATTTTCGCTGATTTGTGACACAGTACGTTGTCTTGTTGAAATAGTACTTAAATTTTCTTCAAATGCAGCCATTTTTCTGCAATTTTGTCATGCAAACGGTCCAATAGGTCTATTTAATAGTCGCTATTAACGCTATTTCCTTTTTCAAGCTAGTCAATATACAGAATTCTATAAGTTTGCCAGCCGACTCTTTCATATTGTGACCCTTTGGAGCGCGTTCATCGTGTGCAGTCCACTCAGATGACTACCGTTTGGACTTCGGAGTGAAATGATGAAGTGTTTCATCCATTGTCATACAACGACGCAAAACTCGGGTTTATTACGCTTGAACACTGCCAAATACCGCTCCGAATCATCAACTCGTCGTTTTTTTTTTTGGTCAAAAGTGAGCTCATTCGGCACCCTCCTTACACAGAGCTTTCTCATTCTCAAATATTCGTGAATGATATGATGTTGACGTTTAGTTGATATCTTTAGAGTGCCTGCTATGTCGAAAAAACTTCCTTTAATGTCATTCGAAATAATTTTGTGGAATTTTTGACGTTTTCGTCGGTAACAACTACTTTTGGTCGTCCCCTAGGGCTAGCGCCTTCTCATTTTACCACGTCTAAACTTAGCATACCAACTCTTGATGCATGATTTTACTGTGGCAGTGTTCGGAAACTCGTCATCGTTCTAAACAGCGACCGCTCAGAGGTGCAAACATATATAAGTGAAACTTTAAACGCGTTTTTCTCGAAACGACATTTTTCAAAATTGCTGACATCATAACTCAACGAGAAATAGACCGATCGACTTCGAATTAAAACTGGGTATAATTGAATGCATTTGCTATACAATGGACTACGATCCTTTTGATTGGTTGAAAGTTGTCAATTTGGCATTAAAAAAACGACCTTTTTTTTACCTAAAAAACGATTTTTTTTTCAAAATCATGCCATTTTGTTAATTTTTGATATTTTTCGAAGATCATAGCTTGTTGTATAGGAAATATATTTAAGTTTAATAAACATTTTGAATTTTTTGGTTTCAGCTACTCATCAGCACATAACTCCGTTATTTTTCAATATTTTTGTGAAAAAAAAATTAATATAGCTAAAAATATACTTCATTATGTCCATAGAACGTCGAAACATTCAATCTAGTATTTTCTTTTAAAAAAATTCATGAAAATCGCCTTTCATGCGTCACACTGGTATAGCCCCTTAATCCAATTTCAATTGACCTGTTAATCCCTCAACAGAACACGTTTCTCCTCTCATGGCTTCAACTGGAAGTTCGAAATCTTTATATCTCATCTTTTGGTCTTAGGAGAACTATTGACTCGATTGACTTGTTTTTGTTTGATATCGGGAATAGAATCTCTCTGAATTTCAGTAATACGTCTCATAGATTAAATACTGTTTTCACTAAAAAGTCAGCCATAAACACTGACATCCCTTAATTCAGTATCAGGAGACTTGAAAAGTTATGGGCAAATTTCAACAAATTCTGAAGTTATATGAGTATATAAGTATATAAGGGCATTTTAAAGAAATGGAAATCTTTCATTTTTGTTGAGTTAAAATGAACTTTTCTTCTGAATTTTTGTGTAATTAAATTTTATACGCATAAATTAATTAATTATATTTTCGCGCTCTTTGTTGTTGCTATTTCTTAGTACACTGAGTTATGCATGAACTAGCGTAGTTTGATCAATAAAAGTACGAAAAATTAAAATTTTGCGTGTGGATTACCAGAGTTCGTAAAACCATCAAAATACGCTCTTGCTCTGATGAGTAATATTCCGCAAGAGAACATCATTTCAAATACTCAGGAGCGCAAGCTTAACTAACATTCTCATCACAAAAAAACTCCTCACGTATTTGGCTCACTCATATATTAGCATGAGCGAGAATTTTTAAAAGATAACTATTTGCCTAACGCATCATCTTTATTTTTATCGCTCTGAGTGTTCAAGTGATGCGAAAAATAAAACTCATCTTTTTTTACTTGTCATTAGTATTAAAATTATTTACATACACACAATACAACTTAAATTAACGGTTAATCATGCATGTACCCAAAACTGTTAATATTTACACCAACAACAATTAAACTTTAACATAAATTTATAAATATACATACTCTCTAAGAGAATAAGAAATTGCTCAAGAGCACTCTCTGCTGCATTACCGAGTTTATACAAAATACTGAGTGCTGAAACCTGAGATGAGAAAAAGAAACTTAGCGCTCTTGTGAGGAGTATTATTTTGAGGAGCACGTACGTTTGCGGTAAATATTAGAGCGAAAAGATAAGATAAGTATTAAAGAGAAATATTCTAGAAGAGCACTCTTTCCTTTGAACTCACAATTGAGGAAATCAAAATTTATTGCTCCTCAATTGTGTTGTACTGAGGAGGAAGATAGAAATTTTACTCCTCAGTGATGAGTATTTGCGAACTCTGTGGATTACTATGTTTAACAAAACTTTGTGCAAAAACAATAACAAATGGCACACAACAAGAAATACACACGGTATGTTTTTGTAATGCATGTAAATGAAATTAAAATTGGCAAAAAGGGTTACAAGACTTGAGCAGCTACAGGTTGTATTGTGAAGGCAAAACCAAGAAAACGAAGAAATTGCACATACATACATATGTATATAGTGCACACATAGGCAAGGCTTAATGCTAAAATCTATAGGGTGGGCCATACAAGATTTTAAATTCGAAGATAGGGCGTAAAAGATTGAGTGTAGTGTTGCTGTATGGCACGTAGCGCCGTCCTGGAACGAAATGTTGCCCAAGTCTTCCTCTTCAATTTTCTTGAAGAAAAATTTGGTTAGCATTGCGCGATATCGCTCACCATTGATGGTTGCGGTTCCTTCTTCATTTTCGAAGAAAAATGGGCCGATGATTCCACCAGGCCAAAATCCGCACCATACGGTGATTTGTGCGGGGTGCGTTGGCTTCTAGACGATTACGTGCGGGTTTTCTGTGCCCCAAATGCAAAAATTCTGCTTGTTAACGTAACCATCGAGGTGGAAATGAGCCTCGTCCGAAAAGATGATTTTTCGGTAAAATTGACCATCCTCGGTTAAACGAATTTTGGAAATTTTTTTTAATATTTCCCAGTTTTCTTCTAGTGAATAGCGACCCATTTCGTAAATTTTAGACTTTTTACTGAATACCTGTCACTTTCCGAATGGTATTTCACGTTTCCAATTTCGAAATATAGATAATTCAAATTTAAAACGTTAGATGGCCCACCCTATATAAAAAATGCGTCAAGTCCGGAATGAGTCTGCGACTAGTCGCAAAGGAACATGTGAATAATAGCACTTTCGATCGATCTTATGAAACAAATTCTTTCCTTTTGTTTGAGCATGTCCTTTAAAAAGACTAATTATACCGAATTATAAACAAAGGTATTATTTTGGGCCTAGCTCATATGAATGATCAAATATGACCGGGACTGGTCCATTTAAATTGTGCGCGAATTGAAAGACTCTTCTTTTCTAGATTGCTACAAACCCTTTTGTTATACGATCACGATATGGCAATTAGGGCCGGTTTGGCAGCTGTTTGTTTACAGGGCAAAAGTTCTGCCTGGCGAGTTTTACCACGAAAACAAAAGTTCTACAAAAAGTTTGCGATTTCAATGAAATCACGGCTCCAGAATCCTTGAAAATGTTGCAGAATTATTTAAATAAGTACATATCTTTTATCATTCACACAAATAAAGGCATAAAGTATTTAGTCGAAAATCGACCTCACGCGAGAGGTCCATCCACCTACGTTGGTGACAATATTATTGAAAAAGTTAAAGAAGACGTGCTTGAAAACCGTCGTTTTGGCATCAGATAGATATCAGAGGATCTTAATATCTCTTATCCAACGACTCAACACAATTTGGTTAATATTCTGGTTATGAAGAGTATCGATGCTAGACTCGTATCAAAAGACCTGAATCTTTTGCAAAAATTACGTCAAATAAAGGTCACCAAGGAAAAGCTTGACAATGTACAGTTGGTGATAAATATGACGTAGAAACTGTGAAAACTCTAACTATCCAAAAATGAGTAAAAATCGAAATTTATTGAAGGTACCAAATGCCATCCCAGCATTGTCATGCTTGCCTTCTCTCAAAGCAAGCTTATTTTGAATGCGATTATAAAGTTTTGTATTAAAACAGGTGAAAGTGAAGTTTTTCTGTAAGTCCTGGTCAAAATTGATTGCTGCGTGAACTAGTTTTCCGTTCCTTTCTAACAGAGAGTAAACCGCCTGTACTCTCTTTAAAAATTAATACAAATTAAAATATTACTGGTCAATAAAATCTACTTGTAAAGTAACTAGTTGCTCTGCAATATTTCATTTAAAAAATCTATATTGACAGAATTGTGTTACCGTTACAATTTCGGTACCATGTTAAAATAACTTAAATCGACTAGAGTTTTAGGGAGAAAAATTAATTTATATAATTGGTATAAATTATTCAAAGAAGGTCGAGAACCACGTGCAGGACGGTCGTAAACATCAACTGGTGGTGGTGGCACTTTAATAAAATAAATGAGTTAGTGCTTGAGGATCAACGATTTACAGACATCGTTGGAATATCGAAAGGATCAGTGAAAACTATTTTGAAAGAACATTTGGGTCTAAGATTGGTTCCAAAACCACTCAATTTTTTCGAAACACAGCGTCGCGTTAACGACTGTGAAACAATGCTTTCCGACTACCAAAATGTTATGATACGTATTATCACTGGTGATGAGTCTTGGATCTATGCCTACGACGTGGAAACAGACTATTAAGAGGCTATTCTAGTCTAGAAGCATGAATTTTTGAAGAATACAGAAAAAAATTAAAAACTGAAAAAAGTAAAAAATTTTAAAAATTATGAGCTGGCGAAGTGGGGAGTCTCTAAAAATTTCCACGTGACCATGCCCATGATTTCAACCCTCCTAGTTATCTGAAACCAAAAAAAAAAAGATTATTAATCTAGAATAATGTCGCAATGGTCGGAACTACGGAAGAGTGGGAAACATTTTTTTTCACAAAGTGGCGACTACCTGAAAAAAAAAATATTTTTGATCACTTTTTCTGACTATTTAAAATGTTTTTAAAAATAATAAAAGTAAAAATTTCCTTGGGGATGGAGATAGTTTCAACCTATAAAGAAGACTCTATAAAAATTTCAAGTAAATCGGTCCAGTAGAACCTGAGAAATCGTGGGTATCGTTCCGAAAAAGTCAGTTTTGAGAAAAACGCGTTTAAAGTTTCGCGTTCCGGCCAAAACATTTTGGATGGCGGGTCAGAAAAATGCCTATATCTCCGAAAATAATTTGAATTTGGAAAAATCCTCTTGTACACATATTCTTGAATAGTTAAACTTTGAAAATAAAAAAACAAAAATTTCGATGTTTTTAAATTTCTAGACTAGAATACCCCCTTAATCGGCCGAATATCGTGGCGAAGGTGAGTCGATACCAAAAAATTACGTCCAAGCAGGTCAAAAAGTAAGATTACGTTGACAGTTTTCTTCGATTATCGAGGTTTGGTGCACTTCGAATTTCTTCCGGCCGGCGAAACTGTTAATAAGGAATATTTGAGTCTTATACGTTGTTTGCGCGTAGCTATTTGTAAAAAAAGGCCGGAATTATGGGTCGAAAAATCTTGGTTTTTGCAACAAGATAAAGCTCCGTTGCCTACTGTATTGATTCTTCGAGAGTTTTTCGCCAAATATCGTGCCGGAACCACCGCAATCATTTTATTTAGCTTCGTGTGACTGCCGTTCAGCAAACTCAAACGACCGCTCCGGGGAAACAGTTTTGAGTCAATTGAAGACATTAAACGTGAATCGCTACGCGCATTGAAGGCTATTCTGAAAATTGACTTTAACAACTGTTTTGAGATTTGGAAAAAATGTTGGCACAAGTGTATTGGTGCCAAGGGGATAACTTTGAAAGAGACGATATAGATTTTGAGGAATAATTAGAACTAAGAATTTTAAAATTATGAACAAAGTCTTACTATTTTCATAGTAGTATATTCAGATTTGAATAACAAGTTCAAACATACATACATACAACTTACTTTAAGTCGACTTATGCTATTTCAATATATTGCTGCGCATATGTACATATGTATGCATATTATTCCTTCGTCAAGACTGAGGGCAGGAAATGACAAACTTTTCGCAAACTTTCGCTAAACTTATACACCGACATTATAGATATGTATGTATATTAATTTCTATAAATTTGACCATATATACATACATATAAATTATATAAAGTATGAAAATATTAATAAATATGCGAACATGCGTTTAATATGCGCCAGAGTATGCGTGTTGCATGTACAAAGCACACAAATCATCACAACATACTTATATGTATATATACAGTGGCTCACAGCTTATTTTATGCAGAGCTTTTTTTGAACTTTACAGAGTCCTAACACCAAAATTGAATGTTATATAAAATAAAATTAAATGCTATTTTATTCATATGTAAATTATTTATTTTTAAATAGGAATTCAATTTTTTTCAAAAATATATTTTTTAACTTAAAAGGTAAAAACAAAAAATACTGCTATATTTCAGGTCACAGCTTATTTTATGCAGATTGCATGTATCTTAAAAACTAACTATTTACATATATTTAAACATAAATTTAATATTTAGTATGGTAGCCTTTGGCTTTAATCACATCATTCAGTCTTTTTGGCATCGAATCTACCAATTTTTGAGTGGTTTCTGGAGGAATTTTGTTCCACTCTTCTACAAGTGCTTTTTTCAACTGCTCCTTGCTAGATATTTGATGTTTTCTAATGTTATTATCCAAAAGCGCCCATAAATTCTCTATCACGTTCATATCAGGACTCTGTGCTGGCGGCGCCATTAAGTGCGGACAGTTCCAAATTAGCCAAGACTGCACAACTGCCGACTTGTGTTTGAGGTCATTATCCTGATAAAAACGGAAGTTATGTCGTATTCCCAATTTTTCGGCGCTTTGGAGCAAATTGTTTTTCAATATGTCCAGGTATACAGACTTATTCATCGTTTCTTCAATAAAAATCAAATTTCCAACGCCAGCTGCGGACATACAGGCCCAAACCATGACGCTTCCTCCACCATGCTTTACCGTAGCTTTAAGATTTTGCTTTTGGAGCTCGGTATTTGGTTTTCGCCAGACATAGCTCATTCCATCTGAACCAAAAATATTAAATTTTGACTCGTCTGCAAATATGACGCTATTCCAGAAGCCCGGGGTTTTGGTTACATGCTCCTTGGCGAAGGTGATTCTACTTAGCTGATTTTTTTTGCTTATAAATGGCTTCTTTCTAGCAACTCGACCATGCAAATCACGTTGACGCAGCACTCGACGGACAGTTTCAGCACAACACGTTTTACCCAAGTCATTCGCAAGTTCGCTGGTCAGCTTTGGTATCGATAATTTGGGATTTGCCTCTACTTTACGGACTATATAGCGCTCGTCGGTAGCATTAAAAATTTTGTTGGGAGCAGTTCTGCCTTTATTTTCGATCCTATTTTCATGAATGAACCGCTCAATAATTTTTTGTACAGTCGATGCATTTAAATTGACTACTTCAGCAATTTTTCGCTGCGACATTTCACGTTTAAAGTGATGAATTACAAGCTCGCGCTGCTCAATCGTTGTGCGACGATCCATTTCGTAAAAACACGATTATTGACACTCTCACGTGCGCGATAAGACTAATTATTAACTAATAACAATTCCAGGAACACTGTCGTGCACATAGAAATGCATAGAAGGACAAAAGAAAGAAGAGAAAAAGAAAAGAAATGCGCGCATAAAATAAGCTGTGAGCCTAATTCTGTTACTTTGTTTGCTTTTTATCATCTGGCAGTGAGGGAGTTGAGTTTTTTTCCTTTCTTTTTTGTTTAACCCTTTTGCTACACATATGTTTTAAAATTTGCATTGGAAATTTTACCGTTTTCATTTTATTTTTTTTGTTACAGCACTTTAAACACATAAATTCATAGTGCATAAAATAAGCTGTGAGCCACTGTACATATGTACACACATAATTATGTGTGCGAAGCAAGTTTGCACAAGCATCCACCATAAGCGAACTTGGTGGTGGCGGCTTAGCAAATAAGGCAACGGGAAAAGCGGCAAAAATCCCACTATTCAATTTGTAAACTTTTCATGTAACGGAAAACTTCACAAGTACAAAAGTCGTTGAGAAGCAAACCGAAGCGTACAAAGATACAAACACACAGCACATTTAAGGAAAATTCAGTCACTTTCGTTTATCAAGATAACAACAAATGAAGCAAGTCATAAATGCAATCACATTTATAAAAAGTATTGAGTACATTTGTGTATTTGTTTATTTGTATATGTGATTAACTCCGCCGAGTTGCTTACGAGCATAAGCAGAAGCTTTTGCGGCTATCAACATGTTTATCAACATCAACAGTTTGCGCAACAACATTCCCATGTTGATGGCCGTGCCGCTGTTGATGACGATGATGATGTGGTGGATGATAATTACAGCGCTGATGTTCATAATTTATGCATGACCATTTTCGTGTTCCCCGGTTGTTGGCGTTAGATGACTCGCGCTTTTTGGTCACTGCTGGCCGTTCGCTTTGTCCACTTTGTCCACTTTGTTCGCTTTGCCGCTGCCGTGCTGTACATATAGACTTAGTTATGTATTGACTTTGTCCATACAGATCGAATGGCATTCCGTTGCGTGCGGTGCTACAGGAGCCGCCATCGTGTAGCTGTCAATCGCCAAGCAATCGATAATTTCCAAATGCGTCGCACGAAAGTAACCCTAAACCGTAAAGGACTGCGCATATTATGAGTATACTAAACGAACTTCGTTTTTGTTTTTTTACTCGCTTCCAATTTGTGCTTCAAATGGTGTCCGAATAGTTTTGGTTGGATGACCTCAATGGGCCACAAATTGTTTCTGTATATAATTGCTTCAGGAGTTAATAGTTACTAGCAGTATAAATGTTTAAGCGAGTTGTTTTTAGTAAATAAGTTGACATACATATGTATGTACATATGTATTTACATATCAGTATTCTCGCAGATATACATACGTACATATGTATACTGTTATTATTATATTTGTCTGCATGTAATTATAAGTTATGACTCTGGAAATTTTAGTAACATTTGTGCACTGTATAAGTACTACTACAACTAGATGTACACTAACAAAAAATATGTAAACTCAGATATACATATGTATGAATCTACATACAGCACATAGGGGTGTGCCAACTTTTATCTCGGTTATAGTATTCCAGCATTTGTACCGCAAACTATTTCCATCGACTGTTTCGTATTGTATAAAATGTAATAATGAAAACAAGAAACTTCGTTTGTACCAAATCCTTAATATCTTTCCCAAATATGAAAGATTCCTTACCAGAACATCATTTTGATGGGTCTATTTGTATGACAGCTATATGCTATAGTGATCCGATCTGAATAATTGATCTGCAGATTACACCATTGTCTTAAGAAATGAGCTATGCTGAGTTTCGGGAAGATATCTTCTCACAGGAAAAAGATTTTCATACAACCACTTGATTCCCATCGTTCATTACCTTTATTTTATTGACGTGTTGATCAACATTTGATGTTGATAGACGTCCTCTCTCTGTCTTTGAATAATTTGTACTAATCAAAAAAACTTGCTCGCAACAGGCAATTATCCAACATCCGGATCTGAATACCAACGATTATTAATTATGAACATTTGGCACAGATGTCACTGACCTAGCAACCTAGAAAAAAATATTTCGACGAATGGGTTTTGCACAGAATTTAAATTAATTTAAATTAAGTCTTACTATTTTTTCCCACAGTTGTATGTAGCGTAGTATATTTTAGCATTCAGTTGTAAGTAAATATACGTGTGTATGTACATATAATGAAAATGAATACTCTAAACTTGAATCTAATTGCAGCAGTCGTAAATACATATTTAAATAACTTCATATTGATTATACCGCATATATTTAAATAATTTAAATTGTTAAAATGCTGAGATCATAATTGGAAATTACTAAAAATATAAAATATAAATATACCGATATATATACATACATATGTATTTTGTTTTGTTTACATCTTCTAAGGGCTATTCATTTCGAAATGTTGTATATTACATTGTATTTTGCATAGGTTTTAAAATATATCAGTGTGTATTGTCTATAGAGGTGACTCATACTCAAACTTACATATGTATGTACTAGGGTGTGTCATTCTGAGGCAACCTTTTAATATTAATATTAATATTAATATTAATATTAATAGAAAAAAAAGGTCATTCAAAAGATGAGCTCTTAATAGTAATATTAATATTAAGAGCTCATCTTTTGAGTGACTTTTTTCACATTTTCGAAAGTTTTTAGCCTGTTTTTCAGTTAAAAAAAAAGGTTGCCTCAGAATGACACACACTAGTATGTACAAATGTATTAACGTGATTATAAGCAAACCGTAGTGGATTTCTGAATGAAATCACATTTCATTAAAGCGACAATTAATCAAAAATGATAAATTACACCAAATTGACTTGATAAATATTCTCGTATTCGTCATTGTTTAACGAGCTGACCGATGTGGTTATTAATAATAGAGGCATGTACTATGAGCAAAAAATAGTAATACTTTGTTCATAATTTTGGAATTCTTAAAAGGGTTATGTACAGTTAGAAGGGCGAAAAAAGCGAATTTTCCAGAACTGTAACTGTAACTTTATTTAAGACTTTGTATTATTAAAAATTTTTATTTGGAAAGGAACTACAGCTGATCTCCCGAAACTATATCTGAACTGAATCCTTTAAAATTAAAAAATCAAACAGATTTCGTTGAAGTAATGTTAAATTCAGTAATTAATCAAAGGAATAAACGAAATAAAATTCTTTGATAAAATATCGGTTTCGCAAAAAAAAAAAAACGAGTTTTGACCACACTTTCGACCTTAAATTGTTATAAAAAATATTTATCGGTGAGAAAAAAGCTTCGATTTTTTTACTAAGAAATATATTAAAGAAGCTCGTTTTGAAATTTGAGACTAAGATTAGGGACAATTTAAAAAATTAACAAGTTAAGATAACTGTCATTTCTGTAATCTTTAAAAATTGTGGCAAGACTTGGTCCATATTTCATGTCATGTCATGGAAATCGAAATAAAACGGATACTTTTTTAGAGTGTTCAAAAAATCCCCATTTGATATTATGTGCTTCTTTAACCGTCGAAACACTCCTCGAACTCGATTTGTGGGATAGCCTTTAGCTCTTTCGGCGTTGCCATGTCTGGCGAATATGGAGGCTGTGCTATCGTCACACTATTGTTTTTGTCCAAGAGTTCACGAACAAATTCTTTGAATTTGTTTTAACAAATGAAAATCGTCAGTGAATAAAAACACTTCTAACTTTAATGACTCCAACAGTTAAAGTAAGCAACTAATACAACTTAAAATTTTATAGTACTTCAGGGGCTGACACGTACATACATGTCATGCGTAATAAAAATAAATTTGATAATTGGATTATTCATCCCCCAGGCCCCCAAATCCTTTTAGCTGGAAGGAGAAAACGCAAGTTAGAAAGGAAATTTTTTAGTTTTTTTTGTTTTTTGGTGATGTTATTCACCAGTTCAAGTGGCTGCTTCTAACTAATGTGCTCATGTGCAGCCTCCTGATTTATATAGTTTCCGTCGTCCAGGTTAATGGATTGTCAATGAAAGCCCTGCGTGTCCTCTAGACGGTGCAATTTGCTTAACCCACCTAGCTCATGTACTCTGCCCGCTGAATATCGTAGAAGCGTGCTACGGTAAACAACCATTTTGCGTTCTGATGATTGCCGGGCTCCTGGAGGGGGTAGACGGGAGGTTGATGGTGATATTGCAAGCCCAAAGTGTCCTCTAGGTGATCCACTTGGAAAATTTTAATTTTAAAACACACTTCATGAAAATTGGTTTTGTCCTATACACAGAAAAACTTTGATTTTATTATATAGTGTATTACAAACAATAAAATTCATACAGACTCTTGTAGGTCAATGCACCATTAAGACTGGTCAGCTGTTGTTTCATTGAGGTAGGTCCAAGTATGGCGCTGGCTTCAATTTATCATGAGAAGCATCTGTCTGCAGTCTCCTCACATGTTAACTTTTTACACTTTATTTAGTTATACATATATGGCTATATATGTATGTATGTATAAGCCCTGCAGTAAACAGTAAAAGTTTTTCGATGTGCAAACAACAGCGGGTGAGCGCAGCAGAGTGTTTAGCGGGTATTTGAAAGGTGCAAATTGAACGTCTCAATTACCGGCTAATTAAAAGTTCGATGAATTTAGCATGCGTTTTTGCACAGTTAGCACATGCAGTCAATATGGTGACGGTATGGCGTATATACATGCATACAAACACACAACAAAACTAAAAACACAAACACATTTGACTTTAGCGAGTTGTTTTTGCTTTCGTTATTCAATATTGCACTGTTATACTAAATAATATACATATGTATGCAGATGTAAGTGAGAGTGCTAAGTGTATTTTTTATAGTTTTTGTTTGCATATGTGTACATATTTACTGTTAGTTAAAGTATAATATACGAGCCGCAGCTATGGCATTATGAGCTTATAAGCTTAATTGCGCACTGCGCCAGCGCATTCAGCCGTCAAACAAGGTGGCAGTGATGACATCGCAGTGCATACGGTTTATAGTGTCTGCTAACAGATACATACATACATACATACTATATATCCCTGCATACTCTTACACATGTAATCAATGGCTTTAGCCGCTTAAGACCATCGCATACGTTGGGTCCACCCCATTTAGACAACACCCTTAACTACACTGAATGTCCCAAGAGTTGTTGGTGTTGCTGTTGTACTGTATATGTACTAGTGTACATGTAAGTAAAAGCCTGCTGGCACACCCCGCTCACGCCGCGCTACGTTAGCGCGATTAGTCATGTAAATAGGACAAGGAGCGCTTTAGGCAAGACATCAAGACCGAACTGAATAAGAAAGAACTTGAATAAAAAACGGAAGACAGTTAAAATATTGAAATTAATTTAAACAAAAATTTACAGTATAACTGTACTTTGCTTCAAAAAGTACCTGCAACATAATTATAGTGTTTAGAAAGAAACTACAACAACAAAAGGGCTGCTGATGACATACACAAGTTGGGGAAAGAAGAAAAAATAAACAAAAACAAAACAAAGCCATATGTCTGCTGCGGGTTTGAGGGTGACCACTGGCCACTCATTGTTGACATTTTCTAATACTCGCGTGTTCGGTTTTTTCAATGGGGTTCGTGCTGGCTTGCAAGTGTGTGTGTGTGCGGTTAGTTGAAAAGAGTCAATTTGCTGAGAGATAACAGAAAGACAACTAATTAACAGTGCAGCAATAATATTGAGCTTTCGCTTTTTGCTGACAGCTTTTTTAGTACTTTCTTACAAAGCTTTGCTATGGCGGCACTCTAGCGGTAAATACGCAGATGTTTGTGAAAAGCTTAATGTGAATATTAAAGCACTTCCGGTTTGTTATACCGTTAATTTTAAGCTAGTTTGATGTTGTTATATTATACTGAAATTTTGAAATTTCAGCATTTTATTAATTTCTATTTTTTTTTTTTTTAATTTCAGGTAAGCCTTATGATCTTCAAAAAGTGACTCCAATACTTGCACGACAATGACTTTGAGGTAAAACAAGCTTCATTGTAAATTACATACTAAAAGAACATATATGTATATTATAATTGAAGTTGTTATCGATAATTAATTTTTTTTTGACAGCAATGAAAGTGAATAACTTACATAATAGCATTATTAAGAGTTTATTATAAGACTGATACACTTAGGTTGCGAGTCATGGTTGAATCGAATGAAAACTGAAAAGCTAATGATCTTGCAAAGAAAAATACCTTAATGGGAGCAGGAGAGCATGCTTTCTTCTCTTGTTATTCTCTGCCCAGTCTTGGAATAACAGTTAGACCTTACCTAAGCTCAAAGAACGATGTGTAGTCAGCAGAATTTTCGCGGTCGTAAAACCCTACAGGCTTTAGCTGAAATATTGGAGTGCCAGAAGAAGTTTTGCGTTCAGACTTAGACTCAGACGCATCTTCTTTTGTAAAAGAAATAAGAAAAAAATGCTTATCTGCGGACTAAGGTTAACAAATTTTGACTGACCTCTACTGTCTATCTCTTCATTGTTCGCATTATGTACAATGTTAGTTTGAAATTTATCTTAAAGCTTTAAACTATTTATCTCACAAACGATTTAAGCTTAATCAGCTAAATTTGCTAAGAACAAGTCTTTGAAGTTCCTCTTGATACACTGTGAAAATGGAAAGTAAAACAGCTGTTTAACAACATATAATGTTTACGTTGAAAACTGCTAGTGAGAGAACTCAATAAATAAAGTTGGAGGGAACATGACCATAATGTCATATTTTATTTAATATTACGAATTTTGAAGTTCGTCTGACCTTTTACCGCAAGTATTGTACAAAATGTGAGTCTTCTTAATGAAATCTAGCAAATGTCCTTCTGTGATAATTGTCTGTCCTTGTGCCGAAAATGGTTATAATCGGTTTAGCAGATCTCCTAGCTGCCACATACCTAATATAGTGAGTCCTAACCACTTAATTAATTGTTTCCTTAATCACTTGTTGATATGCAGGAAATCAGTCTAAATCTCAACGTTATTCTCACCTCCCGTTACCTCTTATCTCATGTATCCCAATAGAAGATATCTCAACAAAATTAAGCAAGAATATATTAATTAGTCATTCGGTAACAAAAATCATGAATATCGATATAGCAATTACCCGTCAGAAGGAAGATTGCCGGACGAGCTATTCAAATACAGCGGCGAAGAGCTGACAGGGGGCATGCATTAGCCTCTTTGTAGAATATGGTCGGATGATCAGTAAGTCTTTAGAAAGAAAATTAACAACTGACCAGATAGACCAGATATTATTGAAGAAAGGATCGACACACACCACCTCTTCGTCGATTTCAAAGCTGCTTTTGACAGCATGAAAAGGAGTTGCCTTTATGCCGCTATGTCTAAATTTTGTATCCCCGCAAAACTAATACGGCTATGTAACCGAGGTTTCAGACATTGAGGACATTCACCAGCGACTACGCTGGCTAGGTCAAGTCGTCCGAATGGATGAAAGCACTCCAGATCCTAGATTATTCGACGCAGTAACAACCGGGAGAAGCAGAGGAAGATCTGGTGGAGAAGGACATGGCTAAACTTGAAATCTCCAATTGGCCAAACAGCGAGGAGGAAGATCGAATGGCGCGATGTTGTATATTCGCGTAAATGGTGTCTACGCCAATAAGATATAAGATATAATAATTATATCAGACTAAGTGATTATATGACCTACAGGCTAAGATAGATACCAAAAAGTATTATAATTCATTCTATATTTTAAAATTTGTTATAATATTAATTTTTAGTAACATCTAAAAATATGCCCCGACTTTGTGGTTTGAAAATTGTATGATATTAAAATATGTATTCGGTTACAGCCGAATTTAGTCTTTCTTACTTGTTGTTACAATGTTATACTAAAATTGTGCACTCTTAGAGGAAACATCAAGTTATTTCTACAGTAAAACTTGGATAATAATAACAACATTTGTTCATTAATTTATCAGGCAATGATAATACAAGTTTCTTCTTTAATTTAGTTTTTGTCAAGATTACCATACATTTCATAATAACACGTTTAATATATTTTATTTTAAGTGGAGCAAAATCTATAAAAAACACATATAATGTTCCCAACCTAATTAAGCAATCACAGGTTTCCTTTTACCCAAAAAATTTCATTTTCATATTTAAACTTTGCTTTCTTTAGAGATGAAGCAAAGGAAATTTTTCAGCTCTTCTAAAATGTAGTAATTGACAACTTTCATAAAAAAGGAATTAAACAATGTTGGAGTTTAAAAACTTTTAATATTGGTTTTCAACTTCCAAGATAACAATATTATTTTACGATTGCGGATTTGTCATTAAATAAAAATTAATAAATTTTAATCTCTCTATCTCCAATATTATTTCTTCCCTATTTCATACCACACAAATTATGGCGCTTCTACCCAGACGTCCGCACAATAATCCCACACTTTACTGTGAAAACTTTGCCGACTCGATTTAATGACTTCACCAACAAAGAGTCAACCCAATAACGCCCCACCGCCAATACGACTTAACTCTTATATGTACAGCAATAAAACACCGGTACCACCTGCCGCCATCCCTTCACAACTATTTCACTACGAGAACTACGCTATTTCGCCTTTCGGCTTTTCTCAAAGCAGCCCGATGCACAAGTGTTCGTTTTGTTATGATTTAGTCACCTAGTCTACCTCCTACTACGATGATTTACCGTTATGGGGGCGTTTAAGGATGCATGTGCACGCATTGAAACTAATGCGCTACACTTATATATCAATAGATATTCTCAACTATTCGTGGGTATGCCATACAATTGTACAATGGCAATGCGGTGGGTTGGTCGGGTGTGTGTTCGATTGCATGAATTCGCCACTAATAACCAACAAACTGCGCAAGGACATTTTTACTTTACGAGCGCAGTCACTACTACGCCACTACGGCTTGCCTTTATGACGGTATGCGATGCGACCTATTTTGTTTGGGGTGGAGTGAGGTGTCTTGGTCGTTTATGTTTGCCTATTTCTTTTTCCAACAGTCTACGAGCGGCGAAGAACCGCAAGCGAAAAAATCAAAATAAATTTCTAAGAAATTCCATTCCTTTGGCAAATCCAACGAATAGTCGTGTCTGAGCGTTCGCGTTTAACGGTTGATTGTTTGTCCGCCAAAATTATTAAACTTCTAGAAGTGAAGGCAACTATTTGCAAGTCTCTGTTTTCAGTAAAATTTCGTGTGTTTTGCGTAGCTTTTGGTGAAAAGTGAATACAAATTAAAAAGTATTTCGCGATATTCTAAAATTTAACGTAAGGACTTTCTAATATACAAGTGTAGCAGGTGCCACTGTAATATATACAAATAAAAAAATATTTTTTGATAAATCGCGTGCCGCTAAAAATAGGTCTGTTGTAGAAAATAGTTCGTTGCAAGCGCAAACTGACCCTTCACTGGGTTAAAGTGCATTATCCTGACTGGCGTCGTGTGTTATTGCCCTGCCGTGGACGCATGAAAAATCGATAAATTGCATTTTAAGTTATTCATTGCTAATATTTTACACCTGCTGCCTTTGAATATAGCGTTGACTTCGCTGATTGTTTAAACTATTACTTACTATGACTCAGTGCTTGATGCAGATATTTTAAGGAGTGTGGCAGGAAAAATGATAATAGCTTTTCTAATTGCCATTAACAATTACAGTAAAGTTCAAAGTTTGTTTTTTCAATAATATTTTACTTCGCCAATAATATTCATTGGCGCGCATTGCCACCGAATACCGCAGCATTGGAAATCCCAAAGTAGGCACAGTGTTTATAATTGAAATTTTCACAAGCATTTTTTGTTTTTTGGTATTTTTTTATATGAGTATGTGAGTGAGTTTTATTAAAAGGTGAGGAAAAAATATTTGCTTCTATAATTTATTTTTGTTGATATCTGAGGAGTTAAAGGGGTTTACCGGCTAAAAAACAGCCTTTCTCATTCCATTGCTACGCCGTTTCCGGTAACTCCTCGGAAAAAAGATGCGACCGCCTTGGCAGGATAACTCCTTACAGGATTATGTGATGTGAAAGAAATAAATGTTTTAGTTAAAACCTTAACTTAGAACTTGGACGAAGGAAAAACTGAAATTGTAGTTTTGCAGAAATTAAAAAAAAAAATGAAAATTTCAGTGAAATTTTCTTTTGCAGAAATTAAAAAAAATTAAAATTTCAAGCAAAATTTCGCGACAAACCTGTGTAAAATACCATGATTTGTTGAGTAGTTCTCGAGAAATCTTGCCAACCGACTTCAAAACCTCAGTTTCGTGAAAAACGCGCTTACAGACCGCGCACTTAGCCCAGCTAGCCTCGAGCGCACTAGTTCTCAAGATTGCTTCTTCCTTTACCCGGATTAACTTGAAAATTTAGGACAATATTCTAGAAGTGTTTTAGAATTTATTAAGACAATAAAAATAGAGTTTTTGAAACCCGTAAACCTCATTTCAAATCGCTTATTAGTTTATTAATCGGAATAAAACTTCGATTGACTAATTTTGATCTCTGATTTTTAGTAAAAAAAACTTATGTCTGAAAATAAATAAAATAGTATGCGATTATGCCAATTTAGTATACAAATTATATATGTCAGAAGAGCCCGGGCTGAACTGGAAAATTGTCTTGTATCAACAAGTCCTCTTTAGCCACTCGCTTACAAGAGGACGCTGGTGTTATATTAAGAATATTTAAAATTATAAGTTCGATGGAAAAATAATATTTTTTAGATTTGTTGTAGTTGCTGTAACGGCTAACTAGTCCCCCTAGGGTGCCAGTGCTCAGTTAAATTCTCATCAAGGTCATTCAACGGTAGGCCCAGGAAAAGTGCTGGTCCGATAAGGTCGGACCATAGAGAGATGGGAGTCAGATGGGCATGCAAAGAGTTGGTTAGAGTCATTCGAAGAGTCGTTGACTGCTGGACATATATTTGGTATGTCGGCGTCGATTCTGAATAAGTAAGAATTTAACCTGCTAGAGTTTTAGCTGTCGAAGGTTCCAAGGGTTTTAAGCTCTCTACGTAGAGAAAAGCACTTAAAAACGCAGGTCAGGTGTTGGCCATCGCTTGCAGAGAAATAAAAACATGTTGATCGAAAACTTAGGACGTTGAGAGCTTCCTAAACTCAGAACAATCGATTATGTGCTTTCAAAATATCAAAAATTTTCTTAGAGTTCAAGTTCCTTTTTTTTTGAAACAGTTCCGAAAAATAATTGATGGTGTAGAAGTGTTTTTTTTTTGATATTATGTCAAAACTTAGTTATTGTGGAGCACATCTGTTTCAAAACTTATGACCTTGAGAATAGTGGAAACCCATATCCATTGATTAAATAAAACTTCTGTCTATAATCTTTAATATTTTTCCTATTCTCCGGAATGGAGACGATTTTTTTTTTCAAATTATGTCAAAAATTAATTATAAAGTTTTTTTGGAATTAAAAACAAACTTCTGCATCAATTGTTATTATTTTTTTTACTTTTAGAGTATTTATAAATATTTAAAAAATACCATAAACGCTGCTAAAAAATCTTCCAACTCTGGAATTATTACGTCATTCTTTGAACCGTCTACTAGAAGATATTAACCATATAATAACCTACCGTCGCGCCCGGTCCTTAAAAAGCAAAAGATAGAAAATTTGAAAAATAACGCTACGCAAAGAGTAAATTTTATCAAAATTGTTGGTGGTTTTTTACCCGCTATAACTCTTTTTTGAAGCAATAGGAAGTATGGAAAACTATATATCGAACATGCAGAGCATTTGAAAATGATCGGATAATTTGTCTCAGAGTAATCACTCAAGTAAATTTCAGAAATGAAGGTTTGTGAAAAACGTGTTTAAAGATAAACTGATTGAGCTGAGTGGCTACATTATAGAAGGCTGTAACTAAGAAACTATTTCAGATATCGATTTAAAGTCTCAGAAAGTCTAAGAATGCGATTTTTTTTTTTTTGAATAACATACGAGGTGTGCGTATTTTATTAATTTTTATTCGCATATTCGCCTACACAACGCTACTGTGCGACAGCAGCGCCACGCCGCGCTGCGCTGCCGATAACAATCAAAAGTCGATTGCCGCAACAATGGCGTCGAAAACTTTACCGCAAACTGAAATTATTCGTGCAATTCGTACCCGTCAGCCATTTGCGGTTGTAGTATTAGATATCCCTATGAAATACATACATACAATCATACATATAAATATGTTTACAAATAGAAGCCTGTTAGTTGCTCATATGTATGTATGTATGCCTCATATGTGTGTGCGGTATTAAAAGGGTATTTATGGCGCGCGTCTAACTCAGCTTTAACTGCGAAGCATTCGGCTGTGAATGCGCATTCTTGTTCAATCGCCTCAAATAGAAAATCGCATGTAAATTAGCAATAGCAAAGTTTTTTCAAGTTTCAATAGTTCCAACTTTCAACTTTATTGTCAACATGAAATGCAGCCAAGCTACTCGTAACTCGTAACTCTCTCTCTCTCTTACTGCTGAACATCCAGCCACATGTGTGGGTCATAAAAGTCGTAAAAAAGGAAATGTTTTGCATACAAGTTTGTAGGTCAAAAGGCAAATGGCAAAACAATGCAGAAAGTGTTATCCAACGCATTAGAATATGCTAAGTAGCGAATGACTTGACTGCGCGCCTGCTCAATGAGCATTAATGGTCAGTAATGATGGCAGCGCTTCGTTAAAGTGTAATTGATATTAAAGGGCCTAAGTCATATTTAGCGCAAGGGTAGAGAAGCGCCGTGAATTTATAAATATAACGAGGACTTTATATTCTGCCTTTATAATGCCTAACTTGTCGGTGTGTTGAAGTTGGAGCGTGCTTTAGAGAAACGGAAGTGAAATCATTTTATTGTCTGACCTGGTTTCAATTATAAACTTTTAAAGCAAAATAAGGGTAACAATAGAGTAAAGAATATTTTTTAATTTTTACATTTTTATAATAAAAAAATTGTTAAATCGATTTGAATTCGAAAATTTACGCAGCGTTATACAAAAAAATTGAACAGAGAATTAAAGGGAGAAAAAAGTGAAAAAGTAAATTGTGTATTTCACAAGTAATAATAATTAATAAAAAAATATATAAAGTAAACATAAGGCAAAACTCTAATTTATTTGAAGTTTATCAATTATGGGGGACGCAGAGGCGGTAAGTTGTGAAACTTTATTTATTTAACTCAATAATATATACGGGAACATATGCATGTATGTGTAGATAGCCAAGAACATGCTTGGTTTCCAAGATGTTCATTGAAAATTTTGGAAAAAATCTTATGGTGTACAGAAGTAATTAGAGATTTAGTTTAAAATTTTATACCATATTTTTACTCATCCCCATGCTTTTACGCGGTCTGATAAACAAAACAACATTTTCTGATATGTAAATTCAAATCTTTACTAAGTGGGTATTCTAGTCTAGAATTTAAAAAAAAAATCGATTTTTTTATATTTTGAAAGTTTAACTATTCAAGAATATGTGTACAAGAGGATTTTTCAAAATTCAAATTATTTTCGGAGATATAAGCATTTTTCTGACCCGGCATCCAAACTGGTTAGGCCGGAACGCGAAACTTTAAACGCGTTTTTCTCAAAACTGACTTTTTCGGAACGATACCCACGATTTCTCAGGTTCTACTGGACCGATTTTCTTAAAATTTTTATAGAGTTTTCTTTATATGCTTGTCTATAGTTGGAACTAGCCCCATCTCAAAATTTTTATTTTTATTATTTTTAAAAAATTCGAAATAGTCAGAAAAAGTGATCCAAAAGAAATTTTTTTAGGCAGCCGCCATTTTGTGAAATTTTTTTTCCCACTTTTCCGCAGTTCCGGCCATTGCGACATTATTCTAGATTAATAATCTTTTTTTCTTTTTAGTTTCAGATAACTAGGAGGGTTGAAATCATGGGTATGGTGACATGGAAATTTTTAGAGACCCCCTACTTCGTCAGCTCATAATTTTTGAAACTTTTTACTTTTTATAGTTTTTAATTTTTTTCTCTACTCTTCTTAAATTAACAAATAACTAATAAAAAAATGGATAGTAAAAATATTAATTGACTTTTTTTACGACACTTTAAAAATTACCTGAAATTCATGCTTCTAGACTTGGAAACCCCCTTAAGGGCTTCAAAATAGGCTCCAAGCTAATTCTTAATCCAGTTTTCCTTACGCTTGTTTTACTAGTAAACTCCGACAGAGTTGGCCTTCAGTGCCTTGAGCGAATGTCTTCGTTTCTCCAAAGCGGACTTTCCACTTTCGAAAATAAAAATGAAAGTCACAGAGATCAAAATCTGGCGTATAAGGTGACTGAGCAATTACTTTCCTTTCGCATTTGGTTGAATCAGTCACTATCATATTAGTGCCGCATTATCGTAGAGAAAAATCCATGAATTTAATAACCACAAATCCTGTAATTTTCGACGAATTCTTTCACGTAGACGCCTCAAAACAACCAAAACCAAGTAGTACTCTTTATTGACCGTTTGGCCTTGTGAACTATTTCATCTTGACCCAAACCACTATAAACAAAGAAAACTATGAGAATCTTCTTGAGTTTTGACCGAACTTAACATTTTCTTGTTTTCGACTTATATTTTGAGATTTTTAAACAGTTTCGTCGTCAGATTGCATTGTAAAAACCATAGTTTCAGAGATATAGCCAACATGAAGATTTTCAAGCACTTTTTTTTAACTTAAACGACTTAATCGTCATTAATTGAGATGGATGGTCCTACCCTTTTATAAAAATTAATAATAAGATTATAATCAATATGAGTAGTCTGAGAATTATGGGATAAATTTCACATATCACGTACTACTTAACCAAAGCGGAGCTAATATATCCAGAATATAATTTTAAAGGGGTTTTCAATAAGTTTTTTTTTACATAAATCAAAACGATTTGGGATAGCCAAGAGCACGCTTGCAGAAATCCAGACGCTGAATCGAATTTTCGGCAGTTTTCAAGCATAAATCGGCCGATACTGCTGCAATTTCACGTTCGATATTCGTACGAAGTTCATCAATCGTCGCTGGCTTGTTGTCATAGATCATAAACCTGACGTAGCTGGACGTGTTGGAACCACATATTGTTTAAGTTCATATCATCCAAATCGGGCCAAAAATATTCGGTTATCATTAAGCTGTACCGATTCCCATTCATTAACGTGTCGGTCTTGATCATCACGGAAGAAGCACGGCTCAATAACGCCGCCGATCCATAAACTGCACCAAACCATCATTTTTTCGAGCTGCAATAATGTAACACATATTTTGACGAAGCCACTCAGCCAGAAATGAGCCTCATCATTTTTCGATGAAAAGCCGGATATTTTCAAGTTGCTCAATTCACGAACATACGCCGATTCGGGAGGTCAAGCGGCTTCAGTTCTTGCATAATATAGACCGAGATCGTTTCACGAAATTCGCTACAACAACGTCATAGAGATGCCCAATGCTTGAGAACGTCATGTGAGAGGCTAATTTCGACTCAAATTGTGGGCTAGCGGCAGCAGTATTCTCGACTAATACGGGCATTTTTTTGTCTCACTAGCACAGGAGCATTTTGTATTGTAGTATTTCAAATTTTTTCGCTAGACGCTCAATTGTTGATCTGATCTGATAGGATGATTATGATGACTATAAATTGGACGTAGCTTTCATAGAGTTCAGGCACCTAACACCGAATTTCGGTAGTAAATTTTTATTATTTCGACTCATTAATGGATCGTATATCTTTCCATATGAAATAGCAAACCTTAGTGAAGAGAAATGTCAAAAGAACGGAAAAAATATGGCGTCATTTGCTGTCCTTATCGGTCTACTTCTGTAGCATCCTATTGAAAAACCTATTATATAACCCGATATCTATCTACCGTTACGTGAAAAAACTATTAAGGGGGTATTCTAGTCTAGGAGCATGAATTTCAGGTAATTTTTAAAGTGCCGTAAAAAAAGGCAATTAATATTTTTAACATCCATTTTTTTACTAGTTAATTGTTAATCTAAGAAGAGTAGAGAAAAAAAATGAAAACTAAAAAAAGTAAAAAATTTCAAAAATTATGAGCTGACGAAGTGGGGGGTCTCTAAAAATTTTCACGTGACCATGCCCATGATTTCAACCCTCCTAGTTATCTGAAACCAAAAAGAAAAAAAAGATTATTAATGTAGAATAATGTCGCAATGGTCGGAACTACGGAAAAGTGGGAAACATTTTTTTTCACAAAATGGCGACTGCCTGAAAAAAATTTTTAAAAATAATAAAAATAAAAATTTTTTGATGGGGCTAGTTCCAACCATAGACAAGCCTATAGAGAAGACTGTATAAAAATTTCAAGTAAATCGGTCCAGTAGAACCGGAGAAATCGTGGGAATCGTTCCGAAAAAGTCAGTTTTGAGAAAAACGCGTTTAAAGTTTCGCGTTCCGGCCGAACCAGTTTGGATGCTGGGTCAGAAAAATGCCTATATTTTCGAAAATAATTTGAGTTTTGAAAAATCCTCTTGTACACATATTCTTGAATAGTTAAGCTTTGAAAATATATAAAAAAAATTCGATTTTTTTTAAATTTCTAGACTAGAATACCCCCTTAAACTCAGTTAGAGTTGCATTTAGATATAATTTTTTCCACTTTAAAATAGACCTCAACTGATGAACTAACAAACACAATTCAGAAAATTTGTTGCTTCATGATAGGAACACTCAAACATAGCTATGTTCAAGTGGTTCCCCTAAAATCTTTAGAGAATCCCAATCAATTTCATTTTACAGTCATGCAAAATCCTTTTTAGATTTTTTAAAATTGTTTTGATGTTTCCGCTCCTCATAGCGTCATGTAGAAAATTAAAGTAACAAAACTTGAATCGCCGAAATTTCTATACTTGTAACTCCCTAACGAATTATCCGTTAGCTGTGCAATTTACAGCCGTGTCTGTTGAAGGTTTACGCTAACCACAAAACATATAGCTCAATTTTAGTGCCTTCCACTTAAATATACGGCACTTTCAGCCTGCCTGATAAGATCAGAAGATAGTAATCATAATTGTAATCGATTCACAATTACATCTAATAATGAGTTTTCACGCCTGTGTGTATATTATATTATTAGATATTATATACTCCGCTTACCTAACCTGAACACTACTTTATTGTTTTTTATTAGCAATAAGAAGACACCACACAAAGCAATAGTTTTTTGCAATATGCATCATTCTGAAGCAGGCAGTTCCATTATATTATTGAAGCTTTTCTACCGTTTCGCCATATTCCGCAGAGCTTTTAACCCTTTTTGTCGCTTGATTTGTATACAGATTTGTGTCACCGCCATGCAAATTTTGTGCACAAGAATTTGTTATTCAAATGAGGCCGTAAAATTGTACGAAAATAAAAATAGTGCTTTCGATATTCATTGTAATAATGACCTTGTTGCAGCCGACGTTGATTTATGGTGGCATAGGGTTAAGAAATACAACACGCAATGTTGTTACAAAATCATTTTGCAGGACTTGCTTGGTTGTATTGCAAATATATTCTAATTTTTTATTGAGCAATACATTTAAAATGCAACAAATAACAATATTTTGGTATACATTTCCGTGTTTGTGTGTGTGTGTGTTGTTAGGTAGGAATATAAAAGTCGACATTTGTTGAATCAATAAGCGATTTGTAGTCATTCGTTCAGCTCTGATTACAAGCGCAATTCATTATTCAGGTCAAATCTCCCACTCTTCAACAAAATGTCGCTGGAAGAAACACGAAATACGATACCATTAAAATATAAACAAATTCGGTTAAATCGTGCGACAAATACCAGTAGACAGCCAAGCAAGATTTACATATTTATAACAAGCTCAACATGCTCTACATAACTACCTAGAGCAATGAAGAGTGGGGGCACTAGGTAGCTTCACATGCCTAAACAACGGGACTGTTACGCGCTTTCGTAGCTTAGAAACATAAAGTTGTCGTTTCCCGAGATTTTATTATACCTTTTGTCCTTCGCACATACAAATATATGTTCCCGAGCACTTATTCACATATATTTATTTCGTAAAACTAACGAAAACAAATTGAAACTGTATAGATGCGACCACCCATAAGTGGACCACGGCCACCGTTCCCCGGCGGTGGCATGCCGCCACGTCCGATGGCTGCGCCACCACGCGCTCCCATGAATATGCCTGGTGCACCCGGTGGACCGCCGCCTAGAGCAATGCCACCACCGTTACGTAATACAGACAGCAGAGGAAATCTGTTGATGGGTCCTGGACCGGGTGGTCAACGTCTACCACCACCACCACTACAAAATATACAAATGCGTCCGCCGAGCGGTAATGGCGGGCCAATGAGTCCACCTGGACAAAGCCAACCACGACCGCCCGGCGCGTATCCATGGTCCGGCGGCGCACCAGGACAACAAATGCCTACCGGTCGTCCACCAAATCCCTACCCGGGGAATCCACCCTCACGCCCGCCATTTGCACGTCCACCTGGCGCACAACAACCACCGCTACGTCCGCCTTACCAACAACACGCACAACCGCAGCAACCGCAACAACAGCAACAGCAGCCATATCAGCAAATACCCACACAACAGCAGCCACCACCACGTCCGCCCTCAGCCGGTTCAAACAATAATGAAGATGATGATGATGTGGTCATGGGTCAGGCGATAACACCACGTAAAACGCCGAATCTGAACGAAGATCCAATGGGTCCAGCGCTGTCGGAAGATAGAGTGGACACGCTCAAAGATACCTACGGCATGGGCGAGACACTTGCACCCATAGCCGAGGTGAATGCGAATGGTGTGAAAAAATTGTCGAGCATACAGGAAATGCTCAGCAGCGGCGCGGAGAACGAAAAGCAACAAAGAGAGGGTGTACACAGTAAGACACATTTGAAATATTGCTAAGGCGTTAGTTAAAATTAATAATATAAATTACTCATACATCGTAAATTAAGCACTTATAAATGAAGACACTTACTCTTCGAGACGTTGTTGTGCAAGTATTGAGGCATCTTGTTATTTGTATTTATTTTCTTCTCTCACTCTTTCAATTAATTACTAATAAATCCATTTCGTTGCAGAGGGCGACAATGACAGCGGTGTTGATGAGTCTACTCAAGAGAAGGTGAGTGCATTGACGAGCGTAAACGCGTTTCCGTTATTTTATATTTCGACGTGCATATGTATGTATTTATGTATCCGGGATGTTTCGAAACACCAAATACTTTTTTGGCGAACTTCAGACAAATTGACCAAAGAGCAATTAAACGATTATTATATATAAGTAGTTCCAGTCTAACCCAGTAAGCATTTTTTTTTGTTAAGCCTGGAGTCAGAAATATTCATATAATTCCGAACTTTAAAGTTGTGGAGATTTGGTGATATTCTTTTGTTAGCTATAACTGGTATACATACTCTATGTAAGTGGTAAATGTTTTTTTTTTCCGATGAGTTTTCTTACTTTTCTTCCAATTAAAAATTCTCTCAACGTCCATCAAAAGGAGTGTGTTTCGGTAGCATCAGAAACTCAGACTATTGTTAGATTTGTATGAATATTTGTTACGCAAGATCAGCGTCAAAATTTTGTAAAACCAAAATTCCGATTTTCATCTGCGAACCGCCAGAGAATCAAGAAACCCGATGCGGCGGAAACTGTAGACAAGCCATTATTGCCGGTTAAGACGGTTTTGCTGAGTGTATAGTAGAATCGGCGGAAAATCATCTACTAAACAATCTTATCGTTTGAAGGAACCCACACATCTATGGTGACTCGCCAGAAACTCCACCTTATGGGCCAGACTTGACACCATGAGGAATAATTTTGCTGAAGAAGCTTGTGAAATCGACTCTTTCCAAATTTTTATCAATAGGACCCTCGCTATGAAAGTGGTATTATGAAATACCTTCAAAATGCCAAAGAGTAATCGAACGAAATGGTTCAGATTTGACTTAAATCCGATCTTTCTGACTATGCAAATTCTCCACTACTTAGATTGAATTTCTTCCAACCTACAAACCTACATCACATAACCTTCTCTTGACAGTTCCTTCGGGTTTACACACATGCTAGGGATTAGTGGACGGGCGAAGACGTTGGAGGAGGGGTGCAGTGAGCATGTTCACCGAGATATCGAAGTTGATGGGGACAGTACGTGGAATTTTCTGTCGGGAGCTTTCCATCAACACTGGTTTTAGACATCAGACCACTCTAGCGTATTCCTGGGTTCTGGCGTTGGACCATTAGACCTCAGTGAGCTCAGCAAGTGGGCCATTATTCTCGCACGGTTTGAACCGTATGAGGTCATCCGAACTACTGGCTCTTAGCAAAGCCAATCTCGCCACAATTATAGGTGTTCTTGCTGGACACTGCGCAGTAAGCTTACACGCGATGCGGCTTAGTATTCTATCGAACGCTGTTTGCTAAAGCTGAAAAGAGAAAGTCCAGGTGGAATTATCTTGTCACTTTCTCCTTTATTGCTCAGCTATTGATAGACTGAGACTGCAATACCGAAATTGAAAGGATCGATATATGTATACTGCCTCAATAAGTTTATTATAAGCACAAAACGGTTCGCTGATCGTTAAATAGCTGATTATGTATCTTTTTATGAGTTTTAGGGTAACACAATAGACGAAGATGAGGGGGATCCATTTTGAGATCCCCTACTTTTTTAAAGAAAAAATACAGAAATTTATATTTAAGGAGGAATGTTTATTATCATTCGAAAGAACATTCTTTAGTAACAACATTTTTTGAAGATCTCTTTCAAATGTTGGCCGCAGCTACGTCTCAGATGGTCCATCCGTTGATTCCTATTTTCGAACTCGTTCGAGCATTTCGAATGGTAATTGACGAAAGACACGCGCGATGTTTTGCTCATCACAGATAACGGTGTGATATCACACGATTTTCGTGGCCAATCGACCGGAGTTCTCTCAATAAATCCACTGATTGATGCGATGTGTGGGTAGTGGCGATTACTTTCTTGTTGAGCCCATATGTGGCCGAGATCACGAGTTTCAATTTCAGGCATCAAATGGGCGGTTATCATGGCGCGATAACGGTCGCCATTGCCGGTTGCGTTCTCACCGGCACCATTTTTGAAGAAATATGAACCGATGATTCAACCGGCCACCACATAGCAGTTGTTTTTTCTGGATGAAGTGGCAGCCCTTGAATCTCTTTAGGTTGCTCTTCATCTCAAATGCAACAATTTCGTCCCACCCACTGAGCCAGAAATGGTCATCAACGGTTAACAAAATGTGTCTCGAAAACGTTGGATCTTCTTGGAACTGTTCAAGAGCCCATAAGAAAAAACGATGTCGCTTGAGAAGGTCGAGTGGCTTCCGTTCTTGCACAAGCTGCATTCGATACGCTTTAAATTTAATATCTCGACGTAAAATTAACCGATTCGTTTCATACGTCCATCTGAGTTGCTGCGAACAGCGCTGAATTGACTCTGCACAGTCTTCGTGTACGCTCTTGAACTTGACAAGGCTATTAAAAAAGGTACCTATTTGGATCAGCCGTTAATATATATAGAAGAACTTATTCCCAGTAGCATCTTATCTTTTTAAACCAATTTTCTAACATAAACCAAGTTTTAAGAAATGTTGAAGATCGTAAAGTTCAGTTGCCTTTAAAGTTTAAGTTTTCTGTTAATTGCTTACTGGTTAACTTCACTAAGGAAACGCAAACCATTTTCAATTAATTTCTTTGCCTTTTTAAACATAACCTTAAAAGGTAAGCGGAATAATCATGAAAATGTGACATATATGTATGTTCATACATATATATAATTGAGACAACGAAATAAAAGAAAAGCGATTGAGATACCCAACTATGTACAAACACACGCAGCACATATCATACTATCGGCCCACACATACACGCGTCCGTTCTAAAGCCATACGTACGACAGTTATGCTCATCTATACGCTTGTTCAAATGTACTATAGGTGGTTGTGGTGAACAGCGGTGATTCTTGAATGATGTTGCTCAACGCTGAAATGGCGCCACGCTTCAATAGCGAACCCGCCCACATGCGACACATACCAAAAACCAACAGAGCTGTAACACACGGGCACAAGCAGATATGTTTGGTTGACCTGCCTTCATTTAGGTGGCTGCCTCGCTGCTTTGGCCTGGGAAACGGTAGTTGAAAAATTTCCTCCATTGCATTCTAAAACTCAGTGCCGAACGAGCGATCTCAGCGCTATAACTAAACAGTTATTTTTGCAAACAAATTTTTAACTGCTGTGCAGTAATAAAATATTAATAAATTTATTTTGCATTTTATTGTGCGCTATTGTGCCCTAACAATATTATTGAAGGCTTATCGACATACCGTTAAAGGGCAACGCCAGAACAGGTGTGTAAATTTCAACAGCTGTTCGTGGAGATACGAACTGTCGTGGCGATAGCTGTTTGTCTGTTTGTAGAGAGAGCGGGAGAGATAGAGGCGGTAGGCAGCTGGTAACGGTTTTTACCTTGCCAATGACACGACAAGGATGTTTGCGTTGTGTGCGCGCAACTTGAGTTTGGAGTCAAGAAACTTTTCGCTGAACTAAATAAAAGTATAGTAAAACTAACGGCAAAGAATCACTTGGTAGAAACAAAAATAAAAAGCGAAGACAGAGAAAAAAACTCGCATAAAACAAAACAAGTAATCAAACAAGTCGACACAAGCCATGAAGGATAATTCGGAACAAATGTTTATTGATGAGTAGAGTACGTAGCGGCGCATCGCTAATGGGCGCGGTGAGGGGCACAATCATAGTAATAGCTGTGCGCGAAACTACCAAACTCGTGAGGCGCCCGAAGGGTGTGGGCATATTATTTATGTTTTTCGCATTTTTGCTACTGTTTTTGCTGTTGTTGTGCTGTGTATATTTATACGTTTTTCTTTTGTTTTGCACGATATTTAACTGTCTTTTGCACCAAAAAAAATAAGAAAAACCAAAAGTGGTACACTTTGCGTCGAGTTGAATCGATAAAACAATGTGGAATTCCTGCAAAATCACATTCGTCCTTTGAAGTCATAATGCTCGATTTAGTCGAAATGTCGAAGTGTACACAAGCGGTGTAGCAAAATAAGTCGAAAAGACCTGCTTAGCGCACGATAAAAACTGCATTTAATAAAAATATATATATTTTAGCGAATTTTCGCGGAATTTGAAATGCGCGAGAAAATGCATTTGGTAATCACCAAGCCGATTCGAGTTTTGTAGTTGTAGAACGGGGTTTGCGCGTCGTACTCGAAATATCACGCAAACTAATATATTTACATACATATATTAAGAGACGCAGATTTCTGTACTCCAGGGGCTACGAAATTTTGTAATTTACAAGTTTTTTCTTTTGTTTTAATTTTTAGGAACGCAACGGCCCAGGTTCGCCCAGCTCTCCGGCTAAGACACCGACGTCTACCACTTCAAAGGGCGAGAAGACAGGCGCCTCTCGTCCGCCGAGCGCAACGCCATCGAACAAATCGTCCAAATCACGTTCGACATCACGAAATCGCTTGTCATTGAAGACTCCCGAACCGGAGCCAGTTAAAAAAGGTGAGCGAAGGCTTTTTATTAACTATTTATTTTTATGCGCGAAGCAAGTTTTCCGAACTGGTGTGCAGACCACGTAGTACATACATTAATTATAGATCTCTTACTAAGTGCATTTGCTGAACTTTATTAGGAAGCTTAAGGAGCTTTCATTCTCATGAACTGTAATCTAGAAATTCCTGTTATATTATATATACACATACATATATTATATATATACATATATATATATATATAAATATATACATATATTTATACAGATATATGCTATAGTGGTCCGATCTGCAGTATTTGTTCAGAGCTTGTAGCTTTGACTTGCAAACTTTCAGATCGGTATTTCAAAAACCATATGGAACGAACATGGCTAAAACGAGTATGACTCAAAATTATATGTATTAGAAACTTCTTTACAGACCCCAAAAACTCTGTAGTTTCCTCCAGAGATCGAGCGGACCTTCTTGTACCAGAGAAGAGTAAAAAGTAAAAGGCTCGTAATATTCACTTCAAACTATGTTACTGCTTGATCTTCTTTAACCAAATTTTTATTATGCCCATAGTATGTAAGGTTTGGCACGAAGTGGAGTCGAAACACTTTTTATTATTTTTTTGGGATGGCTGAAGGAGCTGATTCAGCGAATTTTGTTTTATCTCTTCGATCGACTGAAAACTGGTTCCAAGGTGCGGCAATTTTATTTTGGCGAACAAGAAAAAATCACACGCAGCCAAATCTGGTGAATACGGTGGTTGATCTATAGTATTCATTGCGTTTTCAAATTTAAATTCGGTCAATCTTTTTGAAAAATATTGAAGTTTATCGGGACGAGTCGAGCAAGAACGCATTTCATACCCAAAATACTCACCAAAATCATTCCAACGGACTCGCAAGAAATGTTGAGCTCTCTTTTCATCTCTCTGACACTTGTCTGATGATTTTCACATACCATATCTTTCCCCTTTCTAATATTTTCTTTAGTTGAAGAGGTCGAAGGTCGTCCAGAAGAAGGCGAAGGTCTTCAACGATCTTTCGACCGTCTTTGAAGGCTTTCCAACATTCGCAACGCTTCCGCACACGAAATTTGGTTAGAAATTAGAAATTTTATTGATTTTGAGATATATTCACAATTCTTCTAAAACATAAATAATAAGAAACTATGTATACAAAATCTTTTTTTCCACAGTACCAATGAATAAAATACAAGTCGGTCACGCTCCTTCACCCAATCTCAAAGCCGTGCGTTCCAAAATTGGTTCGCTGGATAATGCTGGCTACAAACCAGGCGGTGGGAATGTCAAAATCGAAAGCAAGAAGATCGAAATAAAAGCCGCGCCCAGAATTGAGGCGAAAAATGACAAGTATACGCCACGTGGCGGAGAAAAGAAGGTAAGATGCAGCGATCTAATATAAAAGCATACATACAGTTATAAATAACGAAATAAAGTAAGCGACTTAGCAACAAATATGTAGGTAAAAGAAGATTTTGCAAATTTTTTAAGTCTTCTAAAAATTAAATTTTTTAGACATTTAAGTTGAAAAGACACGAAAATTTATTTATAATTGTAGTTTAGCGAATTGCAGCTTTTGTGTCTGAAATTCTTGTAGTTTTGAATACACTTAAAAAAATCACCGTTCTACACATTGTAAATATGAATACTTATATACTATATAAACGTACGATTTCAACTATTGGCTTGAGAATTTTCACCTTTTAAGAATTGTAGTCTCTCGTTTTCTTTTATCATTCATCTTATATACATTTACTACACGTATAAACATACATACAAACAATGTTGTGGTGAAGTAATTTCACACTTGATTGATTTACCGATTAGCTCTTTATGATTTGAGACACCATTGAACATATGTTGTACTTTAACGGTCCATTAGTTTGCTGCGCTCCATATGAAAAAAGAATTGTCTACAGATATATGTATGTAAGAGAATTGGAAAGGCTTACATGAAAAATTCTTTGAAGAAATTTTTTTCCTTGAAATCATATATGTGCTGATGAGTTTAAGCTCTACTTTCTATACTCTATACTCCCTCATGTCATTATATATGTATTTAGCAGTTTTAAACCATACAAAAATGCCACTTTATACTTTAATTTGTAATATTATGGGCAACACAGATCATTTCGACAAAGCTACAGTGGAACGCCAAGTCGAAAATTGGCTCCTTGGAGAACGCCAATCATAAGCCGGGCGGCGGCGATAAGAAGATCGAGACAATTAAAACGGACTTCAAAGACAAAGCCAAACCGAAAGTCGGTTCGAAGGATAATGTTAAGCACGCTCCGGGCGGTGGTGATATTAAGGTAAGGTGTTCGCAACAGCGCAACCTAAATTTGAAAAACTTTTAATAATGATACAGTCAGGCGTTTACAAACATACATACATAAGTACAATTGTATTTGTTGAATGGTTCGGCAGCATGCTCGAGTTACTTTTTCTAACTTACTACATACGATTTATCTGTATTAAAATGGAATGCTCCGCTATGTACATACATACATATGCTCGTTTTAAAGTTGGTCAAGCAATTTCTGTATTTAAGCATATTTTTGAAAAAAATTTGCATGCCCAAAGCGAATTGGCTCTGCGTTGAAATTTGAATGTGTTTGGTTTGATAACTTCTTACTCAGTTTTGGCTGCGTACTTAGCTTAATTGGTTTTATAGCGTTGCTGGCATGTAATTCAACTTGAATGAAAATTAACTGTAAATATATAAGCTGTATTATATACATATGCATAAGTAGATTTAGTATTGCTTTTAGATAATTTAGGTATTTACCATATTTGTATAAACATTCATGTTTTTAGGAAAAAATGTTTCAGTAAAAATCATTTGAATTTTTTAATGAAAGCAAGCGTAGTTTTGGGTAAAAAAATAACAGGAACTTAGAAGATATAGAGAGATAGAAATATATCTTTTTAAATTTAAAAAAATTATTTTCATTCATCTATTCCGAAACTATTCTAGTTAGAATCTTTAAAACTATATGAGCTTGCCTTCAAACAGACAGTCCGACAAATGGCAGAAGATTTGGGGATAATTGAATCAACTTAATGTTTCGAAATTTTCAATTTATTACTGGTTCATTTCTTCTTTTCTTCTTCTTTTTTTAAAATAATTGAAGAAAAAAAAATTATTTTTACAATTATTTATTTTAAAAATTTGTGAAAAATATAAAATTAGATGTCGAATATTATATATATAATAAATACAACTTCGAAAACGTTTACACCGAAGAGAGCTACGAGTATTATAGTTTCTACTCAGCTAAAAATTGCCAGCGGAGCAAAACTTACCAATAGGCAAGTAGGAACATTAATCTTATATGTTGTAAGTTCTGGAAAAATTACAGCTTGAACTAGCGAACTCCACAATTTCCGTTACCGAACTCAATCTAATATGAAAGTACGCCTTGCAAAACACGAGTGTTTTCAATGATTCTAATACCTTTTTCTTGGTAGCTCTTTCCACTCATAAGGATCTTTTTCGAATAATACTACTTAGAAATACTAGTAGACCAAGGGTAATTTTTTTTTTTTTTGGACTAGATCATACAGTTTTATGAATTGAAGAATTTACGTTGTGAATGATTGTGATATTTGAAAATACCGCAAGGCTAAAATTTCGCTTTTGAGCAATTAAAAAAAGTTTCCATATAGAATAATTTTGAAACCGAAATTGCAAATTTTCAAATGCCTCGTCCCCATTGTCACCAGTTGGAAAGTGTTGAGTACTTTTAAATTACTTAAAAGGCACTTTTAATTCTTAGTTTAAGCTCTATGCTTATGTAATTATTAATAGTATATTGTAAGAAAAATTACCCGAAAATTCTAAATCAAACGCAAAATGTTTAATTATTCGTCAATATTTACTTTGTTGCCTTCCCACAAGATGTATGTAATACACTTATGCCAAAGATCATTCCAGTTCTCGAAACACTTTTTATAAGCACTTTGTGGGCGAATTTTATTTCACCTCTTCGATTGACTGGAAACGGCTTCCACGGAGTGGCAATTCCATGAATTGTTCTTCCACAATTTCGGCCGTTTTCGACGGATGTTCCTAAGCAAATGCCTCAATACGGCCAAGCAAAACACCTTATCGACCAGCTGTCCCTCCGGAACAAACCCTTTTGAATGTGGGATCGGAATTTACACGATCAAGCATGTTCAAAGAGACCTGTTTACGATACCCTTTTTGAAAAAAAAAATTAAACTTTATCGGGACGAGTCGAGCAGTAACGCGTTTCATACCCAAAATATCTACCAAAATCAAACGGACTCGCGAGAGATGTGGAGCTCTCTTGCCATCTCTCACACACTTGCGATTTTCAAGCGCCATGTACTTCATATTCATAATACTTTCATCGGAGGCATGTCTTCAACGAACTCTCGACCGTCTTTGAAGGCTTTGTACTACTCGTGCATATTTGACATAGTAATTAAGGACAGTCCTTCTAACTTACCAACTCCGGGTACTTTTTTGTCACAATATAGTTTAAGAAAATTATTACATTGTTAGATTTGAAAACAAATTTTTTTCAAACTTCTTGTTTTTAAAACTATTTATGTAGTTATATTGCTGATGAAACTTATAGTTAAATGTAGGAGTCCTTGGGTCGCAGTCGCTTAAAATAATGCAAGAGTCTCCCGAAGTGAGCATAAATATACTGTAAAGCTTCTTTTATGAAGTTTCGAATATTTTATTCTATTGCCACATAGGTATCGCTATAAAGATTTATAGTAGCAATTTTTATCCATAAATAAGCTTATTGTAAATTATAGTATTTTAAGAATTTAGGATAAATTATTGACTAATTAAAAATTGAAGAATTCAATTTGTTCTTTGCTGTATATTTTAATAGCTTATAGAAGTCATGTAAATGAAAGCATATGGTAGACGTTGAATCACTTTAATTTGGAGTCAAAAACATATGTAGATTATACTTACGAATGAAGCGTTTGGTAGCTTAAGATCTTTATTATGTATCAAATTCCAAGTATGGTCTTTTGAACATCATGGTCATTGCAAATTCCCTCTTCCGTCTTCATCCATCTACTTAACCAAAACAAAGGAAAAGAGCGGATGACATTTATGTTAGTTGAAGAGAGTTTATCCATCGAAGAAAACTCGTTTGACGTTTTGGTTATTTAGTGCTTTTAGGCGGCAGTGATCATTTCACAAAATATGTGTATATATAATTAGAGAAATAATATTAACATAAATTCGTTATGTTTTAGGTATTAGCAAATTTAAGTTAATTTTTAAAAGGGCCGGAGCGGGATATTATCTGATTATATTAAGTAAATTATAATCATTTAAGTTAATAATATATTTTTTTAAAATTACTTACAAATGCAAATCATATAAAGTGTATTATAAATATATTTTAAAGCTTAAATTTGTATACATATACGCTCAATAACTATATTCCTGCGGCTTTTTCACCAAATTTGATGTTTTTTAAGGAAAACATTTATAATTGAATCATACAAAGTATTGCCAATTTGAAGCTAAAACATTTTTCCATCATTCTGGCAATTTATGAATTTCATCCCAAAAGAACTCTCCCAGGTTTGTGACCAAAAATTAATCAAGCCAATTTTTGGTACCTTGTCCAGTGAGGACTCATGACGCCGAGCGTTGTCATGATGGGCAATTCGGCAATCGATCTCTCATCAAATTGATGAGTTGTTGTTTCTTGGCACACTGCACGAATATAGTTATAGAGCCAATTTAATATCAGCTGTCTTCTATTCGCCAAGCGTAACTCTCCAGCGTATCGTATAAACTATAGTATTCCAGGGGCTCAATCGCACAACAACAACAGCAGCACTTGGGTGATTATTTCTTAGTAGACATTTTTTTGAAAAACGTTGCTGTAACTCTTTATTTTGGTTTTTTATAAAATAATACAGTTTTTTATAAGTCTTATATTTTGAAAATATAAAAAAAAGGAAATTTGTAATTTGAGCAAAAGTAGTAATGATTCAAAATATATATGTAAATAACCACTTTAAGGCCGCGTTGGAATAGGTATGTTGATTCTGTAACCGAAATGTATGCAACTGACAACTGAGTTGAATGTATACATTTAAATGGAGGGCGACAGAATGACAATATGTCCTCTGCCGTACAAGCATCCGGTAGACCAACTCTCAACTTTTGCATACGGCAACGTATTCAATTGCCATTTGACGTTGGCGATTACAAAGAACAGCTCATTTTTGTTTACTTGCGCAACGCATTCGTTGTGGCATATGTTACGTACGCCACTTCATTCGCATATTTCTCCGTCTGTAACGTATGTAAGTTAAGGTATCATCTTTGGATGATTGATTTTGCTACCCATTTTCATATGCTGGATTATGTTGGAAATCGCTTTTGACTTATCTATTTTTTTACTCATTTTCTTATTCCTGGAATAACGTAAGAATTTTGATGCTTTGCTGTCAAACGCAGCAGCCTTGCTTCAACCACAAAGTAAATAGTGATGATGACGTTCACATTCCTGGAGCACATCAAATGCATAACGGTACTAATAATGTGGAAAAATACTGACGCTAGCTGACAGCGTCAGAAGGTTACGAGCAAATGCAAAATCATTGGATCGATCATTATAAAAGTAGCCATCAGCAAGAGGAGTTGAATCCTCATAAACTTAAAAGTTGTATTCATCTATCTTCAGTTGTATTAATTATATAAATATTAATTAAATAATAATTCCAAATAAAAAAACACAAAAATATAATTTGTACAAGTAACCATACTGACGCGGCCTTTAATGAGGTATTCGCTACTCTCTTGCACGAATTCAAGACGATAACTTTGTTGTTGCTTTTACATGTAATTTTCTTGAGTAGAGAGCAGAAGCGAGCAGAAAAATGGCGAATCGAAGACTTAATATAATAAGTGCATTAATATTTATTTAGCTACAAACATACTTATATCATTGTATATATATTCATAAATATGAATTCAATTTTTAATTATAAGCTGTAGCGTTTTTCGGCATTCGTTTTATTTAACACTTCCTTAGTATTTGATTTATGGTACTTCATTTGTTTCTTCTCTTTTTCTGCATTTTATGTTCCGAAACTAAACAAACTTTGATTGATTGATTGATACTGGCAAACTAAAATCACAATAAAAACGACAATAATTATGATTACTTAAAAAAAAAAAAAAATAATAATTATACTTACGAACTCGTAAAACTTAACAAACATAAAATTAATGTAAGAAATCGCAAATCTTGAAGGAAAGCACAACCGCCAAGGATGTAAGTAGTTTGTGTGAATTTCATAAATATGTAAAAAAAAATGGAAAACAAAACTTTATTTTTTTGTGTGTACTGTCCTTAGCGTATTATTATTATTTCATAAATTTGACATACAAATGTAAAGCTAACGGCACCGCACGATGCAACAGCTCACAAGCAGGCGCTGTAGATGAGTAGTAGCGTGTGTTGCGGATTTTTTTTAATACTTTACAACAAATTTTTATTAAATTTTCTCTACCACAATTTTTGAATAATTCTGCGCTTAGAATTTTAGTATCTCGTACTCGTAAAATTCGCACTTTTCTTTGCACCATTTGGCCGTTTTAGGTGGTTTCTATGCGTAACTTTGAAATCTCACACTTTTTTCATGTTTCGTTTAATTTTTAGTGTCTCTTTTTCAACCCATACAAAAGAAAAAACAAAAACAAAACAAATATTTGTGTCCACATTACACTGCTGTGTGTTAAAATTTTGCAAATTATAGATTTTCAATACAAAATCAAATCGGGTACTTTTCAGATACAAACTCAAAAGATAGAACTTAAGGCACAAAGCAAAGTGGGCTCTTTGGATAACATTAAGCACAAGCCCGGTGGTGGGGAGCGAAAAATTTTCGATGATAAGGACTATCTGAAAAATGTTGAGCATACAGTTGCACTGACACCACCGACACAGGTAAACACCATGTGATTAACATTTCTGATACTTGCAAATTATTTTGGAATTGGAATTGTAGCAAATACGAGTTTTTAGTTATAATTGTCGTTTATTTTTTGGCATTAAGTTTCACCTACTTCATTTTAATTATATAATAAGTAAAATTTATGCGTTTGACATAATTTACGAAATTAATTAATTTTTAAAATTTGTTTTTTGGATATTTGGGTTTTGGCAGTAATCAAAAGTACTTACTCTGCAATTGAAGTGAGGCGGTGTTAAGAGAAATAGTAAATTAAAAAAAAAACCCTCTTTTAGAAAATTTTAAGAGAAGATGAAGAGAAATTATAAATTGAAAATAAAAAAATAATTTTATTTTATTTATTTTTAGAAAAAGAAGTTAAGAGAAATTGAAAATTTAAGATTTTTTTTTTATTATTAAGAGAAGGTGTCAAGAGAAATTAAATTGAAATCAAACAGTATTTTTTTTTTCTTTTTTAAGAGAAGGTGTTAAGAGAAATTTGCAAGTTTAAATTGAAAATTCAGTTTTAATTTTAAGAAAAGGTGTTAAAAAAATTACAAATAAAGTATAAAAAAATATTTGTTATTTTATTTAATTTTTATTTTTAAGAGAAGAGGTTAAGAGAAATTATAACTTGAAATTAAAAAACATATTTTTTTATAAATTAAAAAGAAAGGTGTAATGAGAAATTACAAAATTTTAGATACAAATATTTTCTATTAATTTTTAAGATAAGGGTTTAAGAGAAATTGTAAATTTAAAATAAAGAATATTATTTTTTTTAACTCTTAAAGGGTGTTAAGAGAAATTGCATATTTAAAATAAAAACTCGTTTTTAGAAAATTTTAAGAGAAGGTATTAAGAGAAGTTTTAAATAGAAAATAAGAATTAGTTTTTTTTATTACTTAAGAGAAAGTGTTAAGAGAAATTGCAAATTTAAAATCATTTTTTTTTTTTAATTTTTAAGAGAAGGTGCCAAGAGAAATTAAATTAAAATCAAAACATATTTTTTTTTTTGTTTTTAGGAGACGGTGTTAAGAGAAATTGCAAATTAAAAGTGAAAAATGCATTTTATATGTTTTTAAGAAAAAAGATTAAGAGAAATTATAACTTGAAAATAAAAAAAAAATATTTTATAAATTAAAAAAAGGTGTAATGAGAAATTACAAAATTTTAGATAAAAAATATTTTTTGTTAATTTTTAAGAGAAGGGGTTAAGAGAAATTGCAAATTAGAAAACTTTAAGATAAGATATTAAGAGAAATTATAAATAGAAAATAAAAGATATTTTTTTTAATTTTTAAAGAAAATATTATTTTTTAATTCTTAAGAGAAGGTGTTAAGAGAATTTAAAATTTGAAGTAAACTTTTTTATTTTTATTTCCTAATTACCAAGAGAAAATATTCTTAAGAGACGGTGCTAAGTGAAATGGAAAAATTAAATTATTATTTTTTTTATTTTTTAAGGGAAGTTGTTAAGAGAAATCGCAAATTTAAAATAAAAGCATTTTTTAGAAAAGTTTAAGAGAAGGTGTTAAGAGAATTTTAAATTTTAAGTAAAAAATATATATATTTTTTTAATTTTAAGAGAACTTTTTTTTAATTCTTAAGAGAAGCTGTTAAGAGAAATCACAAATTTAGAATTGTTTTTTTTACTTTTTAAGGGAAGGTGATAAGAGAAATTAAATATAAAGTGAAAATAAAAATTATTTTTCATATTTTTAAGAGAAATTGCAAATTTCAAATAAGAAATATTTTTCACCAAATTGTTTTCAAAATTATTTTTTCTTAAACCGCTCCTCGTTTCAATTGTACGAGTTTTTTTAGTATCACATCTGTTGAAACGACATCCATGCACCCTGTATCGCAATAGTGGCTTGCTTTCGTTACACCAGCGACTCCATTGAACAGTTCAAAAGTTTTTTTTTCATTTAAATGCAACGAACATGCAAACCATAACAGAAGCAATAACAAAAAAAAGCAATTAATTAGAAAATAAATTTCAAAAATAATTTTACAAAATTCAAACCCAAAAAAATTTATAAAAATAGTCAATCAACTTTGTTTTAGTACTAATTTGCTTAGCAATTAGAAACAATTAAGTATTAATAAGCTCGCACAAATACACTAACGACACTCATATTTACCATACGCATGCGAATTTAGCGCACATATACATATATACATCTATAAGTAAGTAATCGCACACCTGTTTCCGAAAAAAGTAATGCAAAGTTTGCTAATTGGTGCAAGTTGAGTTCGGTTATTAGCGTTTTGAGGCAAAAGCAGTGCGTAGCATTTACTGAGTAAAAGCACCTTAAAGCAATACAAATACATACATAATTACATTACTGATTACTAATTAAAACAAAATTACCTAAACATTACTAAAATACAACTACTTAGTGGATATACTTAAAAAATACTTAAAAAAATCGAAAAAAGTTACGCTGTATTAGTTATAACAATGAATATTTACAAAATTCGTCCATAACCTTTTTTTAAATAACAGTCTACTAATTTATTGATTGTCTTTATAAGCTTATCATAGCACTAATAACTTAAAATTGAATAGAAAGCAGTGCCGCCCACAATAGACTTATCGGAGTCGAGCAAAAATTCATAAATTAAACTCAAGTTTCTCAGTTTTTACCCTTTACTTCCCACTATTATTTATTTATTATGTTTGTGTTATGTTTTCTCTTTATATTATTATTATTTTTATTATTTTTTAAATATTATGTATATATTCGTATGCAGGACTTTTGAATGCAATGAAACCGCAATTTCGTTCAATAGAAAAAGCGTGTCTGAATTTAAAACATCAAAAATATTGCAAATCAAGAAGAGTTAAAAATGAGAGAGGATTTTTTTTTAATATGTAAGTTAAGTATTATACATAAAAGTATCTTCTCCGAACCTAATTACCTGCGAACTTCATTAATATTCATATATACTTATATATACATATATATAACACTCTCGCATTCAATTCTGTATTTAAATCTAACGATTCCATGACAGTTTGATATTCGTGATGTAAGCATTCCAATCTCACATATTGGCCTTGAACTATTTCTAAAGCGATATTTTCTAAAATCGTTCGAAAATTTCTATATCGCCACTACAAGAAACAACTTGTTCCACCGAAATCGAGTACCCATACCCATGCAATTTTTATGTTCAAAAGGATTTGTTGCCTCACCTCGAACCTTACCAAATTATTTAATTAAAATCATTTTTTTCATGGGGGTGATTTTTATAATAATACAATAGTAAAAAGATACCCATATTTTCTCAATATGTATTACGCAGTATTCCATATGACATTAGAAAGATAAGGCGATAAGGTTTCGTGACAAAAAATACTTCTCAGACGGTTTTGTGATTATTTGACACATTATTGTTTGAGCACGCGTCATAGGGAGAACACCCCACATCTTACACTTCTACTTCGATAGAGGCGAAAACACAAGGTCGAACCGGGTTGAGCCGCTACAAATGGTAACCAAGGCGAGATTGACAGTCAGAAAGGTTTTGTTTTGTTTTTAGTGGAGTCGGCAGCGAATCATTTGTAATGAGTTGCTCCTTACGGCCAGTTTTGACCAAAAGAAGAGGATTATATTCCAGCAGGGCAATATCAGGCCACATACATCCCAAATCATTCGCTAGAAGCCTGAAGAACTTGGTTGGGGATACTTTTGCATCCACCTTGTAGTCCGGAACTGGCATCAAGCGAATATTGCTTGTTTGTGTGTATGGCGATGATTCTGCTTCGAGCGATCCAGTTTTTGGCGAATGTAGTTACGAGAGTGGAATTATGAAATTACCTTCAAAATGGCAACAAGTTAAGGAACTAAAATGTGCTTATTTGACCCAAATCAGATCGCATTAATTATACAAACAATCCTTTAATTTAATGGAAAAAATAATATTTTTTTTTTACTTTTAGTTTGAGGTTAGGTTAGGTTAATCTAGTAGGCCAATGAGCCATGCAAAGACCAGTATCGGTCCTTGCGATACCAGATGGAGTTCAGTTATTAGGTCCATTAGGAGTAGTCATCCTTCTGGATGTCTGAGCTTGACGAGAATTTCAATAGATTCTGTTACCTCGCGGCCCAAATCTCTTCCAGTGTATCATACTGTGGGAATCCCCAGATACTTACATCGTAATCCAATGCGGGACAAGTATACAAGCTTTGTCACATGGGCTTTCCAATATTGATCACGTTTTCGGGCCGTACACCATTCTTGGCAATATCGTCCACTATTACATAGCCCTCGATGCCTTTGTGATCTGGCTCCCAGTAGAAGTGAAGTTGCTTGCAACACTATTATCTGCTGACCTGCTTCCTAAGACACTTCTGGCCGATATGCATTATGAGGCTACTTTCTTTATTGCTGTTTGGCTGACTACGTAGATGTTGACTCTGGAGATGCCTACAGGTACATTAGAGGCCTGCTCGGGGGCTTTCGCAATAGCAAAGACCTCAGCTTGAAATATAATGCAGTGGTCCGGCAACTAAAGAAGCCTTAAAATTAATCGAAAAGCTCCCTAAGTCTAGCTGGCAAAATTTTTTCCAAGCTTTGAATGAGATTTTGTAATCAAACTACGTTTGAGTAAATCAAAGCAAGGAAAAGAAATCGCTTTCATTCGATATCCTGCATACGAAATGTTTTAATTTTATACCATTATTTTTGTCACTAATAGTACAATATTAATCAATTATTTTCCACAATAAAGTTTGTTGTGCTTATAATTTTTTTAAATAATTTACTTATATGTATAATATTTTTAACAAAAGAGATTTCCGAATAAAAAAAAAAAATCAAAATTCAACTTTTTAATACAATCCGTTAAAATTCCATTTAATTGAATTTCAATGAAATGTCAATTCGTTAACTATACAACCAGCAACATCCCGTACTTCTATTCTTTTTTCTCTCTTTACTTTTATTTATAGTTCCCGCAGGGACGCCTTATAGCCACCATCCACCTAGAATTTGGCCTTTGCAATTCAGACTGTGTGTGTAATGAAATATTTCAATCGCTCTTTAAATGAATTTACTTGCAAAATGCTTTGCCAAAACAACTACAACAACAAGCATAAAGTTTACATATATAAAGAAATACATATACATATATATTTACCTAGTAAATTCATAACAAATAAGGCAAAAACGAAGTAAAGATAAAGCAAAAAGCGTAAATTTTAACAAAAGCAATCGGGCTAAAATAGCAAATAACTAAAAATGGCACCTAATTTTGCGCAATTAGCAAAATGCGATTTTGTACCTTTAAACTTTAAAATTACGTCACAAGAACGCTTAGCTCACTAGCGCAACAAATAACTAGATAAAAAGCAACAAAAATTTGCATAGAAAAAGAACAAAAAAATGTTGTTGAAATAGAAAGTATTCGAAATGAAATGAAAATAGACTAACTGATAGGTCCACAAAGCACACAAACACACAAATTCAACTTAGGTTCGCTCCAAGTGAACTTGGGAGTTTTCAGCTCAAAACACGCATACACACACACACAAAAAAACGGAACGGTTAACACAAAAGTTGAAGCAAATTGTACAAAAAGAAAACAAAAAGAAGAAGAAAATTATTTATGCCAAATGAGAATTTATTCACTTAAACTTAGACAATATTTGTTTTGTTTGTTCAAATGCAAACCTTAAACAGAACTTACTTACACTAAATATGCTATATACAATCCTACATACAAATGTATAGACATGCACATACACATACACACATAACTATTATCTACACATCTACTTAAGTATACACGTAGGTGACAGTATTTTCTATTTCTAAGTACTTAGGCTAGCCAATTACGTCAGATAACTATTTTAAGTGAGACTCAAAAGCATATACTTACATACATATATAACTGTTTCGAACACTCGTTAAAGTAGCAAAATAAGCGCTGAGTGGCAGCTAAAACGCGCCTGACCTGCCAGCAGCACACTTTTTCAGCGTTATTTCCTAAGTTTAAGTTAACTAGTGTGTCAAACTTGTAGGTATTTTTAACAAAATTATTGAATTGGGCGCTTTGGTCCTTGAGGAAATCATTCAATGCAAGTATTTGTTGGTTTTCCAAATTAAATATTTTGGAAATTATATTCTAAGCAAACCACTTTAAGTATGACCATTTGTAGTTTAAGAACGCGTGAGATTATTTTTATGTTTTTTTAATATGTATATATTTGTTTTTTTTTTTTTTTACACTGACAAAAACAATCCTGCCAAATAACAACATACTCATCCACTCATAGACATTTTTTAAATGTAGCTGTCTTAGTGCCTTACTTAGTATTTCCTAATTAAATTAACGCACATTTTTATTTATTTATTTTTTTTTCAATTTCAATATAAATTGTTTAAACAATAAAGTTTATCAATTTCAATGAGAATTGTTTGAAAAATTAAGTTTTCAATTTCAATGAGAATAAAATAAAACTTTTCAATTTCAATAATAATTGTTTAAAACATAAAATTTTTCAATTTCAGTAAAAGTTGTTTAAAAATAAAATTTTTCATTTTCAATAAAAATTGTTTAAAAAATAAATTTTTTTCAATTTCAATAAAAATTGTTCAAAAAATAAAATTTTTTAATTTCAATGAAAATTGTTTAAAAAATAAAATTGTTTAATTTCAACGCAAATTGTTAAAAAAATAAAATTTTTTTAATTTCAATGAAAATTGTTTATAAAACTTTATACAATTTACCCGCTTAAAGCGACTTTATTAAAATCAAATATTTGCAACAAAAATACCATCTGACAGTAAACACTAAAAATTTAAAAAATAATAAGAAAACAAACTTTTTGTAAGAAAAAAACCTAGATCATTTTAAATACTTAAACATACATAATCATCAAAATTAAAAAAAAAAAAAATTAATTTGAGTATATAAAATCGGTTAATTAATTATTTTTTTGTGATAAATATTTAACTACTATACAAGTAAATAAATATTTAAATTTTTTCCTTCACTTTCGTTAAAAAAATTGATTTACTCTTTTAAATTAATTGAAATTATTTTTCCATCTCTTCTTAACATATTTTGTGGAGCCTCGATGGTTTTTCAATTAAATTTCCTAATATCAGCCAAGTCTTCGGACACTAGAAAATATTAGCTTAAAATAACAGAAAAATCTATATGAAGTATTTTTGGTATTCTAACATTATAAATTTTCGAATTTTACTGCCAAAAATCAGAAAGATTTTCGTTTCAAATTAAGAAATTTATATTTGAATACCCACTTTTGCACAATTATGAACCATTAATAACAAAAAGCGCAAGATTTACCATATTAATATAAATATCGGCCGATCTGCTGAATGATATGATCATTCCTACTAACTCGACACTAGCGCCATCTGCCGACAAAAAATTCCAAAGGAAGTATCCTTGTTTAGAAATTGTTCGAGATATACGTGATCTCCGTGATTTCGGTGGTTCCGTGTAGAAATTAAAACCAATTTATTTGTTGAATAGAATAACCTAAGTTTCGAAAAAAATTTGAATTTGACAAAATGGCTATGTTTGTAAAAAACATGTTTAATATTATTCAAAATATTCCTCGTTTTTGGCCTGCCTCGATTTTTGATTAGATGAAGAACTTGCAGCTCATTGTAAGAAGAACTAATACTATGAGGAAAATATAGTAAGACTTTGATCATAATTTTTAATTTATTCTTCAAAAACTATGCTGTCCGCCTCAAAATAATCAATTGTAAAAGACAATTTCCGGAATAGCCTTCAATGAGCGTAGCGATTCACGTTTAATGTCTTTAATTGACTCAAAATGGTTTCCTGAACAGCCAGAAGTCCAATGGAGATAAATCAGGTGAATACGCGATATCGCATTGGTCGAAAATTTGGCGAAAAACTCACTAATCTATGTAGTGTGCGACGGTGCATTATTGTGGTGCAAAAACTAAGAGTTATCGGACCACAATTCCGGCCTCGTTTTACGAATAGCTTCGCGCAAACGTGGCATAATATTAAAATAGTACTCCCTGTGAACAGTTTGGTAAGTCGGAAGGGATTCGAAGTACATCACAACTCGATTATCGCTTCCGCTTACCTTTGCTACGATATTCGGCTAATTTATCAGCTGTTTTCTGTCGTAAGCATAGATCCAAGACATCCTGGTTGAGTGATTTTGGAACCGATCCTGCTTTCAAAATGATTTTCACTGATCCCTCCGGCATGTCAGTAAGATCTCTGACTGTTAATTGTTGATTGTCAAGCAACAAACTGGACAAAATCTATTTAAAATCTGTATACCTATCTATCTAATATCTGTATATCCAAAACATGCAGAACAAATTTGATAGTGATCGGCTCATATATCTTCGAATAATTGCTGTAGAAAATTCGAAAAAATGTTGTTTCGAGAAAAACGCGTTTAAAGATGAATGGAGGTTGAAACTCAAACACTATTTGAGATACACATTTAAAATTTAAGCATGTTTTTTAAACGTATAATCTATCGAACTATATAAAAACGACCTTTAAAAATTATCCACTAAACGTGTTGTTTAAAAAACGATCTTAATATTTAGACATACACCAGCTGGGGTTGTAAAAAAGGGTCTAATTTCAATACAAGTAACCTTTACTTCTTTCACTGTATTTATTCGATATTTTATTGACTTTCTTGTTGTTCTAACTATTTTTCCTTATATATCCATCTTTTTAAAATCCAAATGAAATTTCTTATTTCTATCAGATACTTAAATATAAATTACAGCTATTTGATTTCGTTTTTTATATTAGCTAATATTTATATTATATATTTATTTATTTTTTAGTATGTCTTTTAATTTTTTTTTTGTTAATAAACTGATTAATATTTTTCTCAAACTTCTACATAAACACTACATTCATCAATTAATTAACACAAATTAACTTAAAAGTGGTAACACTGGTCAACCAATGGTTAGAAATATAACGTCCTTAGGTAGCTTAAGAAATTCTGTAACTAATAATTTTATTCAACAAAAAAAACGTATAATAATTGTGCGTAACAGAGAAATAAGTTAACTATTTATATTTATAGGAATATTTATATACCTTTTACTGAATATGCATATGAAATATTGAACTGATAGTCCCTAACTGTCATGCGAAACTACCAAAATAAAAGAATATCTGCTAAAATATAAATATATAGTCACACAACCAACAACAGCCAACGTCTAATGTAAGTTCGAAAGCATATATGTAATTAAAAAACTTAAAAAAAAAACAGCGTAAATGATAATTTCATGCATAAAATGACTAATGTCTGTAGAGACCCTTCAAATAACTACTAAGCAGACTCAACTGCGTACTACTTGTTGCTCCTTGAAAATACAAAAGCCTAAGTCTATAACACAAATAACTGCATTCGAACATGTTGTACCTGCGATCCATGGACCCTCATTTGCTTTAAACACATGCATTAATACAAATATCTGTTTATATATTATATATGCCATATATATATATATATATATATTATATACATGAAACTGTACATAGCAACACATAAATCGTCTAAGTGGGTGCTCTAAATGTTAATGAATAATGTTTTTCATTTCCACTTTCCATATACCATATATTATCGTATGTAAAATAATTCATCAGACTGCATTCCATTCTCCTCTGCTTCTACTCATTTTCGCATATTTTGCTTAATCCTTACTGACATTCCTCTTTAATGGTTTTATACGTCAGTTGTTTTTTTTTTTTTTTTTTTTTGCTTGTGGATATATAATTTTTTTCAGTGTAATTTTGAATGTTGAAACTTGTGGTGATAGTTTATGATTTGATATTTTTTATTTGAATCATTTCTTCTTAAACGCAGAGTCCACAACCATCCATGACGACTTCAACAACTGGTGCCGATGAAAATTTAAATCAGCAGAGTTAAACAAATTAAGCACGAAAGAAAAGCAAAAACAAAAACAAAACAAAAAATTATCAGCAATTTAAAACAAAATAAACATTAAATACAAACATATTTACAAAGTAATAAAAATTAAGAACAAGAAATACATAAAAACAAAAAACAAAAACAAAACATACTTCATTAAAGCATTATTATTAGCATTAATTGCATACGATTGCATACATAATTATTAAAACAGAAAAATTACAAAAAAATAAAAATATTTAAAACATTTTGCAGTAAAAATTCAAAATTACTTGTATACATACATTTGAGCAACACTGTAATTGTTGAGATTGTATTATCACCAAACACAAAATATGTAAAATTACCGTATTGTATTTGGAGAAACAGTTATTACTCGTAAAAAATCGGTGTGCATTTGAAATGTAGCAAACAATTTGCAAATAATAAAACATTTTTCACAAACTTCACGTTTTTTCACTTACGAATTATTTTAAGCAAATATATATTTTACACCCAAAAGTAGTTATTTCGTTGAAGATTTGCTTAGACACCTTAAGTTAAGCGGCAAACTTTGAGTTTTACATAATGCAACCATTCATATATACAGTGAAACCCGTTTAAACATTCCCTGTTAAGTACCATTCCGTCTTAAATAACTATTATATTTGAGCTTTGTACTCGCAACGAAGGACTTAAGCGTCTCTTTTAAGTAGCCAACCCGATTAAGTTTTCAAAAAAAAAAAAGGATTTTGCGTTATGCGTTTAAGCGAGTTTTACTGTACCTACATATAGCATACAGCCGAGCATATATCCTTAAATAAAATACAGTTATAAGCTTTTCATTAAACCCTTATCAGACATTTGGGTGACCCATGAGGCGACCTCGTTGTTTGTTTAAAATGATAACAAAATTTCATACGTCAACTTCCGCTTTTGTTAGTTTTAGGTTAGGACTGCAGTGGTGGAGCTTTAAGGGGTTACATGGGTTTCCTCGGGTAAAAACGGATTTTTTTCTCATATAAAAAATTAAATATTTTATAAGAACTTTTTATTGTTTCAAACATACATACATTGATAACAAAAAATATCTGAAACTTTTGGAAAAAAATGTTTTTAACTCGGCCATTGCGCCGCCATTTCCGGTGACCCTCGAAAAAAAAATGCGCCCACATTGTCAGAATACTCCCTACCTTAACTGAAATTGACGAAGAAAAAACTGAAAATTGGTTTTTTAGCGACATTTTAGAAAAAAGTTAAATCTCGATAAAAATCCTTCGTACAGTCTTTAAGAAAGACCTATGAAATTTAGAAATCGGTTGAGCAGTCTCGAGAAGTCGTGCCAACCGACTTCAAAGCAGTTCAAAAAAACGCGTTTAAGAGGGCACTTGCCAGCTAGCTCGAGGCACAGTTCTCAAAGCTGTATCTTCGAAATTATTACTCGGAACAACTTGAAAATTTAGGACAATATTCTAGAGGTGCTGTAGAATTTAATAAGATAAATCGATTTTTTTGAAACCCGTAAACCCATGTAACCCCTTAAACCAAAAAGAATTCGATCATTCTTATGAAATATTTCTATCAGAGCCAAACTAATGAACATGCCGTAGACCAAAATCTCAATTATACAAACTATATATTGACAATTTTTAAAGGGTTCTAGGGAAATTTTAAAACCTACGTATGAAAGATAAGGCAAAAAGTCATTGGAAGCTCAGCCAAATTTGTGCAACTTTGGAAATCATATTTTTTGGGATTAAGAAGACAGTTTCTTCCGTGGAGAGTACCATGATGCTTTCTATCATAATTACATAAATGAAAATTAGAGTCTAAATTTGAGCTTAGGTAAACTAAATTCGAAAAGTATACGTATAGTTCGAGTTGAGTCATTTGCGATGCAAACCTCGAAGGTCACTTGATATACATACAGTAGCATATCGTCGCCTAGAAACTGCGTAAAACTAACGTAAACAGATTCTTCCGTGAAATCTTACAGTGGCATGACCACTGATACTACAGCGAAATCTTAACAATGCGAACATGAGTGAAACAAATTTTAATATTGGTTGAAACTGGTTTATATCTGAGCGCAGAACCTGAAAATGTTGAACATACATATGTTATTTGAAGTAGTGAAGCGTAATCAATAAGACACTCAATTTCGAACTTTTTGATGATACGTTATTTTGCATTTCAGGTGAGGATATATTCTAATTACATAAAATTACTTTTATTTTTATTTTTTATATAAAAATTTTTTATATACAAACACAAACAAAAATTTTGGTTGAAAAAAAGCAAAAATATTAATTAAATCTTTACAAATATTTATGCCTACCTATTACTCTCATACAATATATTATACATAAATATATCCAACTTAGGCAGAAAGCTACTATTTACCCAAAAAATAAAAATAAATCAAATATATATGTATGTGAATGAACTGTTATGTAGTAGTCTATATTAAAGAAAACTAAATATTATTATATATATTTACAAATGTATACACCTAAATAACTGTTACACTTATATATACAACACAAGCATACATGCCCTGTAGGGAAAAGCTGGTGTGTTCAAGTATCAGCAATTTATAAAAGGAATAATGAAGTAATACGTTGGAAGACATATCAGCTTATTTAAGAAAGTTTTATAAAAATTATTATTATTTTTTTATTTTTATAATTTTATAAAAATGTTTTTTTTTGATTATGTAGTACTTTCGTTTTTTTTTCAAATAATTTTTTATTTTCCATTATTTTGAATTAATTTTTGAACTAACAAAATTCTAAGCGTAAAAATTATTTTTTTTTTTCAAATTTCAATTAGAATTTCCTTGCAGGGCTTCAATTATACTAACAACATAGACACAGTTAATAATTTTACAGCAAGCAGTATTGCTTTGAAACCACCAAAAGTAATTCAATCACATACATTGACACCTTTTAATAATTTCTAGCTTCAAGGTTTTGAAAATTCGGTGACTACAATGTCTAACTGATTTAATAATTAATTATATATCCGATTTGCTTCAAGCTGAGAACATAGTGGAGTATTAATGAAATAGCAATGAAAGCTAAGCGAGAGAGCCAAATAAATATCAGAGAAAGAGCGTGTCGTTTTCTGCTGCATTGAGTAAACAGAGAACTTATTATGCATATCGTCAACACGTTTCATAAGTTTACAGGCGAAGAAAAAACGATACAATCGAAACCATTTATATTGAAAAAAATTGAGTTTTTGTTATAGAATGGTTATATATTAGTTATACTATACATTTGTTATATATGGGTTATATATTGGTTATATCTGACAGCGGAAGCTGAAAATTTAATTCTTCATATAGTAAGAGTATATGCAAAAACTCAATTTCAATTCAGTTGATTATGCGTTCTTTTGCATTTTAGATGAAGATATATATACAAGTATATACATTCGTTCTCTTGAGCAAACTCAATATATGAAATCTTTAGTATATGAATAAAATTCTCAAAACAAGTATTTTTTAGATGCGTATTTTACGCTCAAATAGGGAAACTACATAAATAAATTATTAACTTTTGAAAAAAAAAATTTAAATAAAAAATAATATTCAAATTACCCTAAAAGTGTCCCAATATTAATTTGTAAGCAAATTATAAACAAAAGACAAACATAATTTCCACTACAGTCTTCACACTCGCGCCTTTGCCATTAGTAAGTTTTATTATTTTTTGATAAGTGCGAAACAAATCCAAATTTTTTTAATATTAATAACTTTTTTTAACGAAACATGTATAATGAAAACTACACAAAACATAATTAATTCAATTTAGATACATTTATATTATAAAAATAAAACACAAAAAAAAAAAATCAAGAAAATCGCAAACTTCATTCATATTAATGTGGGAAATTGTAAACTAACATTGCAACAAATAAAAATTGATTTGTCTAAAAAAATTATGAAAAATGCACTTTTTCTTTATTATAATTATGCATAAAAAATGCGATTTTTGCAGAAAAAATTAGTTTTGCTTTAGTTTTGTAGCGAAATTTAGCCACAAAGTGAACTTTATCCACAAAATTTCATCGTCATCAAAAATTAGTAGCGGCATTTGTATTTAAGCTATGGCATATTTGTGCAACTACACCGTTAGTAAATAAAAAGAACCACACCAGCAACAATCTATATGTATTTGCAAACCAAGGCAAATAAAAATTCGGCCAACTTGAAATGTATTGGTAAACAATTTGCTGCAACACGCTGAGGTAGTAAGTTTTTTTATTCTATAATATTTTTAAAATATTTTTTTTAATGTTCTATACTTGTAATATATACAAATTGAAATATATACTATACATATATAAATTGAAAATAATAATTTTTTTTATTAAAAATAATAATATTAAATTAAACTGAAATTTTATAAAATTAAAAATAAATTAACAATAAAAAAATAAATAAAAATCTTAGATTAAAGAAAATAAATTAAATAATTATTATTAATATTAGTTACATAATAAAATTAAATGAAAAATAATTTAATACAAAAACTAATTTATTTAAGACAGAATAAGTAAAAAATAAATATAATTTATTAAAAAAAAAAAACAAAAAAATAATTAAAATAAATAATTTTAATTAACAATAAGAACATTAATTGAATTAAAAAAATATGTAAATAAAAAAATAAATAATTTTGATTGTAATAAAACAAACTAAAAAAATAAACAAACAAAGTCTAAATAATTTGTTTAACAAAATTAAAAAACGCGTTTTTAATGTTTTCCGTTTTTTAACTAAAGAAAATAGATTGACAAATTATTATAAATGTTATGTATCTTAAGAAAAAAATATCCAATATAACCATATGTATAATACAAAAATAATTTAACTACAAAAATTAATAGAAATAATTGTCATAAATAAATTTAATTAAATCTAAAAAAAAAATAAATAAAAAATAAATATTTATTTATTTGTATAATATGCAAATAAAAAACAAATAAAATAAATAATAATAAATTAAAAAAATATTTATAAATTAATATAAATGATATCGATTTCCAGGTATACATATATGAACTTAAAAAAATAGTTACTTTAATTAAAATAAAACTAATTCGCGAATTAAAAATTAAAAAAAATAAGAATATAAGAATACAAAAACTTAAATAAAAAACTAACAATAAATTCAAATAATATTTAATATAATGGATATTGATCTCTTAATAAATTAATAAAAGTATAAAAATATACAATAATTGTAAAATATGTACTTAAAAAAATACTGAGCTTGTTCAATAAATATACATAATTTATAATAAATAAATGAATTATGAATATAAAAGTGCTAAACATTTAAACAAAAAAAAAAATAAATAAATAAAATAAAACTAATTTATTAGAATTTATTAAGTTGAAAAAACGAAAGGAAAATAAAATAAAGAGCAAAGTTAAAAGAAAAAATAACAAAACAAATACAAAAAAACTTTAATTCTAAAATTTCAAAACAATAATATAAAATTCAATATTAAAAAATGTAATAAAAATTAAAAATAAAAAAATATATTTTTTATATTATGTATTATTAAAACATTTTTTTTAAATAATTATAAAACAATAATAAAAAATATCATAAAAAAATAAAAAAAAATGAAAATATAATTGTTTTTTATATTACAATAAAAAATTGCAAAAAACAAACATTCAAAATAATAACAATTCACAATGCATGCATTTAATTTAATCTGTAATATTTTAAAACACTATTAATGCCTTATCAATGTATATTTAAACAGCAAATCTAATTCAACTAATTTTTCACATTACTCTTCAAACACGAATTGCATCGTATAGCATTGGAAGGTGCAGAAGGTACAACGCGCCACCACAATCACCTCATCCATGTCGCTGCCTGCCGAGTGTTTGGTCCTCTCGGTTTCAATGCCATCGCTGAATGCGGAACAGAAACGTCCCAAAAGTGCTGGACCCAAGAAAAAACAAGGACAAGTGGTACATCCAAAGCCCTTCCGTCTATACTAGATAGGGACAAACATACATATCGTATACATATGTACACAAAAACATTAATTATATGAAAGAAACTAGTCAGCAGCACCGTTTCGAGTTCCAGTATGCGCCAGGCATGTCTTCAAGAATTTAAATGCAAGCAAAAACCATTAAATAACAACACCGGTACATGCATACATACATACATATACACAAATTGTAAAATATAATCATCGTGTTTTGTGAGAATCATTTGCGCAGCCGCAAAGGAGACTTCAACAATACAAGTCGCGATTTGTGAGAGACGAAATTGAGCGAAAAGGCAACGAATTCCATAAAATATAGTTAAAAACAAAAATTAAATATTCACAAAATATGCATTAAATCAATATGTCATTAAATTACAATCAAGATGTTGAAATAAAGAAAGTAAATTATTTATCGTTAATTGCGTTTTTTTCTAGTACTAGTTCTAGGAATTAGTTTGGTGAATTTGCCTAAAAGCTGAACATATTTTCGTTCTTAAAATTGTCGGCAGCAAGTGAGTATACAGCACTCGCTCAGCTAGCGCAACATATTATAGAAAAATTAAATATTAATCAAGAGTTATATTATAGTTTTTTGTTGTTGTTACAGCGGCAAAAACCTTCTTGAAGTCATTTGTAGGAATGCTGTCGGTTTGACAGTCCTTGGCCGGATAAAAAGTGGAGTCCGTTCCGGTTACGTAGACCCGACTGTACCGGGAACGGCAACAACATACTATAATTTACTGTTTGGAATAAATTCACTATGCACTTTTGTTCATTTTACTTTATTCTTTTGCATATATATATCCGCTTCGTTTCACAGTAGCTCTTCTCCTCCATTTTGTTTATACATACATTATTAAATCTACTTCACTGCCGTTACTTTTCTTATTTTTGATTCTTTTTCTTTTACTATTATTACAATAATAATATATAAAGTAAATATGTATTCATTTATTTTTCTCTTTATCTTTGTTTTTTACTCATACAAAATTACAAATAACATTTAAATACATTTTTCAAAATCTTTGAGGTTATAATTGCAAAAATTTGTTTACAAGATGTAAAATATTAAAAAGTCGGAGTAATGCATGAGTGGTGAGTGTGAGTTTGTTGAATGCATAAGATAAAGGAGAGATTACATATTTTATTTTATTAGCGTTTATTAACTTTTTTTCGGTTTTATAAAATTCGGGTAACGAACTTTTTTTTACATTATATCTTCACATTCTACATAGTAACTGTTTTGCAATAATTAAATCATAATGTTTATGCATACATAATAAATAGTTAAAATGGCAAATGAAAATATATTTGTTATAAAAATAAAAAAATATTAAATTAAACAGTCGTTAATGTTTAGTTGTGACGTACATATTAGTTTATACATACATAAATATATGTTTGCAAACATATTTAAAAACGTAAAAAATAAATTGATATGAATAATATGAAATTAATATTTGAGTAGTGTAGTTTACTAAACGAAATACCGCTGCAGCTGTGTGAGCGCAGGGCTGGGAGGACGATGTGTGCAGTGGCGTTTGGTGGCAACATCGCATTTCTGTCACCATACTGTCAAAAAATTTAAAGTAAGAGAAACCATTTTTTTTTCTTTTTTTTAATGCTTAACAAAACTAAATTCTTTTTAATAGTTTACTAATAGAGTGTACATTTGTGCATCGTGCTACAAATGTAAATATGTATGTCTACAACAAAAAAATTGTTATTAAAATAAAAGTTAGAATATTAACTAAAGTGGGTGCTATAATTTGTTGTGTCACAACACATAGTGACAATTTGTTTTTGTTACTTTTGTCTAAGCTCAATTCGGTATGCGCCACAATGCGCTTAACCAACTTCTTATCTGTTCAATATTCTTTAATTCTTTATACAACAACTTTATATACTTAGCTGTTATTTAGCTTCAACTTTTCACTTAATTTTTAATTTTATATTTTTCGCTTTTCTCATTACTCATTACTCAATTGACTAGATAAGCTATTTTCTTTTGTCCAGTTACAGTTCATAACAAAGAGTAATCAGCTGATTAAATTTGAGACTTAAAATAAAAATTGTTTGGTTGCTGCTTCTGTGCAGGCGAAATTTTCCAAACAACTACTAGCTGCACAACGTTAATAAGCTGCTGTTGGTTTCAATATATCTGTAGACAAGCTTATGCTAGGGCAGTTTTTCATTTGGAGCAACTGCGCTATAACAACTATTGTCTACAGTAAAAGCTGCCAACCAAATAAAATTATGATAAATGCATATTGTACTCTGAAGGAGCGCGAAAAAAGTCTAATTTTGCAGTTATTGAAGAAATTAACTTTTAAGTAAAAAAATCAAAAAGTTTAAAAAAAACTATAAAACCACAACACATTTCTCAAGTTGTCCCTGCCTACACATTTGATATTCGCCGACTTTAAACTTATATCAGTTAGTTAATAAATATTCGAGTTGGATTTCTTAGACACGAGTTGACGCCTTGATTGTGTTTGTGTGTTGGTTGCCGTAAGGTAAGTGAGTGGTTTGCTTTTGTTAAATATTTGATGTTTTGTTTCACTATAGCAAAAGCTGTATATCTTACATAACTATACACTTTCGTTGACGACGCTTTTGTGGTTCTGGCCTGAGCACAGCTCTCACAGCTTCTTCAAAGACCTGAAAATATGTAATATGTAACAGAAATTCACTTCATGTATGCATTTTACATACTTGTTTCAATCCTCTTTGCGTAAGTGCCGAACACTCCATGTATTTGACGGCGCGTATTTTATTCGCCAATTTTTGACCCTGCTCACGTTTCAACGGTGCCAAACCCTGTTCGGCTAGTTGACTGAGCGTTTCGCGATCATCGCGCAAATCAATTTTGGTACCTAAATACAGCGCAATCATTTAAATTGTAAAATTATTTTGAAGTAGTTTGCATGTTGTGCTACTAACCGACTAATATAATCGGTGCATCCGGGCAGTGATGCTTTATTTCAGGATACCATTTCGATGTGACATTTTCAAATGAGGATGGACTGGCCACGCTGAAGCATATGAGAAATACATCGGTTTGTGGATAGGAGAGCGGACGCAGGCGATCGTAGTCTTCTTGACCCGCGGTATCCCATAAACCAAGCGACACTTGTATTGTATCCACAGTCATGGGCGCAGAGTAGTTGTCAAAGCTGTGTGGAAAGTATATGAAGTTAAATATATGACTTTTTTGAACTTGATTAAAACTTACACTGTAGGCACATATTCGCCGGGAAAACTGTCTGTGGTGTATGAAATTAACATGCATGTCTTGCCAACGGTTCCATCGCCAACGACGACACATTTAATGGGCCTTCCTGTCGACATCTGCGAAAAAGAATAAAGAACGTATTGTAAAATATATTTATCAAATGTAAATATGTGTCAGTAACTTGAGTATGAATGCAAGTCGGTGTGGCCAGTAAAATTGTATAATCAAATAAATTAAACTTCAGCAGCGAATGTGGAACAATGGAATGTACATACATATGTAGCATGCAGCGTTGGTGGAGTGTGATACATTTAATTAAATACAATTTGCCACTTGAGCACATTTACTGTCTTTCATTTTTCTTAGCATGGAATGTCAGAAATAGTGTAGCCAAACAGATATGTACATATGTGTGTTTGCATACATATGTATGTATGACTATCCATAAAGAACAAATCATATGACATTTTGTCACATGTTAAAGGATATTAACTTTCTGTTTTATTTTTAAGCAATTATTTAGTACAATATGATAAAAAAAAAATGTATTAAGATATTTTATATGTCAAAATTAATTTTAATTAAATTTATGAAGAAATTCCGTAAAATAAATTCGAGCATTATCCTTCTGTTATAAAAACACATATATATTCATCAAAAGATTGCTATGAAAAGTAATAAGGAAAGGGCGCCAAGATGTGCTATTAACGTAAAAAAAATGAGTATCACCTTTTAGAAGCGTTATATGTATTCACCGATCCTTATATTTTCAAAATTTGAAGCAACAAACTATACAAAACGTTGACTTTAAGAACCTCCGAAAGCGCACAACAAAATAATGTGCAATGCACGCAAAACAGCTTTAAAAGCTTAACGTTAAGAATATAAAAACACGCCTACACCACAAACAACAAATGAGAAAATCAAACACAACACCACAAAAAGAAAAACAAATCAAAAGAGCAATAAAAGACGAATTATAATGGGCATCTGTTTGAGTGAATAGCTGGCTACAAAGCAAAATGCGAACGTCCGCCGGCGACATGATTCGCGAAACACACAAAAAATATAAACGGCGCAACAACCGAAATAGATCTTGTCCCCCTACAAGTTAAGCACACCGCCCTGGACGCCAAAACGTCAGCGTCAGCCGGCGATTGTAGTGGCAGCAATAATGTTCTATTTCTGCCGGCGACATCAGTCCGGTGGGGGGAGCCACATTACTGTCGGCCAAATTTTCTATTTTCGAAATGAACGCAATTAGGTTTACTATCAGCGACATAATCATTGCGACTATCACAACATCGAAGTCACCTAAAAGCGCTAGTTTTCCGCAACAACACCACCAACATAGTAAAGCGACTGGGGTAGAGGGTAGGTTGTGGCAGCGCGACAGTGTGGCACCAACGTTTCCATTCCAGCGTTTGAAGGCTGATGTGATTCAAGTATTACAGCATATTGAGTCAGCGCATTGAGAAATTAATTTTTGTTATTTAAGACACTGTTCCTTCACCAGTTAAACTGCAGTATTTACAATTTCACCATATAAATTTGTATACCTACATATATGTATGTGCATACATGCATATAAGAAAAATGGACAGGAGTGGTCCGCCAATGGTCATAATTCTTACCATATACACACAGCCGTTTGCATATGTATATAAATATATTTCTTTTGTGTATTTTTTTCCTATTACCTTACTTTTGCAACGCACTCAGCTCCTCCGCTGCACAATCTTTTGTTGTTTTCTTAATCCACTTTTTTGCGTACTGCTACTGGTGGTGCTGCTGCGTCGTTCCTTTCACTTTTCCCCCACAATTTTGTACTAAAACGTTTTCGATTTACTTTACTCAATCGCTAAACTGATTGTTGACCATAAAATTCGTTGATAATATATTAATTTTTATTTAATTTTACATAAAAAACTGTGTAAAATAAATGCTGCTGCAACTTTAGCTTTGCTACTTTTTTTGTTACTTAATTCGCTTTTAGGCCTTCATTTATCGCTGTTTTGTTTTACCTATGAATGCGTGTGCGCACTCATACACGCACATTTACACACACCCTTTTCGGCAAGCAGTGCTGCCAAGTTGCGAGTTGTGGTGTGTTTAATTGAGGCATTTTTGCGAAAACGAGCAAGTAAAAGTAATTATTTTTTAAATTAAATGTATTTATTAAAATGTTATGTTGTACAAAAACAGCGAAAATTATTAATAATTAATAAAATATTTTAATGAGTGAATAATATTTAATGCACCACTGATAGTCTTATTATGAAATACAATTAGGCGCAAGGAAACATTTTTGAAATAATTTTGAAAAGTGTTTAAGTAACTGGTGAGCTATTGAAAATTTTTTAAATAATTATTTTCAGTTACAGAATTAATTTCGGGATAAAAACTTAAAATAAATCAAATTTCATGTTTGTATCTACATGGCTATGTACAGTGTTGACGTTCATTTCTATTTCCTTTTCCTTCATCTTTTTGACAGTTGTCTTTAAAGAAATTATATTCCGTTTTATGCGCCTATATTGAAAAACCAGTTTAATTTATCCAGCTTTTTTTGCGGGTTTTATAAATAATACACCACAAATAGTGTGTATAGTGAATAAATTATTTGTTTTTTGTGTTATTTTTACTCACGCGTATAATCGTGAGTAATGCTGTTCTCAGCAGCTGCGTTATATTAACTACTCCTTTTTGAGCGCGAAGTTTACGGAGCTCTGAATGTGAGTGCCTTACTGCACTTAAGTCCATATTGCATAAAACTAAAAATGTTTATGTAAGTACGTAAAATAATTTTAGATTTTATAACAAATGTTGCAAATTAGTATGTGCTGGCATTTAATCTTCCTACGGGCATTACTGCATCAAAGAATTTCTTTTCGCATACAAAAACTGCTGCGTATGCCAATTTATCTTCCAACATTATTTCTGTTAACAATTCTATTGACAAATAATACGTTTTTATTACATATTTTATTTAAAACTCTGGTATTTTTATAATTCATATATCCACCGAACTATTTCATATGAATCGAGGCAGCATCTCTCTACTGCAACAAACAACTATAAATATGTATGTACATAGTTGAATTTGGTTGGGATTTGAAATACACACAAGCTTCGTAATTTGCTCAACCTCCAATATTTCCAAGTCTGCAAAAGTTACAACGAAATACAACTTTCTATGCTATATATATGTATGTATAAATGTGCTTGTATGGACCAACAACTCCTTCCAAAAAATTTGCTGATTCCAAACATATGTCCACACTTTAGCTAAATTGTGATTGATGGATACACACCGTTTGGTAACTTTGTAGCCCCACCACTTGCGCAAAATGCCGACTGTGCGACGAAGGGTGCAGGATTTTATTATTGGCGTTGATATGATTTGGACAAATTACAACGGGTCACTTGGTGGTATACACAGAGTGTGCGATAAAGGGCGCGCAGTTGAAGCGGGGGGTAAAAGTAAGGGTAAGGGATCTGGTGATTAAATTGTTACTTCGTACTGTCAAGTGTCAGCAAGTTGCACAAGGTGTCGGTTTGTAAATATGTGTATATACATACATATGTGTATTTAGAGTATTGAGTAGCTTTCGATATTTATAGTTCTTTTATTAGACAGTGTAGAAGATTTTTTGTTAATGCTAAGCATCAAGCCTATTTTCAAATTAAATTTGCGCATTTATGTGCCATACAAACTGACAGAACAAAATCATGAAAAAAATCCTTTTAAACTCTTTTAAGTTACAAGAAATATTTCTGTCTACTGCATCATAGCTTCATAGCAGCCGAAATTATAGTTTTTTTCCGTTTTATTTTTCAAGTGTTGCCATTTGACCACAAAAACTAATTAAAAATGCTTCAAACGCAAACATTAACTTCCTTCGGCCAAACATTTTTTGTTTTACAATAATTTTTTGTCGTTTTAAAATTCAAATACATAGTGGTATATATAAACGTATGTGCTCATGTATGAGCAAGTGTACATACATATGTATATAGGATTAATCGCAAAGGAGTTGGATAGACATGCACCGCTGGGAGATGCTTGTGACGATTTTAATTTAAAAGTTTTGTGTTCCAATTAACAGTTAGAACTTGTGAGCAAGAATGGGTGCAACATGCAGCCTTGACGGTCTGGAGCAGTTGACTAAGCTCGCGCTGATTTTTATATTTGCGCAAATGTAAATGTGTGTGATTACATATGTATGCATATGTATGTTTGCACTCGTGTATACGATTATCGGAGATTAAACTTGTCTTTAATTAAAAGCTGCTAATACAAATGCCAATTTTAATGTGTAAACTGCTTTTTATTAAATTAGACGAAATGAACTTAATTTTCTGTGAATGCTAATCTGAAAGTGCAAGCTAATTGATATCACAAATACGTAGGTGAAATTGAAGGAAAAGATAAGTGCAGAAAATTACAACAACAAAATAAATAAACTGGTTTGAACAAGAACTAGATAATAAACTACTTATATTTGAAATAGGAATATAGGAATATATGTGATAAAATAATTGCAAGTGTGCACGTTAATTGCAATTTAAAAAAAAAAGTAATTTTTAATTAGCCATAAATTTTATAATATCGTTATCATGACTGCTGCTTGCTTAAGAGGTTATATACTGTTTTTAATGTTCATATAGTTTCATATCGTTACGGTTAATAATTGCGAAGTTATACGCAATTTTGAAAAGGCGTTTCAGAGTGCTTGGAAGTATAATCCAAACTTTAAACCCGTTTTTCTCAAAACGGTGTTTTCAAAGTCGGTAATCAACATCACACGGAAACGGCAAAGCCGATTATTCTCAAATTTTAACACGATCTTCTTAAATATATATTTGAGTAATTAAATGAAGAGTTTTCTCACCGATAAATATGTTTTTATAAACAATTTAAGTCCGAAATGCTTATCAAAAATCGATTTGTTTTTTGAGAAACTTCCATTTTGTCAAATAATTTAATTTTGCTTATTCCTTCGATTTACTTTACTAGATTTAACATAACTTTAACGAAATCTGTTTGGTTTTTTTAATTTCAGAGCATCCAGTTCAGAGATATAGTTGTTACCGCAAAACGAATTTTTTGAGAGGAGCTTCTGGAGATCAGCTGTAGTTCCTTTCCATATAAATGTTTTTACTAATACTAAGTCTTAAAATACGGTTAAAAGATCCCGTAATATGTGTAAAATTAATTTAAATTTTTGGATCCATAAATTTAAAAATTTGCTCAGAAAAACTTCGGGAAATTTCGCTTTCGGCTTTCTAGCTGTATATAACCCCTTAATATAAATTTTAAAATAATTAACTTACTGTTATATTTTAGTAAGTATTATATTCTCATTATTGTAATTTTTAAGTGTGAGAAAATAAAAACTTCGTGAATTTGATATTCTTAAAATCGATTCCATTTCAGACTTCGGTCCTTGGCATGCCTATTATGTTAGTATTTAGGCTTGTAAGCATTCTGAAGCTTTCATTAACGAGCAACAAAGGTATTGTCGACCGTTTCAGACATTAGAACCATAGAGGTGCTTTAAAAGTTTGAAAGAATTGGTATAGCCCCGAACTGTTGTTTTTATTATTATGAATGGGAAGAAAAAATTGCATTTATTTAATAATTTTTTAGAATGCTACCAGCTTAACAGCCTTTAGCAGGTTCATAAATCGGGGCTTGTACCGTTTACATGGACCAGACTAACGTGCGAACTATCTCTGCTATCCTTTTAGAAATATGCAACGAAAGCTTTCCATTTATACTTTATGGGGTCTCGCGACAAACTTAATTTTCATACACGATTCAGGTATAAAAATTAGTTAACTACCATTTAGAATGTTTGTTTACATCGGTTAAGGGTAAATAACCCTCTGAACAATGATGACAGAAATATAAAATGTACAAAATACTATATAAACATTCATGCGAATTACATTAAAAATGTATATACATATTTATGCATCCGTCTGTAATGTCTATTGAGAACTGATGTAGGGAACAACTTTCATTATCTTTTAAGAGCCACCTTAATTTACATAAAAATGCTTCCTCCATTACTAGTCCTTTTAAATATTATTTTATGCGTCCGCCTGTAATTACTACTAAGAGCTGAAGCTGGAAACAATTTTTACCCAGCAAAAACCACCGTGATCCCATTCACTAAGCGGAGATCTTTTCCGGGCCTGAGATCCCTAACAATTGGAGGCACAGAGGTGGAAATGTCTAAGGAGGTCAAATTTCTTGGCCTCACCTTAGACTCATTGTTAAGATGGAGTAGGCATTTGGACTTAACGCTGTCCAAAGCAACTAGAGCGCTTATGATTTGTAGACGCCTGGACTGTAGATCATGGGGATGCAAGCCAAGCATCATTAGATGGCTGTATAGCATGATAGTAAGGCCTATCGTCACCTGTGGAGCGGTTGCCTGGGCCACCAAAGCAGCGCAGTCTTCGGTGATTCGGAGACTGTCAAAGCTGCACAGACATGCATGTGTCTGTGCTTCGGGGGCAATGCGCACATGCCCCACGGTGGCACTGGAAGTCATACTAGAGCTCACACCGCTGCATCAGGTGATCAAGCTAGCAGAAAAGCACACCATGCTTCTAATGTCAGCAGAAGGCTGTGGAAGAGGGAAGATAATGTCCTGTAGACAGATGGACGCTCTAGCGGAAAGCACACCGCTGGCCCTCCTCCCAAGGGACGGCACAACGAAGAAAATAAACCTCAAGAAGAATTTCAAAGTAACTCTAGGCAGCAAGACGGAGTGGAATGATTCCACGCTGAAAAGGCTGCTGGAAGACAGTACCATTCAGTGGTACACTGATGGCTCAAAAACACCGGAAGGTATTGGGGCAGGTATTGCTGGGGCGCGTACTAAGCTGTCCATACCTATGGGCTGCTTCCCAAGTATCTTCCAGGCTGAAGTTTTTGCCATTAGTCAGTGCGCTGAAGTCAACCTCAGCCGCAACTATCGCAACCAGCGCATAGCTATTCTCAGCGATAGTCAAGCGGCACTAAAGGCGATCTTATCATACGAGACCAAATCGCTTTTAGTCGAGGAATGCATTGGAAGGCTAAACCGCCTGTCCTTGTGCAACCGGGTGCACCTAATTTGGGTACCAGGGCACAAGGGCCGAGGAACTGGCCCGCACGGCGGCAGCGACCAAGATGTTAGGGCCAGAGCCGTACATAGCGGTAGGACCTCACACTCTTAAGGAGCTGCTCCGCTCGGAGGAGAGAGAGGAAAGAGAGCGGCACTGGCGGCAGGCAGCAAGTATGCGCTGCCAAGCTGCTTCTAGGAGGGTATAATCTCTCCAGGTTTAAAGAGGTTAACCCCGTGAGAAATTCCGTCTCCTCGTCGCAATCTACACAGGGCATTGTAAGCTCAGGAAGCACCTGTCCAACATGGGCATGGTCTCCTGTGCTAACTGCCGGTTCTGCGACCTGGAACAGGAAACACCATCACTCTGTGGAAAAAGGCTTAAGGCCTTGGATTCCGTTTATATTAGCAGGGATCACATCACCTCACTAGAGCCCGGAAAACTACTAGAATTGTTCAGGCTGCTGGGGCTCTGGGAGGTCATGTGATATAGGAGAGGGCGCAATAGACCGCGGTGCACTACCTCAATTAAAACTATTCCATTGTATTCTTGGAAACAATTTTCAGTATTTTTTAAGAGCCACCCTAATGAACACAAAAATTCTTCCTTCATTACTAGACCTTCCCAATTATATTTTATGCGTATATTTTATTAGCAAATCATTAAATAGTGTTCTATCGTTGGTACAGATTTCTTAACTTTAATAGACCCATAATTTCACCATCCATACATTTATTATATTTTTCACCGCCAAACCTTCAAATAAATAGCTAAATATTGTCAAAAGTGACAATATGTTCACTTAATTGCAGACGCACACATACTCTCACGTATATAAATATTAGCTGGATGTTAAAATTTAATAAACCACCGGATTGTGCTGCTGCGATGACCCCCAACCAGTGAAATGTAATATTAACTCATTCGTATGCGAAAACAGTAGAGCGTCACCCGAAAAAACTCGAACAAAAAATTGTTGTCATAATTTGGTTATGAGGCTGTTTGGTGCATGCAACAGGCGCTATCACACACACAGACACGCAAAAGCGGGCAATTGTTGAACTCGTATGCATCACCACAGGATCCTGCTTATTGCTCGAATGTCAAACAATGGGAATTTTAATTTCGGCACACACCAAAAGCCCGCTACACCAGCCCCACCCTAGTCTCCTCACCCTGGCATTCAGCTCATTTGTTGATTATACTCGCATATGCCTGTGTGTGTGTCTTCCCACCTTTGATTCTCGATTGCAGCCAAAAGGCACAAAAACTGCGTATTAAATGCGTTTGCGTTTGCTCATCATTCATGTGTGCATATCTTTTGTACGCGAAAAAATGAAAAAAGAGGCGAAAAGTGTGCAAAAAGTCATATGGCAAATATAATTTGCGCCTCTGCACTTTTTTACGCCACTGCGAAGCGTGGGATTTTCTGTGTGGAGTTGCATTGTGCCTCCTTTCTCCGCGCCGCTTTTATTGACAGTGATTTTGTGGTTTTGCCTGCCAATGGTGGCTTATTAAAATTTCGATTCACGAATTCCTTTCACCATTGACACTCGCATATGTGCGAAAAAACTCTCTTCGCTTGTGGATATTTATTTATTTGCTGAACTTTTCACACACAAGTGCGCATTTATGAGAAATTTTTGAAAGTGATGTGTCGAATTTCGGTGGATTTAGTGAACAAAACTATTATACTCTGTAGCAACATGTCGCAACAGCATTAAAATATGAAGGTAAACTTCTACCAAATATTGGGTTCCTAAAAGAATACTTGTCTGAACACTCGGAAATCCTCACACACTTTGACTTCATACCGGATCACATGGATCTTGGAGTCGATAAACCGAACTCTCGCAGCTCCTTCTCTGTCCATGTATCGGCGAGGAAGTTGTGGATGCGAAGAAGTCCGTTGAAGGAGAGGGGCAGTGAGCTCTTTTAGGGATGGGCTAAAGCTTGACGAGAAGGGTGGTGGCGGAGTTTACTGTCAGAAGCTTTCTATCGACTCCAGCTTGAGTTTTCCTGACTATTGCAGTGTTTCTAAGCCGGTAGATTTACTGCTCTGCAGCCTCTTTCAGAGAAGCTATCAACCACACGGCTAGCAAAAAGGCGAAAAGCCACGATATTAATAGCATCGAGTGTCTTTGTAATAAGACTGGTATGGATGCCAGGCCACAGGGGTATCGAAGGAAATTGTAAAGCTGATAAGCTAGTAAGGAAAGGCACCCTAAAACCGCTATCGAATTTGGGAATTTACTAGACGCCGTCTGTAGAAGCTGTATGGACGAAAATGAGATTTGAAACAATTCAATACTTCTTTCTTGACTGTCTCGCGTTTGGGTTTCACAAAGGACTACATACAAGGTCTGTAGCAAAAGGAACATAACTTTTTAACCACCTATTGGTGGGTATATGAAATAAAAAGTTTGATCTCTTGTTGACATTTCGTAAAAATTTTAAGACAATTGGATAACTACAATCGATGTTATCAATCAAAAAGTGACAGCGGCTTTTGGTCATCGGTCGTAAAATGCATTTTGAACAAAGAGCAAATATTAAATTTTGATTTAAACTTCGGAAAACGTTTACTGAAACATTTCAAATGATGAAAAAAGTTTATGGTGATCAGTGCCTATCCCGTAGTAACGTGCAGGAGTGGTTTAAGCGACTTCAAGAAGGTCATGAGGACCTCTGTGACGATCAGAAAAAGTCGTCTTCAGAAGTCAAAAATAAAGACAATGCTGATTTGTTTTGACGATTTGAGGGTATTGTACACCGAGAGTTCGTCCCACCTGGCCAAACGATTAATGCTGTGTTTTACCTTGGTGTTATGAAACGTCTTTTGTCATGTATTTGTCGTGCTCGACCACAATACCGTGAGGTAGGGTCCTCGCGCCTGTTGCACGATAATATGCCGTGTCATCGGTCGACGCTTGTCACTGATTTTTTGACAAACAACCTCATATTAACCATTAATCACCCACCCTACTCACCTCATTTGGCATCCTGTGATTTTTACCTATTTGGAAAACTTCATTTGCCCATGAAAGGACACTGGTTTCAGGACATTTCAGCTATTCAAAAGGCGATGACCGATATTCTCAAGAGCATTCCGAAAAAATTACCTTAAACACTCATTTGAAATGCTAATTGACCGGGCTAAACGCTGTATCGAAGCACAAGGAAACTACTTTGAATAAAAAAAAATATAACTTTTGAAAAATATTAATTTTTTGTTGTTTTTTTAACAGTCCTGTTTCTTTTGGGACATACCTTGTATATCAGTCCACGTGAGATTTCTTTAGATCATCCATCTAACCTAACCTAACTTACCCATTAAAATCCTACATTTAAATATTTTTCAAACGAAGTTCTCACGTAATATATTTCATTATTGGCATGTTGACTACCGAAACATCTGCTGGAGTGAAGAAGTGATTTTTCCTGCTCCTCCTGTTTATACTACAGAACTTATAGATTTACATATCCATAAGTCTCAAACGAGTGATACTCGCAACGTTATGAAAAAAATTCTCAGATAATCTAGCCAGATCTCAGTGACCCACGAATCTTCGAATTCGATCTAATCAAACTGACTATCTTGACGAGATTCATTTTATGAAACCAGAAATTTGACGGTGTCATTCTTTAGACGATCTCGTCAACTCTGTAACTCGGTTAACTCCAAATTAGACTTTATCGAACTATTAATTCTCCTAACTATTATATACTTATAATATCGAGTCCCAGTGACTCGGGTATCTTTAAGTTCATTTAGTAATAGAAATGTGATTCGTAGTGTTTCCTATATATTTTATGATAAACTGCATATATTATTCTCCGATTTCAAATGACAATCGGGTGGTCATTTGTATGCCCGAAGTATGCCAATAAAGGAAATCTCAAAATGATTCGATGCATCACTATTTATATTCAAATTATTCGCTTGCCGCCGATGTCACAGGCGTATAAAATAAATTCATACATACATATGCATGCACACGTACATTTGTTGAAATACTCGCATTTGCACTGCCGCATTTATTGTTGTGCGTGTGAGCGTTGTTTTGCATGTGATTATCCTTGCCGCAGCAATCAAAGCCAAAATTGGAGAAATTAAATTAAGTTGCCGCTGTGGCACTGAAATTATTAGCCCCAATGATGTAAGGACAATAAATATATATATTTATGCAGACACAAGTGCTAATAATTCCAATGACATCCAGCATGGCGAGCCAGCCAAATGGACGGTGGCTGGTGGAGCGTGTGAAGGTCCTCGCGCGTATAGCCATGCAACAGGTCCACAATCTAAATGAATTCCATGAAAATTCAAGTAAAATTTAATTTTTTCAGAGCTTGGTGGCGCAAAGTTGCGCTTTATTACGCCTGAGGCAACAAATTACTAGTTCATTTGGCGCAAATCCGCTGTGGTTTGCTCCAATTCCTTTTGTACGCATACACATACATACGTGTGTATATAGTAGAATGGGTGTGTGTGTGTGATGCAGCAGTGCATATGTTTGCATTTGCTCCATTTCACACACTAAATTTTGTGCTGAATTCCTTTTTTGACAGTAAGCTCTGTGCTTCATACGTGTGTGAGTGTGTGTATGGTGTTGTGGCATATAAGTGTGTGTGTGTGTGCAGGTTTACTTGCCAATTTAATTGAGATAGATTGCTTTTACAGCTATTAATTGGATTTTCCTCCTTTTAAATTCCGCTTTCTTCAACATACTTAATCGGTTGTATGTGGAGCAGTTAACTGAATAGCGGTACATAAATTTAATTGCTTAAATTTAATTCTTGAAAAGTGCGGACAAGGCTTAAAACTCCTAAATTTAATGAGCGCGAAGTTTATTTTTAACATTTTATTTAAGAGGCATAAAAAACATGATGAGGTGGCTAATATATCGGAGGGAAAAAAATTTGTTTTGCACCCCCTGGAGCTTTCTTATATCCAAATATTCGTGAATGATGTAAGGTACACGTTCAGTTGATATCTTTAGAGTGCTTGCCATCTCGAGCAACTTCACTTTATAGTCATCCAAAATTATTTGATCGATTTTTTTGATTTGTGTTTAACCACTTCGTTCGCCGCCTTCGGTGTACATTTCACCACGTTTAAACTTAGCATACCAATTCTTAATGATGATTTTCGTGGAGTAGTGTCCGGAAACTCATCAACAAGCCAATTTTTTGCTTCTACTATATTTTTCACCTCCAAAAAGCAATATTTTATCAACGCGAAAATCTTTTTTATCAATTTTTTCACAATAATAAAAGTTGTCGTCGAATTTATATGCGCGCCTTTCGAAGGTCAGGGCTAACTAAAAATCATATGGATTTAATATTAATACTAGGAGAACTGTCTATATGTTTTCCCCAAAAAATACTTTTTGGTTATTGGAACTGAGGTAATTCTCTTCTTCAATGCCATACATTCCTTTTCGGAGGTCCGTCCGGTGATCTCGTCTATGGGTCAAGGGAATCCAAAAATTTTCAAAATTAATTAACGATTATTAAAATACAGTAAATTTGGAAAATATGCCTTAACCTTTTATATATAAAATTAAATGCTTCTTAAAACAAAAAAATCTTTTTTTTCGGAGGTCCTTCCGTTGATTGGCTATGGGTCAAGGGAATCCAAAATTTTCAAAATTAATTAACGATTATTAAAATACGATAAATTTCGAAAATATGCCTTAATTTTGTATATATAAAATTAAATACTTCTTAAAATAAAAAATGCGTTTTTTTCTGACTGCAAGTGGATTTAAACCCCCTAAGAAAAGTTATAAACTAACGACTTCAAAATTAATAGAATATAATGTAAACCAAAATTAAACAAATTTCGCTCCAAAATTTGTACGCTCGTATATTTATATACACATGACGGCTATTCGCATTATAAACTCATTCATTGCGAAACGACTGATGCAATTTCAGAATTAAATTGACCCTTATGCAATAAATAAATTTACATAGCAAATCAATGCAAATGCAAAGTCTTCTATTTCAAATTAAAACGGATATGCATCGAGACGTATGAATATCTCAAACCATGCAGTTTGACGAAATTTACATAAGTTCAGCTCATATATGACTATAGAACAGCGAGAACGGCGAGACTCCGATTGCATTTGATGCTGTTTCGTATTGCATTATGTTTCATATAAAATATGACTCATTTGAGAGGATTGACTTGACTTAAAGGGTACACGCTTTGTGCTTTAATAATACATCTACATAAGTGATATACATACATACGTATGTGTATTTCGAATCTCATGATAAAGAAAAAAATATGACTTTGACCTTTGCACACTTGATTTATTTAAGCATTCATGCAATTTACTTAAGTACGCTATTATAATGCTTAATATGCCCCTGTGTATACATATTTATAACTGTATTCATATATTCAACGGAGAAAAATTAGATATTAGCGCAATAATAATCAATTGCCTACATTTATTTCATCTACTTATTTACATTCAATTGAGTTTTGCGCTTTGGCCTGTCCTCCTTAGCCGTTTGGGCGTAGATTTGGAGTTATGTCCTTTCGCCTGCCCATGTATGTACACCCTTATGTATTACTTAAGGAGCACAATAAAAATGAATTGGCGTAAAAAAGTGCAGAAACAAAGCTTTCCAGGATTTATATAGACACTTGACAATAACTTTGAAGTTCTCTCCGTTAGAAAAGTTACTGGCGAAGAAACCTAATTCGCAAATTGACTACAAATAATTGAGCAATTCATGTGGCAATGCTGAAGACGACGTAAAAAAACTTTGTCGTTCTCATATCCTTTCAACACTATTTTTTGTGTGATTGTGTGTGTACTGGTGGGAGTTGTGTCTCGTTAGGAAAAACTTGTTATGAACGTATAGTTTAAAGTTAATATAGACGAAAGTCTACTACATATACGATTATTGTTCTTTAATATTATTCCAATCCTTTTGAGCGTCTATAAGCTCGGACGGAATCCCAACGGAAATCCGTCCACTATGTATGCTTAACACAGTGGAAAAGCTCTATGAAAGGCTACTTAAGTCCACACTCGAAGCGGCTATCAACGAAACTAGATGACTCTCCTATAGACAACACGGCCTTAGACCCAGCAGATCAATTCTAGGAGCTATTAAAAGTATAGAAGCCGCATAGCGTAGATGGCATAGATACAAAAGAATAGTGTTGCGGGCGACTGTAGATGTCTAAAACGACTTTAACAGTGCTGGAAGGTGTATATGATTGACGTTCTTGAAGAAAGCTTTAAAATCCTCGACATCCTCAGAGCTATGGTGCGGAGCCACTTTAGTAACAGAAAAATGCTGCACCAAACTGGAGAGGGGTCACGACAGATAGGGGTCACGTCAGGAGCAGCACTAGGCCCAGACTTGTAGAACATCAGTTACGACGCTATTCTAAAACTCGAAATGTCAGACGAATCGTACTTAATTGGCTTCGTGAATGACATTGCAGCATGAATTACAGCACGAGACACAGAAGGAACGCGAAGAAAACTTAAAGAGCTCATGATACGGACACTAGCATGGCTCGACTCACGCCACCCTGAAATAATGCAAATGTGGTTCCAGGGTGGTCGAATGTTCCATGGAGGGGGGTTTTAGTGATTTCGTCTCTTATGAAATATAGTAGATATTTCAGGTCATAGGATTATCCAAAGTATAGTAGGTTGATTTACAGGAACCAAAAAAATTTCCATTCTGAATAACTTTGCGTACGAAATTATTTCTGGGAATCGGTCATATCTGACAACTATATCACATATCTCCTATGCAACCAATTATACAAATAATTTTTCTGAAATTATTGAGTCGAAAGTAGATACCTACAGATTCACTACAGACTCATTTTTTCAGACACCGGTGTATATTTAGTATATGGTCTTTTACGTAAAAGAGCTGAAGAAACATTCGATTATCCAAAAGCTCTGTTGTAGAGATATTAAACTGAAGTTTGGTCATCTGAAATACTGTTTTAGGATGAATATATACCATAGAGCCAAAATTTCTCCTTGGAAGAACATTGACTAATAGCCTTTTGTAGTTTTCTGAGAACACTTAATTTTCATCCGAAGTTCTTTTAATAAATATCCAATCAGAAATTTGTTGGTGAAGCTTTCTCGAGGTTACTTAATCTAGCTGAACACGGTGCTGTAGATATATATATGTTAGATCTCTTAGAATATTTATCATCCACATTAAGTTCTAAATTCCTACTGGGTCCAACTTCGCTGAAGACCGTGAATAAGTATGCACTTCCACTGCTCTTAACGCACTCCTATAACCCATTCTTTACGCTTTGCTTTCAGCCATGTTAAAGTGGACAATAGGCGGACAACGAACCAAACGTATTGGTTGGTTGACTAACTGCTCCAGTGAACGCTCGAGCACCTAAGTGTACGACAAGAATACCGTAAGTTATCTACTTGTTCAAGTAGTTTGTGAGTGCGCTCACGTCACACACTCAACTGGCTATGCGGTGGTCGTGTGTATGTGTGCGAAAACGCTGACCGGCTGGCCCGACCTGCTGACGACCTTTATTGCCAGTCATAAAGTATAATCTGTGTTGGCAGTGCGCACGCAGCAACAAATTCAGGATGTGCGAAACTGTCCTGACCGCAGCGAAGCGAAAATGGATGGCCACTGCTGCCACTCATCTCTAATTGTTATGTTACTGCTGCTGCTTCTTTCAATATTACTGTTGTTGTTGTTGTTAATGTTAGTATTGTTGCTGCTAAGCGGTTGACTAGTCGATCCAACAACTTGGAATGTCGTGGCAACAGCGCCAACCAGCGCAATGCTCCAGTGCACAATCGCACGTGGTCGTAAAGGATCCGTGTGGACGGACAGTGCTTGAGCGCTGCGCTGCGCAACGCATCGCAAGGATTTCGCAGCGGAAGCGAGGGTCATCCATTTAAACGTTGTCTACAAGCAACTTGCGAAACTTACGCAAGCGGCAACCTGGCAGCGGCAGCTATGCCCCAAGTTGCAACTTGAAGTGTGTTAAGTTTGGTGCTCACCTTTTCCGTTTCCCACAGCGTGGCAGCGTGTGTGTGCTGGCGTTTCTTGTAAAATTCTTGCCTCTTGATTTTTCTTAGTTTTCGTGGCGCCACACTGGCGTGGAAATTTGTTTTAATCGATTAAAGTTGCCATCATCTTTGCTGCTTCTGTTGCTGCTCCAACTTCTGAAGATTTCTTCGCCGTGCGTTTCAGTGTGAGTTGACGGGAATGTTTGCTAATGTGTGTGTGTGTGTTTGTGTGTGTTCCGTTGGTGGCTTGGCATTTGTTTGGAGCAGTTTAAGTTGGAATCACCGTTAGCAGAGCTGCCTCCATAAACATGCCAATTTTTCGCTAAGGAAAGTTTGTGTGAGTGTCGCCTTCGGTTGTTGATATCCTCCTTTTACTCATTAAATTACTTGTAATATTTATCAGTTTAGCAACTGTATTTAAGATTTACTAAACTCTTATCTTTTTTTAGGGGTTTTTTTCAGTTCGTATGAAGAAAGGAATATACTTGACTTCAAATATTGGCTCGAGACTGTTGGAGTTTTATCATAATTAGAGCGATTAGAATGAAAAATCCAAAGTCACTATGTAAGGAGGGTAGAAAAAAGATAGGAAGACATTAGACATCTGATAGATGAAGTTTCCTAGTTTCGAATAAAATATTGTCGTTGAGAAACAGTCATGAGCTATTTGATTAGGCTTAATATTGTTTCTGAGTTGATGAAAATTGCTGGCGAGACCGATAATATTTAGACTGTTTCCACTGCATTTCGTTCTACTGAGCAAACATTGTCAATTCGGCAACATTTCACCAAAAAAACCAAAATCACCACGATCTTTTATAAAGTCACTGTCGAAATTAAAAATCAATTTCAGTCATGGTTGAAACTAGTACACTATAGGTGAAGGTAGGTTACTTTAAGAGGACAAACACCGAAGTGATATCTTAGCTATCCCAGTCTGATATTTTTCATTAACGCACGAAAGTAAAAAAGATGGATAAAAAATCTTTTGTTTTTTTCCAACATAACAAAACTTGCATCACTGAAAATGTTAGCTCTTAGGATTCAACTGCTCGATAGCTACGGCGTACTTTCGTCGAAATGCACAAACTTCTCATTTTCAGCCAGTCTAGTACTACATTACTGTGCCCAAAAAATAAGGTGACATTGTATTTATTTTGAAAGTTCTTTATTTATTCTTCCAAATCAATTTCATCCCCTTCAAAGTAATCCCCTCCCGATGCAATGCACTTATGCCAACGGATTTTCCAATCTTCGAAACACTGGTTGTAGTCACTTTCCGGGATGGCCTTCAGTTCCGTCTTCGCTGCGGCTTGAATCTCCTCTATCGTATAAAAACGGTGTCCCCGGAGCGGTCTTTTGAGCTTGGTGAACAGCCAGAAGTCGCACGGCGCCAGATCAGGTGAATACAGTGGTTGCGGAACGATATGGGTTGAGTTTTTGGCGAAATGATCACGAATTACGAGGGCAGTATGGGATGGGCATTATCGTGGTGTAAAAACCAAGAATTGTCTTTCCACATTTCCGGCCTTTTTAGGCGGATAGCGTTACGCAAAAGACGCATAACGTTCAAATAATTTTCCTTGTTGACTGTTTGACCGGTTGGAAAGAAATCATAATGCACAACACCACGATAATCGATGAAAATTTTTGAGCAACTTTGACGCAATTTTTTTGTTCTCGGCTCTTTTTTGGCACGATATTCGCTCGACTGATCGATTGTTTCGGGGTCGTAAGCATAGATCCAAGTCTCATCGCCAGTTATAATGCATTTCATGACACCCTGGTAGTCGGAAAGCATAGTTTCACACACTTCAACGCGACGCCTTTTTTCCAAAAAATTCAATGTTTTCGGTACCAGTCGAGATTTGACGCGCTTTAGGCCCAAAACATCCTTCAAAATGGTATTGGCTGAGCCTTTCGATATGCCAACTTCATCAGCAAGGTCTCTAATTGTTAATCGACGGGTTTTCAACACCAAATCTTTGATTTGTTGGACGTGAGCTTCGTCGGTTGAGGTTAATGGTCGCCCTGGACGCTCTTCGTCTTCGACACGTTCACGGCCGGCTTGGAACTCACTATACCGCTTGTAAACATTTTTTTAGATATAGCCTCATCACCAAAGGCTTTCTGCACCATCCTCAATGTATCCGAAGCAGAAAATTGATTCCGTAAACAAAATTTAATGCAAATTCTTTGCTCAACAAATTTCGACGTCGCAAAAAACGAAAAACTCACTTTTAGCAGCTCACAAAACGATTCGTATCTCAAACACTAATGAATATTTTGACATGAAATTTAACATAAATGTGATTGATAGTACTACCAACCTAAAAAAAAATAATTTTCCAAATCCTTCGACGCGCGCAGTTTAAATTCAAATGTTACCCTATTTTTTGGACACAGTAGTATATCAAATAGTTCTCAACAGGAGACTTATGAAGCTTGAAGAAACCATGACTTGTAACAACTGTTATCATCAAACGAAATTACTTAGTGAATATAATACAATTACAAGTCATATTATTTTCGCAGCCAACTTCACACTTAACCGCTTTACGATTATAACGGGTTTCTAATTTCTGGTGGAAAAATTTGAATCCATAGGCACAGTACAAAATATTCTCGTCTCTCATATGTCGTTCTCAAAAGTTGGGTATCTTAGTGACATCATTGTGACGAATTTTGTGAAAAGATCTTGGCCCACATCCTTACGAAATCAAATTGACTCAAGAAGTGAAGCCGCTTAACCACCAGAATCGTCGTACTATATGTTCATGAATTGAGCTGAGCAACGACTTGAAAATTATCCGGATTTTAATCGAAAAATTATCATAAATCGATGAGTCTCATTTCTGGCAGAACGGCTTCGTCAATAAGCCAAATAAGCGTAATTGGTCAGGCAGCAGTCTTACGTGCTCGAAAAACGGTTTGGTGCGGTGAATGGGACTCGCTACCGTTCAATGATAACTGAATATTTTTGGCCCGAATTTAATGGTATCGACTTGGACAAGGCGTAGTCCCAAAAGGACGGCGCGACAAGCTACACAGCGATTGTCATAATCGATTTATTGAAAACCAAGTGTGAACACCTGAATAAGGGGGGGTTGTTTGCAAACACTTTTTAAAATGTTTTGGAATAGTTTTTGTTTGGTGCACTATCGAAGATGGGCTTTTCCAACAGAATTTTTATCAAAGGAATAAAAATACAGTTCAAGCAAGGCGAGAATTATGTGATGTATATAGAGAAGCTGTGTTAAGCGAACGCCATTGCCAACATCGGTTGGCAAAATTTCATTCCAGCAATTTCGATCTTGAGCATGCACCATGTCATAGAATCTTGAAGCTGACGTGGACCAAGAGATTGCTGAAAGATTAAGCTTGTCTAACGCAGCCATTCACAAGCACATGAAACGTTTTAGGACTAATACCAAAGCTTGATATACATATGTGTTCTTCACGGAACAAAATTTGCTTCATCACATTAACGACTGTGATTTGTTTAACAAAGGTTCAAAAAGTGATACATTTTTAAACGCAAGGTTACTGGGGACAAAAAGTGAATTCTTTATTAGAATATGAAGCAGAAGGGATCATGGTCTAAACATGATGAATCAGCTCAAACCACTTCGAAGGCCGATAGCACCAAAGAAAGGTTATGTTGGCTGTTTGGTGGGTTTTGAAAGGGATCATTTATTTTGAAATTGTGTGCGACAATACCACTATTAATGCTGGAGTACATTGTGATCAACTGGATGAATTGAGCGATGCACTAAAACATAAGAGGCTAAAATTGATCAGTAGAACAGGTGCAGTGTTCTACCAGAATGATGCGAGGCCTCATACATGTTTGATGACCCGCTAAAAGCTGTTGCAGCTTAAATGGGATGCGCTGCCACACTCACCATATTCTCTAGACTTGACACTTTCGAACTATTACTTGTTCCCGTCTTAGCAAATTTGTTTTGGATGGGAGAATTTTTACTTGGAATCATCTTGAGTGTGGAATCAATCCTTGCCGAAAGATAGTAAACATTATTGGATCGAAATAAAGAATACACAATTGCTTAAAATGTTTTACACAACAAAAAAATCATGTTTAAATAGCTTTAAAAACAACGAAATACTTAGTGAACCTCTATCTAAGATTATAATTTGAACAATGCAATTTTTTTTTAATGTTTTTTTGAATGTACCGCTAATTTATTTGACATAGTGTAAATCTTAGCTAATGCTCATTTTGAAACAAACGCTTCTAACGATTAAGGGGGTATTCTAGTCTAGAAATTTAAAAAAATCGAAATTTTTTTTTATATTTTCAAAGTTTAACTATTCAAGAATATGTGTACAAGAGGATTCAAATTCAAATTATTTTCGGAGATATAGGCATTTTTTTGACCCAGCATCCAAACTGGTTCGGCCGGAACTAATCGAACAAAAGGCATTAGGGAAACTTTAAACGCGTTTTTCTCAAAACTGACTTTTTCGGAACGATGCCCAAGATTTCTCAGGTTCTACTGGATCGATTTACTTGAAATTTTTATAGAGTCTTCTTTATAAGCTTGTCTATGGTTGGAACTAGCCCCATCTTTATTATTTTTAAAAAATTCGAAACAGTCAGAAAAAGTAATCAAAAAAAATTTCTTTTTTCAGGCAATCGCCATTTTGTGAAAAAAATGTTTCCCACTTTTCCGTAGTTCCGGCCATTGCGACATTATTCTGGATTAATAATCTTTTTTCTTTTGGTTCCAGATAACTAGGAGGGTTGAAATCATGGGCATGGTCACGTGGAAATTTTTAGAGACCCCCCACTTCGTCAGCTCATAATTTTTGAATTTTTTTACTTTTTTTTTAGTTTTTAATTTTTTTCTGTACTCTTCAAAAATTAATAAATAACTAATAAAAAATGGATCGTAAAAATATTAATTGCCTTTTTTTGCGACACTTTAAAAATTACCTGAAATTCATGCTTCTAGACTAGAATACCCCCTTAAGTCAATCGCGAAATGTATTGCATTTATACTCAGTGACGTAAGGGGTTGTATACTATGCTGAGCGTGTATGTATACAACCATTAAACTCAAATCTAAAGTGCTAAAACATCCATCGATTCTTGTCCACTCACTTGGCCTTTGGCAACTGTTGTCAGAATTTGTACTGCTGCCGAGTGGCAGTGGCTTGCCGACTGGAACAAATTGTGTCTAATAGACTGATTAATAATGAGGATTATATGGTGTAGTCGGCACTTGATTATTTTGGACCTTTTTCGTTTTTGTCGGAATTCTTTTGTAGCAAACACCCGCTTTTTCGTTTTGTGCTTCAGTTTTAGCTCGTTCCTTTCGTTTCGTCTCTTGTTTTTTTTTTTTTTTTGTGTTTGCTTATTCCACTGCGCCGCGTGCAACACGATTCTTGCGGATAATATATGCTCAAATTGATTGATTGCTCAAATGATGAATAGCGATTTTTGTTAGTCGTTTCTCTTCACTTTTTCATGCAATTTGGCATTACAGCTTTTTTTTTTGCTCGCTCTCTAATACTTTTTCGGGTTTTCGATTGATCCAAGTGACCGAGTGACTTATTGTCGGCTAGCTGCTGGCTTGGTGCGCATGGCTGCACGTAAGCTGTGCGCTCAGGTGATTAGGTGGGCTAGAATGGAGTGACTGAGTCTAACAAAGACTACAATGTGGCGTGGATTAATTATGGTGAGCAATTATTTTTTGCTTTTTGGCGCTTTTTGTTGCCTTCATTTGGTGCCTGGAATGCAGGTAGATACTTTTTTCGAGCGTGTAAATTAAACACTTGCATGGGTTGAGCGCTTTTGTGAGTTATGCGAGTTATTTTGCGAAATTTTTGTACTAGAATGTCGGGGAGTAGCTCGTACTGCCATATTCGGGTAATTTAGTGGGCGAGCTTATTAATATGCTTTAAGTTCAAATGTCACTTTTGCACAGAGAATTGCGTAATTTATCAAATTTCGATACAATTTATTGCGGAGACAAAAAACTATTCAGCAAGTCTCAGCGAATTTCAGAAGAAAATGTTAAGCTACGGTGAATAGAAGCAGCATAGATTAGACACACATATGTAGTTAGTAATATAAAATATAACGGTAGACGCTAGTTGTGCACACGCCATAGTTCACTATAAATATCCGCATGTGTAAGTAGTGCCACTATTAACATTTCCCTCCTCTCCGCATCAGCTGGAGTGCGTTCATCGTGAAGTTGTCTTTTAACCACCTTAAGTGAAACCGGAAATAGTCGGTTATAAAAGAGAAATATTACCCATTATTGTCTCATGGAGACTTACCGGCGACAATATCTTTTAAACTAATGCGGTAACGAGATGCTGACATAAAATAATGCCGTGGCACACCACAGTTATCCTTTGCATACAGGTACGCATACATAGACATATGTGCTGTTGTATGCTAGTGTGTGTGCGCGCTTATAAAACGGTTTGCTTCGTGGAAAATAGCAAATTATGCGAGTTTTGCGCAAATTGCTGAATATCGTTAAATTCAACTGCGCGATAGTTGTGTGCGAAGGCACGAATTGTCGTGTGTATGGCAGAAGTTCGAGCTTATAGAATTGCTATAAAATTCGTCACACAATACCGCTTGGTTCTGCTGAAGTATTTGCTTCTTAAGTTGATTGTGAAAAGTTTGCCAATAAAAAGCGCATTCTGTGATGAACGCGTATGTGGAAATGATGAAAATATTGAGCGAATTCACTCAAGCATTCTTCCCTTGCATCTATTTGGCATATGGGTGTATGCATGAAGGCTAGTATTGTTAGTGAGTATAAAAGCTGTTATTAGTGCGTATGTATGCGTTTGACAAAAATATGAAGATTGAGTATTGGAATCGTTTTTAAATATTTTTAGCTGGTAAATATTTCACACAATAGTTGCAAATATGCTATTGAGTTGCATGTTTTATGCGTGCATTACAATGTCCAAATGCAATTTGTTTACAGCGAGCGGTATTTTTTAACAAAAGCTCTCTGCTGTGTGGTCAAGTTTTCGTTCATTTTTTTTCCAATTTAGGAAATAAGCAAAAATGTAGATAAGCTCTTTCATTTTCCTTGAGATAACCCACAATATATGCGGCATAAACTCACTCGGAAGTTTGATAATCTTGATAAAAGATCGCCCCTATTTATAGCTAAGAGACGTATTGACCCGATTCAACTTATTTTTAATACACAGACATACCAAAGGGTGATCCATTTCGTAGTTTCCTACGTTTTTAAAGAAAAAAAAAACACAGAAACTTCAAATTTAATGGGGAATGTTTATTATTATTTGAAAGTACAATCTTTGGCATTTATCTTTTGAAAACTAACTCTTTGTTGGCTGCGGCTGCGTCTCAGGTGGTCTATTCGTTGAGTCCAATTTTCGAAGACTGGCGAATGACATGCATGATGTTTTGATCCAAGACCTGAATCAAAGCGGAATTCCCCGCATACTTGTAGATCTTGGACCTTACAATCCCTACAGGAAAAAGTCGAACGGTGTTATATCACACGATCTTGGTGGCCAATCGATCGATCAAAGTGATCTGTTTACCGAAGTGTTCGCACAATAAATCAATTGATTGATGCGATGTGTGAAAAGTGGCGCCGTCTTCATTCAATTTCAGGCATCAAATAGTCGGTTATCATGGCGCGTTGACTCCAAACCACGCCAAGCAGTTGTTTTTTTTCTGGATGAAATGGCTGCTCTTTTATCTCTTAAGATTGGTCTTTACATACCCATTGAGCTAGAAATGGGCCACATCGCTCAAAAAAATTTGGCTCGAAAATGTTGGATCTTCTTAGAATTTTTTAAGAGCCCATAGAATGCTCGATTGGGAAGGTCGAGTTGCTTCAGTTCTTGCACAAGCTTTAAATTAAGAACTCGATGTAAAATGCGCCAAGTCGTTCCGTACGTCAGTCCGAGTTGCTGCGAACTGCGCAGAATCAACTCTTCACGGTCTTCGTGCACACTCTCAAATACGGCTGCTATATTTTCTTCCCTGCATGCATGGACTTGGTTTATTCGGTCGAATATTATCCAGTATTGAATGCTGGGTTTCAATATGGGTGATGGTGTTGCCAAGAGGATGCTCAGTAGGCACATTTTGATGACCATAAGTTGAGCGAAACGCTCGCAATACATTCTTAACGGAACCTGAATTTTCGTTTCGTTGTTCAAGCGTAAGTCTTTCCACGATGAAATTCCAAACAATACTGAATAAAAACAACATGACAGCTTGACACGACTCACGCATGATTTGTCAAAAAACGGCTATTGAAAAAGTACCTCTTCGTGGATCAGCTTCTTGGTGAGAAAAGGAAGATCAATATCTGAAAAGCTAGTCCTTCAGTTCGGATTTATAGTGACAGATAGACGGGCATTGCTAAATCGAATTACCTCGATATACTGATCACAGAAACAGATAACACATGTATCGAATCTGGATGCATGGGAGCATTCCAATCAAGCTTTTGGAGCTGGCGTTGCCCTGATGAAACATAATTCGTTGCCTATTGTGTAAAGCTGGCTGACGATTTTGATTCAAGACAGTGAAATCAGTACGATGATTAGCATAAATGGCTTTTGCAGCTCTGTTCTTGACATTCTTTATTTCGTTTGTATTTTTTACAGTAACTTAAAATATTCATCCCTGCATGCAAATGAAAAAAATGTCTAACTTTTTTCGCGGTTATTTTGTACTTCTTTCGACGTTGATTAACTCAGCAACAATGCATCGATAAACTCAATTAAGTTTTTCACGATGAAGCTCCATGTAGGACCATTGTTTATCGGTGGTACGGTGCATTCAAGCGAGGCCGTAGATCACTCCAATCAGTCAGATCTTTTGTCTGTGAAAAGTGATGAATTATGGATTTAGCAGCAGTCGACTCTATGGGTGTTTCCCGATAAGCCAACAATGGAAAAAGTTGGTTTGGTGCGGAGAATACGGCGAATATGGAAGCAAATTGAAACAGTTTTACTATAGCGTCTCAAGGTGAATTTTTTGTATTGTGTGCACATTAAGGACACTTATGAATGGTTGGGTTTTCTCATTTTTTGGCATATCAATGAATTTTTTGTCTGATGATAATAAACCTAAGCTCATTTAGTCAAATACTTTACTTTTCTCTAAACACACTCGCAATCCGAAGCATGTACATATATTATGTATGTATGCATAACCACACACCTTGGTAGTGTTGCATTGCAGTCAGTTTCATGCGGAAAATCGCTCGTAAACTTCCGAGCTATTCTCTGTGGCCAAATGAACTCATCAGTTTAAGTGAAGAATATGCTTTTAGGTGGTCATAAAACACTGAGCGCGTGTGACAACTGGAACTGTTAGTCAAGCTGCAGTTGCAGCGCGCCAAGACATTGCAGTGCTGCGCTTATTTATGAATCTATAGTTTTGGAAGAGTAAGAAAGGTCGTAAAAGCTGGGTAAGAATTGAAATAAAAGACACTTGTAAGGGCCGAAATGGCTGGGATCGTAAATATGGAAGCGAGTAATGAGACAGAATTATTATTACAAATTTGATGAGATGAAATTTTGAATTTTGAATTACTCTTTAATGCATTTTCAAGTGTTTTATACTCGGAAGGAGATATAATAAGTAACTACTTATGACCTGTAATTTGTATCTTTGCTATGGAGAAACTGTTGGAGATTTTATTTATGTGTCTTCTGCGAAATACTGGTGGCAATGATGATTGGATTATGATTATTGTATTGTTAATTGATGGGGCACTTTGTAACTTAGTTAAAGATTGGTTGTAATTCTGATTATCTTATGATTATTGCAATGGTAATTCTAATTATAATTGAAAATTTAGTTAAATAGTTAAGCAATGTTGATTATTTTATGATTATTTCGATGGTATTTCAAAGAGTAATTGATAATTCAGTTCAATATTGGTAGAATTGCTTATTATGTTAAGATTATTATGATGATAATTAAAAGCGTAATTAGAAATTATGTTGGTTATTTGAGGTAATGTTTATCAGTTTTTGATTATTGTGATGATAATTAAATGGGTAATTTAAAATTCAGTTATATGTTGGTAGTAATGTTGATTAATTTATGATTATTTCTATGGTAATTAAAAGGGTATTTTCAAATTTGATTGAATATTGGTTGTAATGTTGATTATTTTATGATTATTTCTATGGTAATTTAAAATTCAGTTAAATGTTGGCAGTAATCCTCATTAGTTTATGATTATTATGATGGTAATTCAGAGAGTAATTGGAAATTATCTTGGTTATTGGTGGTAATGTTTATCAGTTTATGGTTAATGTGATAATAATTAAAAAAATAATTGGAAATTTAGTTAATTATTGGTTGTGTTGTTGATTAGTTTATGAACATTTGGATGGTATTTAAAAGGGTGTAGTGAAATTTAGTAGTAGTTATTGATTATTTCGATGGTAATTCACAGGGTAGTTCAAAATTCAGTTAAATATTGGTAATAATGCTTATTAGTTTATGATTACTATGTTGGTAATTCAAAGAGTAATTGGAAGTTCTGTTGATTATTGGTGATAACGCTTATTAGTTTGTGATTATGTCGAAGGTAATGCAAAAGTTAATTGAAAATTCAGTTAGTTATTGGTTGTAATGCTGTTTAGTTTATGAATATTGAAATGGTAATGGGTACTGTGAAATTTAGTTGGAAAGTGGTTGTAATGCTTATCAGTTTATGATTATTGTGATAGTAATTAAAAAAATACAAATACATTTATATTTTAAGTAGTTTATTTCATAAAATAATAATAATTCGGAAAAAATCTACATATGTACATGTATATGTATTCAGTAGTGACCCAGACAGAACTAAACTAAAATAAAATCATGATTGCTGTTAGTGAAGTAACAACAATGTTGCAACTATTTCGAGAACAATTTTATAAAAGCAATATTTGTTACTTTTAAACTCTGCCTCATAAGATTTAATTAAAAGTATTCGAGTAGATTTGAGTACATTGTAGTACAAGTACAAAGAAGCTGCAATAAATCTGCGCCCGTTTTCGCTTTGCCTAATTTAGTTTTATTGCATGATGCATAGTTTCATTTAGCTGTCTGTGTTCTTCCTCGCAGTGCTTAGTTCAAGTAAATTACTACGTACACACACAAAGACATATGCAACGCTCATTGCACTCATAATCACACATACACATATGTATGTAAGTGCTATAGATCTGCCAGTCTCAATTACCGACCGCCAAAGTGTGCTAAGATGAATAAAATGCACACATCTGATTGGATTTATTTTCATAATTTTATGCAAAGCGAATTTTTGCGCATTAAATTTGCATACAAACTTTATTTTATACAAAATAGTGGCATTGTACACATCCACAAGCATACATACCATATAGTGATGAGTGCACAGAAAAATTTTTAGTTTTGATAGGGTGGTCGATTATCGTAAGCATAATTTACAAATCTTGAGATTCCTTAATTGAGATTTTAGTCTTATGGAGATTAAAAAATTTTCTTTTTCCAGTTTTGGATTATTTTAATTAAATGGTATTTACTAAGTTTGTAGCACCCAGCAGGAAATATCTACGAGTAAGACTCGCTTGACCATTGTCCATATGTCTGTTCTTTTGTCCGTCTGCATTACGCGAACTAGTATTTCAGTTTCCGAAATGTTTAATTGTACTTTTGCAAACGTCTTTTTCTTGCCAAAAAATATAATGTAGATACCTTCGAAATCTGACATGGATTATTGTTCAATCATATTTGTCTTACGCAGTCCTATGAGGGCATCCCCTTTAACAAAACAACATTGTCAACATTGATTTGGTAAGACCATATTCCACAAAGGAACCGCATATGCATGCTCCTTATCAGTTCTTCACAGCCGCATTTCGAACTTCTTCTTGATCGGCAATGGAACGTCTGGGTTCCCAATCCGTTAGTTGCTGCATCTTTTCGAAGAATTTTCGAGCATTACCCCTGTCTTTGTACTCACATTGTACCAGCTGTTCGTTTGGCTTGTCCTGAAAAGCATTGGTTTCGTTTGCAGCTGACGTAAGGAGCTTGAATGACGTTCCACAGTTCCCTTATACCGAGTTGCTGATGAGTGGTCTCAGAGAGTAGAAGTGAAATATTCCTTGTGTTTTTGACGTGCGTTTTTTGCTGCACAGAGTGCGTATCTCAGCAGGAACAAAATAGTGGATCAAGTCAAAGCTAGGACTTCGGAGCGTATCTATCACAACATGTTCATTGATGAATTTTCCCATGCTGGTATCAAGTACTACAGAGTATTTCGGGATCCGATGATGTCGGTCAGCCTCAACCCATTTGGAGATGTTTCGTCATGGAGGCTGAATTTATTGACCGTTGAGCCAAAGATACCCTTCTTGGCCTTAAAGTCACCAAGCAAGACATCGTGGCGTTGACAGCTTTCAGCTACGCTCCATACGCTCATAGAAGACACTTTTAGTCACATCGTACTCCTCTTCCGTTGGGGCGTGGGCGCATGTCCGCGATATGTCGAGAAACTTCGCTTTGATGCGGATTGCGACTAGACGTTCATCCATTGGGGTGAATGCCAGGAGTCGGCGTCTGAGTCTCTCCCCCACCACGAACCTCACACCGAATTTGAGCTCCTTTATATGTCCACTGTAGTAAATGCCACCAGGACGGCGGTCAGCCTTTACTCTTAAAAGGAAATCAACCAGCTGGGCAGCGGCACCTTCCCAATTAAGAGACCAGGTGTATGCCTTAAAATCGTAATCCTGAACATGTTTGCAGTGGTCGTCATCAAGAGAAGGGCTCTCATCCGAGGCTGTTTTGGTCTTTTTTTTCGGTATGCTGTTTTTATGCGGCCTTCCCATTTCAACTCTGGGTTTTTTAGCTACCCAGAGGATACTTGGTCTAAGAGTCGAAGTCGGGAGTTGCTTGAGCCAAATGTAAAATAATCGTTTCTGGCCACTCCCAAGTGAGTGGCGCTCAGGGAACTTTCCTCACGTGCGCGAATTTCTATTCAAAAGGGGATATAAAAATCATGGGAACTTTTGAAAGCTTTTCAAAATAAAGTAAAAAATTCGATTGTTTATTTATTTTTCCAAAAAAATCGAGAAAACAAATTACTTATAAACCGGGCTCCAAAAAACGCGCCGACCACCCTACACTTCAATGTATCCATCATAGACATTGTTGCTGCAGTACATTTCCTCAAATAAATCTAGTATGAAGGAAAGTATGAATTATGGCTCATTATGGTGTATATGAATTCAATACAATCAAGGCAATGTGGCGGCACTTGTTCGCCAACTACAAACAAACATATTTATCTGTGTGCATATATGTGAATGTGTTTGTTCGGTGTCACCGTTTGGCGTCCAAATTGGTGGCAAATGGTGAATGTCACTTTGTGCAACACATTGTGGCACTCATTGTGCGGTGCGCTTGGTGTGGCAAATTTTGTGCACAAGCACTCAAGTAAACTCACACACACACACAAGTGTATATGTTTAAATGTAATCATAGAAAAGTGACTTCAGTGAAATGAAGGACCAAAAGAAAGATTTCAATTCTTTTCTGCAATTTGCCACAGTGTGGCTGCCTCACACACGCTGGCACTTTGTACGAGTGTATGAGCACTTCGAACTATCAACGCGCTACCGTCTGTCTGCATGCCGTGCACATAATATATTCAAGTTGCGGCGATTTGATGCGATGCGATGCGAACTGATGTGCAGAGATTTATTTTTATCGCCTTGAATTCAATTCACTTGAAACAACTTTGCTGCAGACGCTCAAATGAGCGCGGGCATAAGTGGCGTGTATATTTTAGAGACACTACCGCTAGTCTCTGCAAAGTTCACTTCTATTCGAATACATATGGGTGTGTGTGTGTGTTTGTGTGTCAGCGCGAAAATATGCTTGAGTGCAGCGGCCGTGGGGTGGTTGGCTTTCGTGGCTGGTGGATTACCGAAGAGAAATATGTGTTGGCTATGCTCGTTTGGCGCGCTGACAGTTGTTTGGCGTTGCAACCAAGCAGATTTACTTGAATTTGTTCTTTAAAATCTTGCATTTTTTTGTTTTTAATATTTCTTTATGAAAATGCTTCACTTACTTGCCATGACGCAGTTTCCCATACTCATACATACAAACATATAGACGATATATAATTTCATTACAATGTTTTGTAGGTGACAAATGTAGCGCTAATAATCGCAAACATAATTAAATTAATAGCTAATTAAGTTGCATCTTATCTTAATTATCTCTATAAATTCAATCAATATTAACGAACATCGTTATAAGCGTGCTATGGGTGTCAAAAATGTTTTAGTCCATAGATCATCACCTGCACTGACTTTAGCACGATGCCCGCGAGAATTGACGGACAATTCCCACGACAGCCGGTTCTACGTACCGGAATTGACTCGGATTTCATCCGACCAAGGGCTGTTTTTTCGGCGATCTACAAAAACATAAAAAAAAAAAGAGAATTGACGGAAGAGGATGCAATACATAAAAGCTTGTTTGACCCGAAAATTGTAAATAAAATGCAAAATATTTAATTATTCATCAATAATTATTTTGTCGCCTTCAAAGTAATCCCCATCAGATGTAATTCACTTATGCCAACGATTTTTTGAGTCCTCGAAACACTTTTTCAGCTCCATCAACGAATTTTGTTTCATCTCTTCGAACGATTGAAACCGGGTTTCATTCCGTTGATTGTTTTTTTGTCAGCTTTTTTGTGACGAGTCGGGTAAGAACGCGTTTCATACCCAAAATATCCATCAAAACCATTCGAACCTATTCGCAAGAGATCGTGCTCTCTTGTCAACTCTGTAACACTTGGCCGACGATTTTCAAGCAACAATTAATTCACTTTTTTAATATTTTTATCAGTTGAAGGTGTCGAAGGTCGTCCAGAACGAGGCATGTCTTCAACGATCGCCCGACCATCTTCAAAGGTTTTGTTCCTTTCGTAGGCTTCCGTTTTTGATAAAACTGAATCCCCGTAAGCCTTTTCCAACATTCGCAACTATTCCGCAAACGAAATGTGGTTAGAAGTACAAAATTTGAGTCGAATTCTTTTTTCGATATTTTTATCCATTGTAAAAATCGCAACGCACTACTAAGGTGTAAACCAAATTATTGACAGTCTTGCCAACACAGTCCACAAGGTATGAGCTACAGATAGGTCTGGATCGTTTTCATCGACTTGGCGCATATTACGTCGAGATCTTAAATTGAAATACAAAATACAGCTTGTGCAAGAACTGAAGCCGCTCGACCTATCAAAGCGACATCGTTTCGCTCCAGCTCCAAGAAGATCCGTCGTTTTCGAGACATATTTTTTCAGCGATGAGGCTATGTAAACAATCAAAATTTCCGAAGGTTTCGATCCATATTTCTTCAAAAATGATGCCGATGAAAACGTAACCGTCAATGGCGACTGTTTTTGTGCCATGATAATCGACTATTTGATGTCTGAAACTGAAGCTCGTGATCTTGGTGACATTTGGGATCAACAAGACGGCGCCACTTCCCACACATCTCATAAATCAATGAATTCATTGAGGGAACACTTTGGTGAACAGATAACTTCACATTTTTGGCGGGTCCGAAACCGTGTGATATCACACTGTTAGAGTTTCTCCTGTAGGGATATGTAAAGTCTGAAGTCTATGAGGATATTCCTGATCGACTCAGGCCTTGGAGTAAAATCAGTCGAAATGCTCGAAGGAGTTATTGAAAATTGCACCCAACGGAAGGTCCATCTGAGACATAGCCACGGCCAACATTTGAAAGATATAATCTTTAAAAAAATAAAATAATAAATTATTTTGAATGTTAATAAACATTATCCAATAAATTTGAAGTTTCTGTGTTTTTTCTTTAAAAATTAAATGTTGTAGGTTTTCTTTTTTTGTACATACATACATACTTGTACATACAGGGTTTTTAATAGGATTTTCTTCCGCTGCGATTGTATTCGCATCGACTGAATTTGGTAGAGAGCATTCCTAAATAACGAAGGAGCGGCTGATCGAGCACCTGGAGAGTCAGGACAACCATTTCTGCGCGCCGTGTTTCTGTGAGTGGTGTAAGCCGAAAATGCAGCGTTTGGTAGAGCAGAGATACGCGAAAGTAAAGAATGAGCAAATCCAAAGTGAAAACGATGCTCATTGTCTTTTTTGACATCGAAGGCATCGTCTACCATGAATTTGTTCCTCCTGGATAAACCGTCAACGCCAAGTTTTACGTGGAAGTTCCAAAGAGTCTCAATCAAAGGGTCCGTCGGGTCCGACAAGGCATTGCAACCGATTGGAAGTGGCACCACGACAACGCCCCGACATACACCGCCTTTCTTGTGAACAGCTATCTAACCAAGATCCCCCAAAACATCACAATGCTTTCGCAGCCGCCCTACAGCCCAGATGTGGCTCCGAAATTTTTTGTTTCTTTGCCTGAAAAGGCAGATGAAAGGCAAGAATTTTGAGATGACAGAGGGGATCCAAGCACCATGCACCTCGGCTCTTAACCCGTGACGCCTTCAAAGCTTGAAAATCGGGCTGGCAGCGCTGCATAGAAGCAGAAGTAGCCTATTTTGAAAGTTACAATTTCTTTACCGACAAATCCTGTATATACACCACTTCTTAAGTTATGTGGACATTATAATGTAAAATAAGTTCTCAGAAGTAGAAAATTAAAAAAAGTGAAACTATTACGGTATTATTAGCAGCAAAATTGTTGCTTCAGAGGTTATTCGTTAGGTCATTATTTACGTATACTTATCACTTTTAGTAGTTACTACCATTACCGCTATCGGGTTTATTAAATATTTATGCAACGATTTCAATATATTTTGCTGGGATATATAGTACATATTCAGTAGTCAGCTATCAAGAGCTCCCTATCAACACCAGTTGCAGACTTCCTGACTATTGCAGTGTCTTCTAGGCTGAGGTTGCAGTTATTAAGGTAGCAGTAGATTTAATTTTACCAGACGCCATTTTTCCTTTTTGACTGTTGCTTCTTGACTGTCTCGCATTTGAGTGGTCAAGGCTTAAACACTTGGGAACGCATACCTTCAGACATCTCACCGAATTGGCGGGAATGTAAATTAAACATCTGTGGAAATTTGTATGGCTACTAAGTGTTCTTCTTTTCTATGGCTTCACAAAGGACTTCATATAGCAGTACGATCTCTCTAGATCAGCCATCTAACCAGGTTACCAAAGGTCGAGACACAAGTCCAATAGATTTTAATCTATGTATTTATCAGTTTATATACCGAAGCGAGGAATTCTGATTCTAGATTTCTATCCAATTTAATACTATACTTGCCACTTTATATTAATTGGTAAGATTTTAGATAACCAAACATGCGTGTCTACCCTCCATAGGCAAATGAGGACGCGTATGTATGTGCTAAGACCTTAAATTGTGTCATTTGATTTCATTTCGATTTTTTATTGGCGCGTGCGGTTTTACAACTTTGACGCCAAGCAACATTAAACTAAAAGCGGAAGTTGGTATTTTACACACAAACTTTCGCAAACCAATACCAAGACATAAATGGCCACTACGAAGGGTTAGAGGAGACTTTACGAGCTTTCACACATGCAAATTTATATGAAAAAAAACATTGAATTGTGTAGTTTGTATTGGCGCTACAGTTGAGGGTAATAAAAATGAAGGGGATAAGCGTAAAAGTCATGGGCTGTCAAATGGTTAAGGAGCAGAGCGAGTGGCACCCTTTATGACACGTCGTAAAAAAATCATAAATAGGGATCATATGTATGTTAGCTAGTGGCGATGTGGTTATAAACACAATGATGTTGGATTGAAATGCAAAGTATACTTAGTAAATGAAAATGCAGTTGCGTTAAACGGTATTGATAGTCGTTTGACGGCGAATGTCATTTGTGAGTGTCAGAAAACTTCGAAGGCCCATTTCCAACTGAAGGATATGTGCGTATGCAGTCACTTATGATCTTCAACTTCAATATAATTTCTTAATTCAATATTCTTTGTTTATCTAATCTTGCGAATTCCGAAATTACGGAACTGTCAAAGCGAGTTATTTAAGGTCAGCACTGACTTAGCACACGAACAACTTTCTGTGTCAAGAATTGGGAACTCTAAAGTGCTTAGCCACTGTGTGCTTCCAAACTAAAAGTAGACGCAGGTCTTTTCTCCTCTTCTCATAGTTATCGTTTGGCATGTACATACATATGTAGTTGTATGCACACATTTAACGGAACTTGCTGTCAAAGTAGGAGTAAAGACTTTTCACTTTTTCAATTCGAAACTCTTAACATCCATGAAATATGCGCTAATTTGAATGAAGGAGCTAGCATAGTGAGAACTACCCGACCGCAACGCAGGTTGCGCCCCCGTAAAAATGGCCAACGCATGCAGCTGTCAACAGTGGTGCCGCCAACGCGACTCCGATTTTGCCTCCCAGCACAAAAAAAAACTTGCAAAAGATCAAACTGAAAGGAAAAAGTATACGCATAGAAAAACTTTACAATGCAACAAATGCGATAAGATGGGCATAACAGTGTAGTGAAAAGAAAAAAATGAGTAAGGAATACTTAATTCGGGCGCACCCGAAGATTTCAAACTCTTAAAACATGCTAGTATAAAGCCAGGGAAGAAGCACCTTAAGGTGCAAAACGTTACCCAGAGGTTTTTTTTCTACCGCAATTCCCATTCTTCCATCTTCGTTGCCATGTTATTATTGTATCTTGCTACAAGGTCAATTGGCGCATTACTGCTGATAACTATTATTGTTCGGTAAGCTGATGGAAATCTGAGGACGGCGATGAGGTGCACTCTGGCCACTATCTTACGCCGGTTTTCCTTTTTAAGCACGTCGGCCAGATTTCAGCTCCGTATAATAAGACGGTGATTGTCGACGACATAAGGAGCTTTCCCTTTTCTTGGTTGGGGCCTCCTATGTTGGCCATTAGTCTGCTGAGTTGGGATATGATCCTTGCTGCCTTTCCTGCGGCGTGCTGAATTTGCACCCAGAAGTCTGAAGTCCAGTCTTACGCCTAGGTACATACTTATCCTGAGGGATATGTGCTTATTTGTTAGCAGTAGTAACTCTGTTTTTTTCCGTAGCGAGCTGGAGGTTGTGAGAGTCGAGCCATGCTTGCATCCGCATCACAACCTGATTATGCTTTCTTCGCGCTTCTTCTATGTCTCTCGTTGTAATTACTGCTGCAATGTCATCCGCGTAGCCAATCAAGACATTTCGAGTTTACGTCGTAGCTGATGTTCCACAAGTCGGGGCCTAGAATGGATTCTTGAACTGCTCTTGACGTGACCGCTATTTGCCGTGATCCCTTTCTAATTTGGTATAGCAATTTTCTGTTGCTAAGATAGCTCCGCATCATAAATCTGAGGTAGTTGGGGATCTTAAAGTTGTTTCAAGAGCGGCGATCATATCCACACATTTAGCGCTGTTGACGGCGTTTGGGTCATTTAAAATCGTCAGCAATACTATTCTATTACATTTTCAATGACGCATTTTACAGCTCCTAGAGTCGATCTGCCCGGTCTAAGTCCTGGGGGTCTAGGGGAAAGTCTTCCAGTTTATAGCCGCTTCGAGTTTGCAATTAAGTAGCCTTTCCTACAGCTTTTACGTCTCAAGCATGCATAGCGGCAAGTTGGGATCTCCATTTCCCTTACTGTTTAGCACCAGCCGTTGTTTTTTTCCAGGGTTCCGGGAATACTCCAAAGGATGTCACCACGTTCCGAATTTGGTTGATATGAGTCGATCAGGTCCTGAGATATGTTTACCTAAAAGTGGGCGGTGCCACGTCCATAGTCTAATTTTTACAATTTTTAATGTTCTTGGCGTATTTAGTTACTGATTTATCGTGCTTTTCGTAGCTTCTAATAGTACATAATCATAACTTAGACGAAATCGTGAATAGATTACAATCGTTCAGAAAATTGTATCCTTAATCTGGTCCAGAATCAAGATTTCATAAGATGAGAGAAAATATTTCCTAAAAATTTTACAACGATGGCTAAAATGGACCGATAAATTCGCCTTAAAGTCAACTATGATCCAAAAAGCTATTTATTTAGTACAGAGGGACAAAGGTAGTTCAGGGGATAAATTCAAGGATAATTATTCTTATTACGATATCTTACAATGTGGTCGATACATCTGGGATAATGTTCAAAAATATTTATATTAGATACTTATATGGGAGTCAAGAAGGAAGTTGAAAGATTCGCTTTCAATTTCATTGGCTAATATTTACGGAGAAAAGTCAAGAAAATCGCTTACAGTCACTGAGACCCTCATATGTGTGTGCGAAAAGTTATAGCCCATTGGTTTTTGATTTATTTACAGTAAAATGATAGAATCCGTTCGAATTTGTTGTACTAAGTCATAAATTCGACGTCATAGATAATTTCTCTTAACTTGGAACCAGTATTAACACCAACAACAATGTCAGCCTCCGAAATCCAACGCAGAATAACTCTTGCAAATAGGAGCTACTTCGGTCTGAGTAGGATATTGAGAAGTAAAGTCCTTTCTCGACGAACACAGACCAAACTCTAGAAGTCACTTACTATCTCCATCCTGCTATATGGTGGAGAGGCATGGCCGATGACAATATTTAATGAGTGGGCGTTACGAGTTTTCGAACAGCGAAAAGGAAGAACGACTGGGGCGCTGTTCCAAACTCGACTATATGTCTACGCCATGAAAGAAGAAGAAAAATGTGACAAAAACACCCGTTAGCTGAACAAAATCATTATACTCTTCGCAGCATGTTACATATGTATAAAACTAACCCTAAAACGAAACAAAACAAAAAAATAAAGTTCGAAAATTACGATGTACAGCAAAAGGGCACTCGGAATTCTTCTAAAACATTTTTGTGCACCAAAATTGAGCGCAAGAATTAAAAAATTGCGCACACGCACACATGCGTACAAACACCGGCACTTTTTGCTGCCACTGCCGCTTGCAAAATTCGGAACATTTTTGAAGCGTTCAATGCTGCACAAACTTTAAGGACATAAATTATCGTTTGTGTAATACCTTTGGCACTTTTGATACTCTCGTTGTTGTGACTATTGTTGTTGTTATATCCTTTTACACCGCCAACGACCGGCATCACCCAACGTCGTTCGGCAAGTTGGCAAGACGTTTGGCGCCAGCGTGCTTGACTTGTACAAATGGCGTTCTCTATCACCGGCTATTGGCTGCTCCACCCATCGGCGCTCTGCGATGTGGTGTTGTCTTCGCCGCCAGATTGCCGTGTAGCTGCGTTGCTACCATTAACGGGTAACAGGAGTTTTCACACGCATACGTATGCACAAACACATGCCAATATAGATGCACATAACGGTAGTGTTTTTATAAAAGAATCAGTTAAACAACGAATGTGTAGATACTACACACCTGGAGACAGCTATAGCAGTAACTTTGGGGCACTAAAGTAAAATATATTGGGATAGCTTACTACTCTATGCGGGCAGTTAGTGACATCTAAGTGTGTTTGGAGTTCGAGACTTGATAATTCCAGGTTTCTACCGTCGTATCGGCTTTATATCTAAAGGAAAGGGAATTCCATTTGTCTGGTTGCTGTAGCAATCAAAATCATTAGAGAATTGGGCCATGTCACGGACATAATTTCTGATTTATAATGTGATCTGAAAAAACATCTGATTCAGGCAACCGAAATAAGGAAAAGCCTTCCACGGCTCTTAAAATAATATTTTAACATTTTTCTATCGGATATGCACTAGAAACGACCGACCCGCTTAATAACTAGGTCGAACTCAGCAAACGCTACCGTCACCTATTTTTCGACATCTTTACGACTTATTATGGGTAATGGTATACTCAGTAATCTTTCATCCTTATGTGTGTGACGTGGGTCTCGTAATTCATCACAGTACATCTGCTAAGTGGGAGTAATCACTTCAATCAAGTTTCAGAACCCTTTTTTATGGCATTGCGTAACTCGATTGATTCATTGCTATTAAAACGGTACATGCAGAAGTTCATCCTTATAAATAATAAAATTTAAATAGTAAATACTTAGCCGACTCCCTACTCGAAATCGTCCATTAGTAAATTTGTGATGTAGGCGTTTTGAAGTTGGTTGTTGGTTGCGGGTACAAAAAGTGCTGGATTAAGATGCCATGCGATTGGTGCCGAGGGTCAACATGGCGAACGGAGGATCATCATCGAACGACGCTTACTTTCGTATTAACATATTTTTACCTGCCAAGTGGGGACTATGTGGATCTACTTTCTCCTACACTCGTAACTCCAGGATATGAACCAAAAGAATAAAAACAAAAATATTAAAAGATTAAAGGAATACGGCTCTCCTGGAAAAAATCGGAAGGAACTAATCTTTGCGAGAAGAGGGCAGCGTTTTAACCGAGCTCGAAAACAGCCAGCACAAAGACTTGCACCTAGAAAAGCTGGAGACCCCTAGACTATGGAGGTGGAGCTATGCCAAAGGCTACAATACAGGGAGGAGAAAGGGAGGACAAAAGTGTTGCTGCTAGTAGTAAAATATTTTTGAGGTTGGGTCATCGCCGAAAACTAGATACGGAAAGCGTCGTGCTGTTGTTGTTATTTTAACGGCTAACAGTCCAATTAGGATGGTAATGATTATCCAGGTTGTCGTCGACGTCATCTAGCGGGATGCTGGCTACCTGCTCAGTAAGGTGCAGGTGCAACTGGAATGAAGCTTCAGGAGTTCACTGATTCTGCGAGAGCGGTTTTACCTAATTCTAAGCTTAAGCCGCGAGCAGCGGTAGCTAAGAACTGAAAAGAACCGAAAACCCCAATGACAAAGGGTGCGCCGCCCGCTAAATCGTTTGCTGATGTGGCCCGGCACTGTATTATCATTGATATGAGGGAGATTGCAAAAGAAAAACTATTCAGATCCCTACTATTAAGCTCCGGTCTCCGCCAAACACAGATGCCGGTTGGTACCGAAATTAGATCATAAAGATTGCATGCGCCGACCAGAGATCGGTCCAACTCTATAAGGCAGCTTTAACCAAAGTTCGGGAAGTATACTCTGGAGCGAGGCTGGTGGCAGTGGACAAGAAAGATATCCTATTTAAGCCAAGGGCAATAGTCTGGCTCCCGGCTACACCATCGCAGCCGAAACAGATAATTTTTATACTCTTGCAACATGTTGCTAAAGGGCACAATAGTTTTGTTTACCTAACGGTTGTACGTATCACCTAAAACTAAGCGAAATATATAAAGAGTTTTATAAATTTAAATGATCAGGATGACAAGACGAGTTGAAATCTGGCTGACTATCTGCTTGTTCATTCGTCCGTTCGTCCGTGCAAGCTGTAACTTGATTAAAAATTGAGCTATCTTGACGAAGCTTGGTATGAGCGTTCCTTAGTAAAAATTACGAGTTCGAGGAAATGCGTATTCGGACTGACATTCCTACAACACGCCACTAATCGAAAACTTATAAAGTGCCATAACTAAAAACATAATATTCAAATATAAAACTTCAACTTGGCACATGGGATAGCAGTGGCAAGGAACACCTGTGAGCAAAAATTTTTCAAATACGTTTAACGTACATATCTCCTAAACAACTCAGTTTGTCCTGCATAAATACTATATGAACTCTTATCGACAGTGTGAAAATGGATGAAATCGGATAATCGGGATTCATAAAAACGTTACTGTTCAAAACCTAAATACGCCAGTGACATTAAATTTCACCTTTGAGATGGTCTCTCATACCATTTAGGTTTATGAGAGCCGATTTGAAAGTTCTACGATGGGTGTGGAACCGCTCACTCAGATCAATTTCCGTCAAACTTCCCTGAGCTTCCATTTAACTAATATCAGGATTTTCGAACATTCTGCTGACTTTACTCCATATGATTGGTGAATATTTGATTGCACCCGAACTTAGCTCTTCCTTATGCGGTTGTGTTATTTTGTGGAACCTGCATGAGAAAATTTTCTTTCGAGCAATCGATCATCTTGTCATGGAACGCAAATAATGCTCCCGTTTTTCTTTCGACAGAATTGTAATTTGATTCACAGAGCTCGCTATTATCACAAAATCAGAGCGCAAAAAATAATTTTAAATCAAGTTCAGAAGAGCATCAATATTAACAAGTAAGGAAGGGCTAAGTTCGGCTGTCACCGAACATTTTATACTCTCGCATGATAAAGTGATAATCGAGATTTCATTATCCGTCATTTACATATATTTATAGTAGTTTCCGAGATATGTACAAAAAACTTAGTAGGGGGCGGGGCCACGCCCACTTTTCCAAAAAAATTACGTCCAAATATGCCCCTCCCTAATGCGATACTTTGTGCCAAATTTCACTTTAATATTTTTATTTATGGCTTAGTTATGACACTTTATAGGTTTTCGGTTTTCGCCATTTTGTGGGCGTGGCAGTGGGCCGATTTTGTCCATCTTCGCACTTAACCTTCTTATGGAGACAAGAAATACGTGTACCAAGTTTCATCATGATATCTCAATTTTTACTCAAGTTACAGCTTGCACGGACGGACGGACAGACGGACGGACGGACAGACAGACATCCGGATTTCAACTCTACCCGTCACCCTGATCACTTTGGTATATATAACCCTATATCTGACTCTTTTAGTTTTAGGACTTACAAATAACCGTTATGTGAACAAAACTATAATACTCTCCTTAGGAACTTTGTTGCGAGAGTATAAAAATATATTGGATGAAGCACGCGTTTAATATTTATTCAACTCATTAAATCGATGCAACAAGTGTCATTTGCTTTTAAGCATATTTTAATCCATATGTATGTCTAAATATAAAATTGCTGTTTATGTACACTTTAGTATGATAATACGCAACGCCATTATAATTCCACCTCTCATTTGACCCATTTCTCGACGTCTAATTCATAGAAGAGCGTGTTAATTAGATAAGCAATTCATGTTAAACACACATATGTACATATATTCACACATACTTATGCTTAGCTGTATATATACATATATGAAAATTCTCAGAAAGATGGGCACGTATAGAATGTGCTGAAGTAGGCAAGAATATATGTGTATATATTTACATGTATGAAGAAAAAATGTAAATACCCACATCAAAATACGCAAATTCCACTCAATATTGCGATAATCAAGAGAATAATCTAATTTTTCTATAGCAACTTACTTGTGTGTGTGTCGTTTATGAGTAAATGCTTATATGAAAGGGCCAGCCTACGCTGCAAATGATTTTTTGTGCGACTTTGTCACTCTTCTCCGCTTTTGTTTTGATTCCCGTCTTCTACTACTACGAGCTGCTATTCAAATGCAAAGACGCCCACACTTTCCCACACACGTAAACAAATATTGTTATCCTTTCACGGTTTATCCCTTACAATCCTTTGTATTGAATTTCCATATAAGCGCGTATGTGTGTGTGTGCGTGTGTGTCTACTTGTAATCGACAAACTTTTATGCTATTCATAGCTTGATCCACTATTGATAGGCCATTCTTGTTATTGCCATTGTTTCCACATTCGACATACTGACACAGTAACTTGTTTGAATGCCATTTAGTGACAAAAGCCATCTGCTGTCGATGTTGAATATAAACATCTATACGACACACGCCCACACAACAAGAAGTCCCAAAAGAGGCAGCAACAACAAAACAAAGAACGTCAAAAAAGTATAAACAATAAAGTGCGAAATTTGTACGGCACACACACACACACATACACGCATATTTAGCCAACAAAGATTATCTGTTATGATAATCAACTTTTCTAATATTAAGTGTAATTTCTAAAATGCCAAAGTACACACCCACACACACTCACATAGATACAAAATTGTGTATATTGCATGTTTGGTTGTGTGCAACGGTAATTGATAAGCCTATTTGTACCTATTATTAACATATCCATTTCTGGCATAGTATAAAGTCTTTTGTTAAGTACACTCATTCACTTACATTATGCACACACATACATATGCATGTGTGTATATGTACTATATGCATAGGCATACGCACAACATTCCATTAGGTTCAAGGCCGTTGCCAAGTTAATGCATTATACATATATGTGCATACATACACACACATTCACACTCATTTGTACAAAGGTGTATTGAATAATCAGTACATTTTTAAAAATTAATTTAGCTTTTGGCCCAGAAGTTTCATTTTTGAATGAAAGAATATTTCGGTACCCATTTCATCGGGTACTTAAACTCAAAAATTTAGAACTAATGCCTTGAAAGATAATAGCGACATGACGCGATCAAATAGACTCTAGATAGATCTAGACTCGACGGGAGTAACTTACCTCATCAAAGTCCCCAACCTGTCGTTGACCACTTTTCAAATATCCGATGTGTGGAAAGTCGGAAGAGTGGTCCACTACTGAAACCTGGGAAACCCGCCAACAAAGGGGAGTCCTATCGTCGGATAACTCTCCTCTCCCCAGTAGTGAAGACAACTGAGGCCTGGCTACTTCCGACATTTACTCACCACCTGAGCCTAGCAAACCATCAGTATGGTTTCCGAAAAGTGCACAGTACCACCACAGCACTTAGTGTCATATACGCCCAGATAGTTTGTGGCCTTAAACAGAAACCACTCTGTGTGAGAACGATCCTCGTAGTTTTGAACTCGTCAAAAGCCTTCGACACAGTCAGTCACACAACAATACTGTAGGACATCGAAAAAACTACGCTCCCTCCAGGACTGAAGAGGTGGACCATGAACTACCTGAGCGGTCGTCAATTATTCGTACCATAACCTCGTACGCGGTTGATTGCACTACATTGACGTGGGGCAATGGAATGCGTTCGAAGGTAAACAGCTATCTCTCCGACCTTTCTCGCTTCTTCTCTACACGAAACTTAACACTCTCCCCTACTAGATCCACAGTGATCATATTTACAAACTAGACGAAGAAGTACGGACTTGACATTAATATTGGATTTGATGATGTCAAAATTCCGTATAGTCTATGTTCCTTCACTTCTCATACGACCACGATCATCGCCAAAGTACATAGCCGCAACAAAATCGTCTAGTCACTAGCCGGTAGCATATAGAGAAAGGACAAAGAAACGTTGTTGGCAACTTATAAGGCATTCGGCCGGCCGGTCCTCAACTACGCTGCACCAATATGGTCGCTTAAATGCAATGGAACGTAGACGAAGAAGCTTCAGACCTGTCAGAATACTGCACTTCGGAGTGCGAAAGGGTGCCTCTTGATGTTTCCTATTGAACATCTACATAGTGAGGCTCGTATGCTTCCAGTTGAGGAGCATAATGAACTCCTCTCCATGCAGTTCTTGCTGGGATGCTTTAGCGAAAAATTCGGACGCAACAAACTTCTGACAAGCACTGAACGCCATTCAAAGTGAATCCATCAACACCATCACCGACTCCCTTCCAATGATTGGCGTACTCGGAGTCAAACCACTACCCATTGCAGACGAAGAGCTCGAGTTGCTGTAGGCTGTCAAGACTACTGTCAAAATATAATAATGTGACCAAATTTATAAACATTGGTATTGAATTTTGTTCTAAAAAAAGAGGTGGTCTACAAAAAGTGGTAAACAAGTTAGAACAAAAAAATAATCTTTCGATTTACATTAAATCTAAACATTATAAGGATCAATGAAGTCGACTTCGCAGTACAACTTTAAGCAATGATGCTAGCCTCTCTATCTGCCTGTATTTTTGCGCCGAGTTTTCAAATTTCTCCCAACTTACTGGGTGCATGTGTAACTCGAATACTTAATTGTCGATGAGATAGACTCCGAAAAACACTATGGCAAAGTTTTCAGTGATTTCCCGATAGTTAGTTATATTTATTATATTAAGGGGGGGCCCATTCAGCTAATACCAAAAATGGCCAAATGGGGTTCGTGATGTGAATATATAGCCTATCCCTCCCAAACGTCAACCTCACCTTCGCGCGGTACGCCCTGTTCACTACGAACAAGGCTCTGACGACCGAGTAAAGGCGGTATAACCTTAGGACCTGCGAGGAGGACACTCCTACGCCATTGCCTGGCTGGAGGCGGAACTAGGTTCGGATGCAGAAGGCTAATCACCTACTCATCTTAAACCCTCTGATTACCGGAACCGAAGTAAACAAAGTTAAGATTTTATGTTTGTTTTTTGGAATTTGCGAAATCAAATACCCGTCGAACCGCACTCGTACTTCTACATACAAAGGCAAGTATTTATGCTTTTGCTATCAATACGCTTCTATCGAAATGCTAAAAGCTATACTGAATTTGGCATTTCATTTATTTTACTCGTAGTCATTTTATTGTATGTGGCGAACAATTATGCCACTCACACTTCACCGTCAAAATTCACAACTTAATTAGCAACCCACGAATGCAAATTTGCATTTGATTTGAATTTTGTTGAACCGTTTCTGTGAGTACAAACTTGTTGTACTCTATATAAGTATGTATGAACATATTCGTACTATAAAAATGCACATATTTAAATGTATGTGTGTGTATGTTAATCCAGTTTAATTTCCTCTGCTGAGCCACTGAACTTCTGACGAAAAGCACGGAATGAATATATGTATATAGTATATTTATATACCGTACATGTGGGTATACAACTCAACTGTTCTAATGCTCTAAATTCAGAATGCATTTCTTGCATATATATATATTTCTTATATATATTATTTGATAATATTGTAAACTTGGTAACAGATTAGAGATGATTTGTATTATAAATAGAGAGAGAGACCTTCAGAACGGAATCAATAGAATCTACTTGCGTGTTCGTCTGAAATTTCCATTATCGAATCTCTTTGTTAGTCATTTATCTAAAAATTAGTTGTTTTGACCAGATTTTGACCAAGAATTTAATACATATTATTTGAATTTTTTTTATACAAAAATATTTTTAGTTAACTCGCAGATATTCGCCGTACTATGGCTCACGCTCAAAAAAAAAAAAAAAATAAAAATAAAAATTGACAAAGGTGCGGCCAAAAAAACACAAATTTGGTCGTTTTTGAATTTCGATTTTAGATCAGATCAAAAACCAAATGGCCCATTGTATATAAATTATTAGAGGTAACAAAATTTGAAAACAAAATCGATTTGCCCCTCGAAATTTGCATCAATTGTAGAAGACATTTCCTCGTGTTATCTTTGTATGGATTTCACTCCATACCAAATTTTCAAAAATCGCGCCATTATAAAATATAAAAAAAAAAATTATTATTATTCGTAGATCTGACTTTGACCGCTTATATACTCCATCATATAAGCTCGATCGAAAAATAGTATACTACACATCATGGAAAGATGTAAGTAATGTCAATATTTTTACTATTTAAGACGTTTATATATAGTGTGGCCCATTTCGAGGTTTCCTACCTTTTAAGGAAACACCACATTAAATTCAAATTTTGTAATGGGGAATTTTTACTATCATTCGAAAGATAATTCTTTGGTATTTATTTTTTGAAGATTATCTCTTTCAAATGTTGGCCGCAGCAACGTCTCAGATGGTCCATCCCAATTTTCGATGACTCGTTCGAGAACTTCTACTGGTAACTGGCGAAAGACACCCGTGATATTTTACTCCAACGCCTGAATCGAAACGGGATTGTCCGCATAGACTTTAGACTTTACATATGCCTACAGGAATAAGTCTAAGTCTAGTGATATCACAAGATCTTGGTGGTCAATCGATCGGCCCAAAACGTGAAATCATATGAACCGATTATTCCACCGGCTCCCGAATCGTTGTTTTTCTGGCAGCTCTTGAATCTCTTCAGGTTACTCTTTGTCCCAAATGCGGCAATTTTGATTGTTTACATACACATTGAGCGAGAAATGGACCACAACGCTTAACGAAATTTGACTCGAAAACGCCAGATCTTCTTGAAACTTTTAAAGAGCTTATAAAGCGAAGTGATGGCAATTGTTAAGGTCGAGCGGCTTCAGTTCTTGCACATACTGTATTTTGTACGCTTTCAATTTGAGATATCGACGTAAAATGCGCCAAGTCGTTCTATACGTCAGGACGAGTTGCTGCGAATGGCGCCGATCGTACCCTCCACGGTATTTGTGTACCATTCACTCTTAGCTACCACTGCTATATTTTATTCACTGTGTGCTGGACGTGATCTTTTCGGTCGAACAATATCCAATAATGATTGTTGGGTCTCAAGATGGGTGATGCTGTTGCGAATTGTTAGCTCGGTAGTCCGATTTTGTTGACCATAAGTTGAGCGAAGCGCTCGAAACACATTCTTTACAGAACGTGAATTTTCATAGTAAAGTTGAATGATTTGTAAACATAAGTCTTTCCATAATGAAATGCCAAAAACTATTAAACAAATATAACTTGGCAGCTTGATACGACTCATGCGAGATCTTTTAAATAAAAGGCTATTGGAAAAAGCACCTTTACTTGGATCATCCGTTTTATAAAAACGATTTCTCACACAGTTTAAGGTTGTCAAAATTAGCAAAGGTTTTTATTTAGAAATACGCCTAGCAATTGCCAAATGTCGCTCTTTAATTTTTGACTTTTTACTTAGGGATTTAAACCCATTATACATTTTACCTCACAGAGAGCCTATAGGCAGTCTAAGTTGGTGGTATTAAATCTTTATGTTGATCAATTTATGCATATAAAATGCGAAAGGTATAATTGCCCATAAAGTTCGTATACAACCATGACATTTAACTTGTTCCAGCTTAAATGTGTTATTAAAATTAGAAACTTTTTGAAAATCAATTAGACAATGAAATATTCTTTTATCCTTCACAGAAATCTATACAGAAAATATAATATAAATAAAAAAGTCTTAAAAATATTACCATATATTTTCACTACTAAAATTTGCTCCTGCAACAGAAATCATTTGTAATTTGTGAACTTAATCTCCTCACTTACAAATAGAAAAAGATCTTTAAAAAAATCTCAGCACCTCCACTTATGAAAAAAGGACAAAAATAGTGCAAATAAAGTTGTAAGAAGAACTTAAATAGAAATCTGCATATCAAAAGGTTACAACAACCATTTGAAAAAGAAAAAATATTGAAACATTTTGCTCTTCCTTTGAGCTATCGTAATGCTCTTTTTGCTGTGCCAAAAAAGTTTTTTAAGAACCTCAAAGTGAATTATAGCGGCACTGATGAGTTCCGTAAAAAGTTTCTAAACAATTGAAGATGAAATAGTAAGAAAACGAATCAATAAGCAACCACCAAAGGCGACGCTTTAAAATATGCATCCAATCAAATAAACTTTCTCATTATCACAGGCACACACCATCACACACCCACCAGAATATGCCAACTATCGGCTGCACAGGGAGGAGGTGGTGGCGACAGGTAGCAACGCAACGATATGCAAGCCTAACGCAAGCATGAAGAACATACATACAAATAAACGTATATATGTACATATAATTTGTATGTGGGTGTGTTTGAGTGCAGCGCCTCTATCAAGCCGACGGCCGACACCGAAAGTGTCCTTGCGGCGTAGGGGCTGTACCAGCCTTGCCATGCGGCACCAAATGCCAAAAGTCAAGCGCTGGTATGCGCTGAGGAGGCGCCACGACCGAGCCGAACGCGCTATTTTCCAATTGAATAAATCCAACAATTAAGCATAAACGCCAACCTATAACAGGTCGGCAAAGCAAGGACATGAGCTGCGCAGAATCCTGCCATGCCGCAATTGGTCACTCCCACAATACACGAACGGACTGAAATCCTCGCAGAATAACGGTGAATAATGTAGCAAGCAGTTAGCTAGTGCAGTGGCGTAAGCGAGAAGAAGCAATGACGAAGGTGCAAAAGAAAGCCAAAAGTCATTAACAACGGCAAAGACGAAGTTCGCCGAAGACACTGCACGAACTTGCGGTAGTCGTTGAAGATGCTTTGAAACTTGCATTACTTGCAACTTCTACGCCAAGTAGTAGAGAGAGAAAAAGAGCGCGTAAGTAAGAGCAAAGTGGTGAGAAAGAGCGCGCACACAACAGCTGCGTCACCGTTCTGACACATGTGGGTCATACGAAATTTGCCACCTCCACTGCAGCGTGCGGTGCCAACAACTTGCGGTCAAAGTATCGGAAAGCATTGTGTTAAGAAAATAACAACAAAAGCACACACATTGAGAGGTAATCAAGAATATTCATACCCTCTACACGTGGAGTGTGTGTGCGACGGCAGCGCCAGCTAACTGTTAATGGGAACGTTGCTGCTGGCGTTGAACGCCTTGACTGCCGCTACAGCGCTGCCCATCACACTGACGCTCGCACATGAGAGCGCAGCTGCTGTAACGGTATTTGTGCGTAGTGAAGAGAGCGAGCACGTGCAACTGGAATCATACAAGTGGGTGCGCGGCGCGACCTCCATACCAAATTTCCGCTTACAAATGTGAATTGTATTAATGTTTTATGGTTTCTGATAACAATTAACGCAATGCACTCCCTATAAAATATTACATATGTATGTATGTATGTGAATTATGGAAAAATGAGAAATATTTTTTTTTAATTTGCACTTTTCTTTTTTGTTTTCACTGTTCTTCTATTTTGATTATGGGTGGTAAAGGGTGGCGCGTATGTTCTCTCATCAGCTGCTTCATTTCCCAGTAAGCCATATTTTAGACGTTTATGCTGATCATATTTATCTGCATATCAGTTCTATCTCCTCATAGAAATAAGAATGCTTTATATACTTTACAACTCAACTTTAAGATAATTTTAATTTTTGATTTGAATAAAATGTTGGCCAATGACTGCCACAGCTCCGTCTGCAAATATCCACCTATTGATGCCAATTTTGCATGACCTTGTGCAAGATTTCGGCTTTATTGTGCTGAGTGTTGTCTTCCAGCTCTTCGAGGGCTGCTGGTTGATTGGAGAGAGAAAATAAGCTAGAGGCGTTAAATCGCATGATCTTGGCGACCTTCCTCTTTGTCTTTATTGGTGTAGATACTGCTTGCGCGGTTATACCATAGCACGCCAGTCGTCCTTCCATTTCACTGTTTGGCGCCAATTGGATTTGCCAAGTGTAGGACCTTCTCCATCTACTCTTTCCAACGGAGTGGAGGTCTTTCTCTTCATATGCTACTCCCGGCGGGTACTGTCTCGAATACTCTCATATACATGACCTAGTCAGCATAGACGCCGTCTCTTAATTCGCGAACCATGTCAATGTCGTTGTACTATATATCTCGTATAGCTCATCGTTCCATCGACTGCAAAATCTTTCTCTCGAAAACTCGTAACGCCGGCTCATCAGATGTGGTCATAGAGATGGTTCACGTCGATTTCAGCAAATTCCAGGCAAAAACTGGCTCAACATCGATCGATAACGCTCGTGCCATATCGGCAACGGCATTATCTGCCTCAATAATAAGGCCCGATGATGCCGACATACCACAATCCGCACATAACGGTAAATTTTTGAGAATCCAAATGCATCTCGTGAACCACTCGAGTATTTTTCTCACTCCAATAATAGCAATTCTGTTTGCTGACGAAACTATTAAGGCAGAAATGTGTCTGATCTGAGAAGATGATTTTTCGATGAAAAGCGGTTGTTACAGTAGCCACCGGAAAACGTGTATTTGCGTAATAATTTGGGACAATTTTGAAGCGTTGTCCAAAAACGTGGCGAATGAATTGATAAACCTCACTGAACATCTTGACAAAATTTTACACTTATCCGTAAAAAAACATTGCCGCCACGAGCTGTCAAAATCACGTCATTCCTCTCCCTTCATTGGTAAATGCTGTAAATACAATATAAAATTTCGTACGTACATATGTATAGGGAAGTTGTAATTCTATAAATGTTCATAAAAATTACAAAAAATATGTTTACTTTGAATAACTTTAAGATTCTCTCTGCTAATAAATTTGATATTAGACGATCTTTTGGTTATTTGGGCTGTGTTTTTATTGTTCTAAATAATCATTGATAATAAATTCAAATAAATATATATGTATGTACATATGTACTATATGCATATTGTATATACTGTTAGGTACGCGCTGAAAGCAACCACAAATTTATTTTGCCTTTTTTTATTAGTAGTATCTATGTCTTTCGCTTCCTCTCTTTACTTCCATTATCATTTCAAATGTTCTTTGTTGTCATTTTACGAGTTTTCTTTTTTATTTCTGCTTTATCATTCAGTTTATTGGGTTTGTCAACCATCAAACATTGCTTTGCGAACTTTGTTCTCGTTTGAGCATCGCGTTCTACCTTCGCAACCGCCCATATTGGCTGTCTACTTTTACAATTGAGTAAGTGATGTCGCTTGCAAAACATGTATTAGGTTAGGTTAGGTTTTTATATAATTTCATTGAATAACTTATGTATGTACTTAAGTATACATATGTACTTATGCATATGGTTGTACTTGTTTTGATAGACAAATTTGAAGGTGGCATTTGGGTGAGCGGGGAGTGAAAGATGGGTTTATAATTTAGATACGTGCATACAGTATATATATTATTATATATATATATTATACTAATTTTATATATACTAAAATGAGCAAACAAAAAATACGAGGTCTTTGTTCATAATTTTTAAATTATTAATTTATCCTTCCAAATCGTGGTCATACTTATCAAAGAAATCCCTCTTGCCCAAATACACTTAAGTCAACGTGTTTATTTTATACCAAATTTATATAATTAAAATTTTATTTAAACGCCAGCGTTTTTTTTTTGATTTTTTCGATCGTTTATCAATGTACGGGCAATTTCAAGTAGAGGGTTTTTAGGTTTCATCGACGGATAAGGCCGGAACAATGGCAGCAGTGGAGAAGCTTTCTTAGGGCATCGTCGGAAATCGAGACCTCGAAAATTATGCAATTGATGTCGAAATTTTAATTTAATATCCAAAACTCGCATCTTTAGACCTATTAAGGGCAATTTTATATATCTTTGTGTAATGTTTTAGTGAGTGAGCTGAAAAGTGTATACCATTCGTCTGGGTAATTTCTCCCAAATTTAGAAACTACACGTAACTAATGTTTCACCAAAATCTTTGTTTGTGGACACGTTAAAATCCGAAGTCCTCTATCCTTTTAAACTGCGGTTTACAAACGTAGGAAAAAGCTTACAGTGATTCAAAAATACAGGTACAGAGCCTTCAGAGATGGTCGAGAGGTCGTTGAAGACAATCTCTTCAACTGATGAAAATATCAAAAAGGTGAATGATATGGTACTTGGAAATCGCCAGATAAGTTTTAGAGAGATAGTAGGAGAGATCAACATCTCTGGATAGTCCGTTCGAATGATTTTGGTGGATATTTTGAGAATGAAATGCGTTCTTGCTCCACTCCTTCCAAAGAAGCTGAAATTTTTTTCAAAAAGAGTATTGTTAACAAGTCTAGTCAGAGCATTATGCCTGCCGATGACATGGGTTTATGAGTTTGACATGCGAACAAGTCAACAATCATCGGAATGAACGTGAAAAAACGAGACGTAACCAAAAGATCACGCCAAAGACGTTAAAAATCAAGGTGATGTTCATTGATTTTTCGATATTCGTGGTTTTGTGCATTGTGAATTTGTTAAGGAGGGACACACAGTCAATAAGGAGTTATATTTGGGCGTAATGAGGTGTTTGCGTTAGAATAACCGTCGAAAACGTTCGAAATTATGGAAGAACAATTCACGGATTTTACACAATGATAATGCACCAACGCATCGATCCACGATTGTGGCCGAATTAAAGCCAAAAATGTGATGAAAACCATCGATCAACTACCGTATTCACCAGATTTGTCTCCGTGTGACTTTTTCTTGTTCCCCAAACTGAAATTGCCACTCCGTGGAACTCGTTTTCAGACGATCATAGAGATAAAACAAAATTCGCTGAAGGAGCTGAAGGCTCCACATCACAATTTATTAATTTGTTTTATTAGTCGGAAAAAAATTGAATTGAGTTCCTTAATTTTGAAACAGAAAAAATTTTGAAAATTTATTGTATCGATTAGTCTTTTTGTATTTTCTCAATAGATGTCGTTGCACTCGTATATCTCCAGTGCTACCAATCACATTGTGCCATACCATATAGTGTTGGAAAGCTGAGACTTTAAGCTTAATTTAACCAAAAAAACAAAAAATTTTGGAAGTTGAAAAAAATACAGCTCTTCAAAAATGTCTGGAAATAATGAAGAAATTCGCTATATTTTAAATTTTTTGTATAAAAAAGCGAAGAATGCCACGCAAGCCACCAATGAAATTTGTCCAATTTACGAAGACGATGATGTATCAGTTCGTGTAACACAACAATGGTTCGCTCGCTTCCGTTCTGAAAGTTTTAGAAATTTCGATTTAGACTGATGAAAGTTTTGCACTGATGACATAATGTCTCTAGTGGAGAAATGGCAAAAAAGTGGTGGACCAAAATGTACCATTTTTTTAATTTATTTATTAGTTTAAAATCAAAAAAATTAGTTGAAGTTTGAAATACGAAAAGACTTTTCGACTACCAATACTTTGTGGCAACAGGTTGCAAGAGCATAAATATTGAGCATAATTCAGAATATTTTCACTTACTTAAAAGTGCAAGAATTGACAACTCTCTTCAGTTGCTTACTAGCAAGTAAAGAGTAAACTTACTCTAAATATCTCTTAGTTCGCTGTTATAGGAAATTTTTTAAAATTTTTATTTATTTTGTTTGTTATTCGCTTCGTATCATTGACTTTAAAGTTTCAATAGTGTCTTGCCAAATTGGTCGTTGCCGTTGCGTTGCGATGTTTGACGTGGATGTTGAGCAAATATTTTATTTGAATTTATTGGGCCTTCAAATGTATAGTATAAGATATACATACATATGTAGATATACATGTGTATATGTAGTATATTTGCCAATAACAATATATAAATATAACCCAAAAGCAGAGAGCATTTATATAAATATATATACATATGTATATGTGAGTAACTCTCTGCTTTTGGGTTACCTGTATGTAAATGATTTGCGTATTTTTCTAAACTACCACATATGCACACATACATACATACATATGTATATTTCATTTATGTTTGCTTTGTTGTGCTTTTTCTGTTCTACTATGACAACATATGGAGCACACTAAAGTTCTATCGGAAAGTAAGGCCGATGGGAAAGAGTATAAAAGAAATAAAAAATATAAATACCTGCTGCGCGCCTATATGTACATATGTATGTATGTAGGCACATAGTATTAGAAAGTATATACATATGTATGCATAGGCTTTTAGCATAAATATACAGCAAAAAAAAAAAACAAATTTTTAATAGAAAGCCAATTTGCTAGATTGTCTTCAATTTGCGCGGTGAACTTGAAAACCACGTGTTTTGTCAGCGTTAAAAACTCGCCGAATGAATTGTGGACGATGAATTCGCAATGTTTCGAGAGAGAGAGAGTGCTGTACTCAGCTACAAATACACTGACACCTTAGTATTGCTGCTGCTGATTTATGCCTACCTTGGCTGCTGCGTCGCTTGTTGGCGCTCAATGCCGATCCCACCACCCCCCCAACTAACGGCATCGACAAGTGAACGTTGGCGTTCTGTTGTCGATCGATTGTACGAGTTTTGCGACGTCATCGCTATCGTTAATCGCCAGTCGCTACTCGTCGAGGTTATCTGGTCGTTTCACATGGAATTTCGCATCGCTTTCGTTCGATTTGCGATCGCCGGCTGGCTGTGTGCGGAGCGTATGGGCGGGCGTTGGTGGTAGACGGACGGCGGTGGGCAGCCGGCGCGCCAGCAAGCGCCCATAAGCGGAAGTTGAATTCCACATTGGCGCTTGAAGTTTTCAAGCTAATGCGCACTTTGATCATGCGCATTTGTATTAGCATATTAGCGTTCCCGAATGCCCACACTCACTCATACATACCTACATATACGAACATTCTTCGTGCATACATACATATGTGTGTGTTTGTGCTTTTTATTTTCGTGTTTAGTTTCGCGAATGAAAACAAAGCTCACTCTGGTTGCTTGTAAGTGTGTGTAAATGTATGCGCAAACTGTTGAGTAAACATTGAAATAGTTTTCTGTTTACTAAATAAAATTAAAGTGGCTGTTTGGCGATGATCCATTTCGGCGGCTAAAGTGGCAAATAGTAAAATGCAACTGTCAAATGGCGTTTGTGGTTACAAAATAGGATATTGGCGCGTTCTTGCATACATACATACATATGTGCTTATTTGATTGATTCTAAAATTATATACAATTAAGGGACGAACTATTATATTTTTGCAAAATATTTTCTTAGTCATCAAGTTCTAATTTTTTTTTTCTTTTTTTGCTACAGATGTACATACTCATATGTGGGCAATTAAAGAGTGATCCATTTTGAGATTCTCCACTTTTTTAAAGAAAAACAAAAAAAAAAGAAACTTTAAATTTAATGGAGAATGTTTATTATCATTCGATACAACATTAATTGGCGTTTATTTTTTGAAGATTATCTCTTTCAAATGTGGTCCGCGGCTCCGTCTCAGATGGTCCATCCATTGAAGCCAAATTTCGCTGACTCGTTCGATCACTTCGATTGCTAATTGGCAAATGACATGCGTGATATTTTAATCCAAGGCCTGAATCGAGGCATAGACTTTATACTTCAAATCAATCATCACTATTATAATTAATTGTGACAATTCTGCTTGTTGACATACCCATCGAGCCCGAAATGGGCCTCATCGTCCTCTCTGAACAA